>JAENPR010000124.1:600000-1010000 GCA_018135685.1 Themeda triandra
CTGACACGGCCGCGCCGGGCTCCGCTCAATCTGCCATGATTAGGCCACGCTGCGCCTGACACGCGTGTGCCCTGCTAGTCCGTGCCATGCCTCCCCACAGCGTGCTGCCGGCGCACGGTAGTCGTTGCCATGGCTTGGCATGGCACTGCCGTCGCCGAGTTGTCGAGTACAGGAGCTGACTGGAAGCTTACCGTGGCTGAAGGTTGAAGATGAAGATGACATGTGGGACCCACACGGCAGTGAGTGGGGAAGAGAGAAACAACAGGGGTATTTTTGACCATACGAAAATACACTGGCCATGAGTCACCTGCATATGGGCCCAACGTCATCAAATACGTATAAAATGGCACGATTCAAGTTGAGGAAGAATTATAATGATATGTTTTCAAATACGCGAATAGTTATGGCACTTCTCCAAAGTTGCAAAATTCCAATGGCATCAATCAAAAAACTCTAAGGAGAACGATTGATGGATACCTTATCTTCTGATCTGATGGATGGATGTGCCTTGATGTTCTGAGTTTGATGATTACAGATTACTCAACTTTTTATATGTTGATTTTGAATTCACCCAAAGCATAGGCATATGTGTTGCCTAACTGATATGGGCGCCCTAAGATCCGGTTCTTGTTTAATCTGTGCCTGCGTGCACAAATTCACCCAACGAAAATTTGCAAATTTTTTAGCAAGTTCTGGTGGCCCTCGATCAAAGTATACCATAGGATTGGCCATTTGGCCAAAACCAAAACATTGCACGACGACGTACACAAGACGGCAGACGCTATCCGAAGTTCCGAACTCGAGTGACTGACCATCCAATGGGCGCCGTATTATTAAGACGGCCATTTTTTACATCAAGAAAAAAATACTACTAAAAATCATTTAAGCGCAGACCAGACTCATCCTGTCGCGCGCACGAGAGCCACTGCGCCTTGCACTGCACGTATACCTGCGGACCCGCCCCGCCTGCAACGACACCAACAACGCGTACGGCACGCTGGCATCCGCGCCGCCACCTCCCCTGCCCCTGCCGGTCCCGGCATGTACTTCTCCGTCCCCTGCTACTTAACCAGCTCGACGCCTGCTCTAATGTCTGAACCTTAGTCGTGTCGTGCTTGCCCACCTTAACCAACAGCAAGCACAAGCTAACAGTCAGCTAGGAATCCAAGGCTGCTGCTACTCAGTCATCATCAGTCGTAGTCTGTGATCGTGCGTGCTGTTTGTTTGGGACGGATCCGACCGCCGGGAGCGGTAATGGAGGCGCCGTCGTCGTCGTCGTCTTCGCTGTGCGTGCTGCGGCACAGTCTGCGCGCCACTACCGTGTGCTGCTTCGGCGGTGGCGGCAGCGGGGTTCTGCCCGAGCGGATGCGGTGGCGCCGCCGCGCGGGCACCAGGGACTTCCGGTACGACCCGCTCAGCTACGCGCTCAACTTCGACGAAGGCGATCAGCACGGAGTCGACGGGGACGAGCAGGACCGCGCCGGTGGCCGCGCGCCTCGACGCCTTCCTGTTGTCCTCGCAGTCGGTCGCGCGGAGGCGGGGGATCGCCACCGTCGAAGCCGCGTGACCGCGCAGCGTCTGGCCTGAAAGGCGTGAGAGTTTGGTGATCGGCGATGACTGATGAGCGATGAAAGGGTAGAGCACTTGTGTGCAGAGTGTGTATATGTGATGACGATGCGTTCATCCCCGTTTTGATTCTACTGCCTTTTTGAGCTGTCAGCAGAAGTCACGTTTACATACAGTACCTCCGACGGTTTCTCCGAGTTCCTTCCAGAACTACAGTGACATTAACTACAGACTTACATTACGGCGATATTGTGATGTCAACGAGATACACGTATTCGTAAGTACTAACTTGTTTTCCATGATAGGGTGGAGGGTGGATGACAATGTTGTCTTGGTTGTCAGTGAAGGCACTGCGATTGATAATATTGTCTTGTAATGATGATAAAAGTAGCCGACTCCGCTCAACTATCTTCGCCAAGGTAGTTAGTCCAACGAAGCCCACAACTTTACCGGTTGATGTTAACAAGTATGGGCAGACGCTACCAATTCTAAGCCGTTCATTATTACCGACATGTACTCAATAAATGCACGGTCCTTATCTGGGTCCGCACGATCCTTTACTTAATTTGGTCCCACCATCACTCTCCTTCTCCTTGGACAAACGAGATGGTCTTCTCATATTTGGCTAATAACAAAATTGGTTACCAGTTGATGTATAGGAGAAAGTACGTTCGGAGGGAGTAAGGTTGTCGACCTTAATGCATGACAATTTGACACTTATCTAGGTGACAGAAGCATAGGTTGTCAATGTCATAATGTACCTAATGCTAAACTTTAGCACTTCACTTTTAGCACTTTTTTAGGACTAGAATCCAAATAGGAGTGCTAAAAGGACTGCTAAAAGTGGCCCAAAGCCCACAATATATATTAGCTAAACACTTTAGAACCAAAGGAGACTCTAAAATAAGTTTATATCGTCTTTTTTGTATCACAGATTCCATGATAGGAATTGCAAGTTTTGAATACGGTCTAGGCCCAGGCTTCTATGTGGCGGCTCGGAACGTGGTGAAGCACGACGTGATGGCATTCTTCGATGGCTTCCACGGCGAAGATGTCGACCTCCAACGGGCGAAACGAGCACTCATTGTCCTCACGCCAAAGACAAAGTGTGCAACGACGTCGGGCACCTTCAGCCCCGTCTCCCTACAAAAATGTCCAATAAAAATCCTCACCAAGCTCCTGACGAAGCGCCTCCAAGCTCAGATTCCATCACTCATCGACGTGGATCAAACCAGGTTCATCAAGGGGTGGTCCATCTCGGAGAACTTCGTCATGGCGACGGAGCTTGTCCAGTGCTACCACAAGCGCCGGGTGCCCACCCTTGTCATCAAGCTCGACTTCGCCAAAGCTTTTGACTCGGTGAATTGGGGCAGCCTCTTCAAAATCCTCGGCACACGTGGTTTCCCCCAAAATGGATGAGGTGGATGTTCGCCTTTCTTGAAACCTCCAAGTTGGCAGTCACGGCGAATGGAGTGCCTGGCCCCAGGATCACATGCAAGAGAGGTTGCGGCAAAGGGACGCTCTGTCCCCGTATCTCTTGTTATTGGTCGCTGATGTGCTCCAGGTTATGGTGAAGGCAAGCAGCGGGATCCGGCATCCGCTGACCGACGATGTGTGCCCCGTCCTGCAATACGCGGACAACACAATCCTACTAGTGAGGGTGGATGTGGAAGACTTCCGCCGACTAAAGCGGATCCTTGATGAGTTCGCGGACGCCACAGGCCTGGGCATCAACTACAGCAAAAGCACGACTAACCCGATGCACCTGGCCCCCCGAGACGCTCAATGCAGCCTTGTCCATCCTTGTCCATCGGAGAGGGGGCCGATCGGTGACGGGTTGGGGTGGGGGTTCGACCACAAAATGACAAAGATACCCTTTACAAACAAAATTAATGTTTTATGGAGGAAATGAGAGGAAATAGAAAGAAATTGCAAGCATGGTAAAAGGACTCTAATAATTAAGGACAAATGAGTTGCCTAAGGCCCCCTATTCGGTTGTTTTGAAAGGGTTATTGGCCTAGAACTGTTCTTGCGTGGTACGAATCAGTGAAGGAAAATGTTCGTCTGGGTTCAATCCGAGATAACTGAACAAGGCCAACTGAGAAAATGGGCGCACCTAATTCGCTTAAGCGATCTAAAATTCGGCTCTTGATCAGTTTGTGCCTCCCACATGCACAAATTCACCCAATTGAAATTTGAATTTGAATAAGTTCTCTGTTGGCCCTCGATTAACGCATATAATAGGATTGGCCCAGAACATTGCACAACGACGTGGTACACAATACAACACACATTATCCAAACTTTTTTATACAGACCTTATCCAAACTTGAGTGATCGCATCCAATGCGCGCTGTATTATTATGGTGGCCATTTTTTACATTTTTTTAGATAATGGATAAGCATATCCGGCCTCGGCCATTTTTTACATACTGTAAGAGAATAAGTTAAATCGAAACTTGGCGGGCCACGCGCATGAGAGCCAAAGCCCAAGACTGCCCCATACAAGGAACATCTATATGTAAGCAGGAACATATATATCCATCTATCCAAGACTGCCCAAGACTGCTTACATAACTTGCTAATGTATGAGCCATGGGCACGGTTGATTTAGGACCACCAATACGCAGGAACATAAGTTTTTTCTTTTCCATATGTAAGCAGGTTATGTAATAAAGTGGCTCATACATTAGCTATAGACAAGTGTCAGGTTATGTAATTATTCGGAGACTGACATGCAAACTTTGACATGCGTGTACCATTTGATTATGCTTGAGGCCTCGGATGGTTGATAATGAAAGGCAAACAAGTCAAAAAATAAAAAACGATGCAAAAGACAGGCGCGCGCACGCACTCATGATACGATGCCCCGTCTGTGGGTTGTGTGGGCATCTTCAAGGTCACGGCCGTGTTCCCTCATGCGCCGGTTCTTTTTTTTTTTAGATAATAGATAAAATAATAATAAAAAAAGAACCGTGTCAGTCCCTCATGCCTCATGCCCCGGTTCTTGTTGCATCTTGATGCCTGTCCAGGATTCGCTGCTCCAAGCTCAACGGAGTGTCATCTTCTCCTGTCACCTTGCGCGCGCTCTCTCTCTCTTTCTTCTCGAAGACCTTGTGGTGCAATTTTCATGAAATGCACTCCGCTGCTTGCTGTAATACACAACACAAGCTGTCACCTTGCTTACGTTCAGATGCGACCTTGCGCTTAGGCCATACATGCGCTCGCCGCTCAAGGGTTCTGAATTTTGACCGAATTTCGGTGAAAACCGGTCAGTACCGATCCAGACCGGTATTAACCGGTTTCGACTGGTTTTGGAATTTTTAAATTTTTTGATAAAATTTTACACAAGTTTTTTAAAAATGGCCGAAATTTCGCCGAAAACCGGCCTATTAGCCTTACCAACCCCTTCCGGTATTTTCTATTTCGCGGCCTAACGTTCTCTAATCCACGAAGCCCGTTGGGCAAAACGCAGAATTGGCAAGGACCCGCAAAAACTCGCAACAGTTACACTCCCCCTCCCGAACCCTACAGCTATCACTATCACGGGGCTCACGGCCGTCGTGTGAGTAGCGTAACGATGTAGCGAGTAGCGTGTGTTGGTGATAGAACCAGATGCAAATTTGTTCAGTATTTTGCTTGTGTTGTGTTCACTCAGTTACAATGATCCATCAGCCATGGAGCGTGGTTCAAGGCTGCAGCAGGTGCTGACGGTGGTTCATTTCGTCAGTAAACTAGGGTAACCAGTATGGGGCGCTGATGGTTGATGGCTATGGTTCAGCTCAGTTTCGGATCATTAAGAAAAAAATGTTCAGCATGTGTTTAAGCCATCTAAAACGGATCTGCTTTCCTGTATGCTCTGAAACTATTGAATTTGTTACAAACTTATGGTTCAGTGCTTGTAAAAATGTTCAGCTTGTGTAAGCCATCGTGCTTGAATATGTGCTTGTTGTGGACTGTCCACTACCCGCCCCGCCTGCAAGCTGACCTACAACGGACGACGACGGGAACGGGGGACATTCCAGGCCTGACGCCACTCGCTTCTGCCGGCGCGCGCACCAGCGTCGGAGTAATTCGACGCGAGACCGCCGCAGCAAAGTCGTCACGCGTCGTCAGTAGTACTAGTCGCGCAACATGGGCGACTGCCGTCGCTGACCTGACGGAAAAATATCCATCACATGTACTGTAGTACTGCACTCACCCTCGATCAAAATATTTGCACAATCTTGCAAACTTTTCTCCCTATATCTTGGATCAGAGGAAGAGAGCGCACGCGCGTGTGGATGTGGTGGAGGCTGCTCGCCGCTCGGCACGTCGTCCCCGTCGCCGGTGCTTCCGCTTCGCCTCGGTGTCTTCCATGATTCGAGGAAGCAAGGCCATGTCTCCCCTGCTCCTCGGATTCCTCGTCCTGCTCCTCGTCGCAGGTTAGGATTCCTCCATGCCACACCCCACGCCCCTGTTCTTGCTCTTTTCTGATTATTCAGCTGCCGTATTTCCCCCGCGTGGGAGTCAAATTCTGCGTCTAACCGTGGCGATCGCGTGTGTCCTCCTGAAGGCGAGGTGGTGCCCATCGGCAGTGGCGAATCTAGGATTTTAGGTCAGGGTATGCTTCTCAAAAAATTTCATAGATGATTCAGTAAATCCATTTTCCAATTTGGTAATAAAGTTTAAATTTATGGACTAAGTAGAACCGTATCCATTAAATAAAATATAAATAGTTTCGAAAGCCAGACTAATAATGCAAATATATGCATAATAGATCACTAGAGACTTAAAATGTTACTTTGGTAATGATTTTATTTGACGGTTTCGAAGGGACATGAATTTTAGTCCTGAACAAACGATCAATCTAGATCGACTCTGATGTTAGGAAAAATGCTCCACCTCACCGCGTGATAGATGAATCTATTAATTTAGCACTAAGCAATTAGTAATTAAAGCACACATGAGTAATGGATTTAAAGAATTCACTTAGATGCCGGTGCTTCTCGATATCTCAAACGAGATCAGTATTCAGTAGATCACTGCTTCAGGAGGACGTACCGGCCGCTGCCCACTGGCGATGCAATGAGTATTGCCGTCGGCGTGAGGCGTCTCGGGCTCTAGGCGCCTCTCGGCGATCTGCGATTATGTGTAGGGACGCCGCACGCCACTGCCGAACCGACGAAGTCGAACTGCCGTGGGCCTCCATCCATCCGTATTGCCTTGGCTGATTGGCTAGCCGACCGGCCGCGTGTCCCCTTGGGCAGTGGCCTGGTGGTGGAAGCGCTCGCACAAATTGGCCTGCTGACCCGCTCTCGTCTCACGGAGTCGTGTAGATGAGCATTATTCTCTTTTTTCTAAATTAATCAATTAAAATACGTATATGTACTTGTTACCTAGGAGGAAACGCAAGGTATGCTGGAGCATATACAGGCACAGCATACCCTGTAGCTCCGCCCCTGCCCACCGGCGCGCAGAGCAACGGCAACGACAAGGAGGTGCTGGTGGAGCTGAAGCGCTTCCTGCAGGCCAACAACAGGGTGAACCGCGGCGCCTACGACGCGTGGCCGGAGTCGGACCCGTCGCCGTGCGGGTGGGACGGGGTGCGGTGCGACGCGTCCGGCCGCGTCACGTCGCTGGACCTCTCCCACTCCAGCATCTCCGGCCCGGCGTTCGGCAACTTCTCGCTGCTGCCCGCACTCGCCGAGCTCGACCTCTCCGACAACAACATCTTGGTGGCCGGCGACATCAGCCAATGCCGCGGCCTCGTGCGCCTCAACATCTCCAACAACCTCATCACCGGCTCTCTGGACCTGTCCGGCCTCACCAGGCTGCAGACGCTCGACGTGTCGGGGAACCGGCTATCGGGCGGCGTCGCGGCCAACTTCACGGCGATGTGCGCCGCCGACCTGGCCGTTCTCAAGGTCTCCACCAACGCGCTCACGGGCAATATCACCGGCATGTTCGACGGCTGTGCCAGGCTCGAGTACGTCGACCTCAGCTCCAACAACTTCACCGGCGAGCTGTGGCCCGGCGTTGCGAGGTTCAGGAAATTCAGCGCCGCCGAGAACAAAATCAGTGGGAGTGTCCTGCCGGACACGTTCCCGGACGCCTGCAAGCTCGAGTCTCTGGACCTGTCAGCGAATTACCTGACTGGAAGTTTCCCGGACTCCATCGCCAAGTGCGCGAACCTGACGTACCTGTCACTGTGGGGAAATGGCTTCAACGGCTTCATACCGGCCGGAATTGGGAGGCTCGCCGCAATCGAGACGCTGGTTCTCGGGAAGAACAGCTTCGATCGCCGGATACCACTGGCGCTGACCAACTGTACGAAGCTTCAGTACTTGGACATCAGCGACAACATGTTTGGAAGGGACGTGCAAGACACCTTTGGCAAGTTTGCGAGTCTGAGGTACCTTGTGCTGCACCACAACAACTACACTGGCGGCATCGTCACCGCCGGTGTGCTCCAGCTACCACTGCTCACCGGGCTGGACCTCAGCTTCAACGAGTTCACCGGCGAGCTCCCTCCCGAGGTGGCTGACATGAAGAGCCTCAAGTACCTGATGCTTGCCTCCAACCAATTCTCCAGCGGGATACCGCCGTCGTACGGCCGTCTAACCGAACTCCAAGCGCTGCACTTGTCGTACAACGACCTCTCTGGTGGGATACCGGCGACCATAGGCAACCTCACGTCGCTTTTGTGGCTGATGCTCTCTGGGAATCAGCTATCCGGAGAGATTCCGTCGGAAATTGGCAAATGCAGAAGCTTGATCTGGTTAAACCTGGCCGACAACAAGCTGACCGGGAAGATCCCCCAGGAGATGGCAAACATAGGGAGCAATCCCGGCCCGACGTTCGCCAAGAACCGAGATGGTTCCAGCGTGCTCGCCGGCTCCGGCAATTGTCAAGCCATGAAGCGGTGGATTCCGGCAAACTATCCCCCGTTCAGCTTCTTATACTCCATCATGACTTGGCAGAACTGCCGCGGCATATGGGACGAAATCCTCAAGGGATACGGCATCGTTCCGGTCTGCACCAACTCCTCGTCGCCGGTGAGGTCCTACACGATCTTAGGGTACATTCAGCTGTCCAGGAACCAGCTATCCGGAGACATACCTCCGGCGATCGGCGCGATGCTGAACCTCAGCCTGCTCCACCTCGACGACAACCGGCTCACCGGACAGCTGCCACCAGAGATCAGCAAGCTCCCGCTGGTCGTGCTGAACGTCTCGAGAAACAACATCTCAGGCGCGATCCCGTCGGAGATCGGCCGCATTGTGTCCCTCGAGATGATGGATCTGTCCTACAACAACTTTTCCGGCGAGCTGCCCGGGAGTCTGAGCCAGCTCACGGACCTGACCAAGTTCAACGTGTCCTACAACCCACTTCTCACCGGCAGCGTCCCCACGACCGCCCAATTCGGCACCTTTGACGAGAAGTCCTTCCTCGGCGACCCACTCATTTCACTCGGGACAGGCACCGGTGAGCAGACACCTCCGGAAGCTGCGGATGTTCGAAGGCCCCCAAGAAGCATCGCGGTGTGGTTCCAGTTCTCCCTCCTCGTCGCCTTTGTAACTGGCGCCTTGGTGTTCTTCGTGGCAACCGTGGGTAATTTTTTTGAAAATGAAATAGATCAAATGGCTATCATTATTAGAGGCTTCTGGATTGATGCCAAATGTTTCTAATTTTATGAAAATTTCTAGAAATTTTCTGTTTTCTAGAGCATTTTATAAGGATTGACGTGAAGACATCGTTGGGATCTCTAATCAGTAATAGTAAGATAAAATAAGATAAAATTAAAGTGCATCTAAACAAGTCCTTATTAGGGTGATGGTGTTGATAAGAAGAGATGAAGCGGTGCACCATTTAAAGCATATTGTAATAACTATGGGTGAATTTCATGGGGCATGCGAGATTTTTGTTGGCTGTTGTTAAATGATAGACTGAGCACACTGAGATATCCTACTGTCAGCCCAAGCACAAGGTTTTTTACTGGCTGCTGTTAAATGATAGACTGAGCACATGAGATATCCTAAGAAGAAAAGGAATGACACTGCAATCGCATAATTGTGAATTTTGTTTAAGCCCACATGAAGAAACAGTGCGGAATGCCCATTTGCTCAGCAATGTTGGGGAATACTAGACTTGGAAACAATGCAAGATGGTGACACCTTTCGGCAATAAAGGACCAACTCAGATCACAGTTCTTCATTATAGCAGTCATTCTTATGAGTTGGATTATCTGGACCACTAGAAATGAAATGATCTTCGATAACAATCAGATTCCACTTCAGGAATGCAGAAAACTCTTCTTCAAGGAGGCAAAGTTAGTCTCTTCTCAAGTCAAAAGCAGTCTCACAATCTCCTTTGATCAATGGTGCCAAGACTTAGAATAGACTGTGTGACTCTTTTAATTTTCTTCATGGGCTTCTTTGTACCCTGATCCCCTAGCCCCCCCCCAGGTTGCTCTTCCTTTTGTGTTGTTGTTTTAGCTTTTTCCTTCCTGCTCCTTTTGTACTTTGCAAAACTTTCTTTTAAATAAATCTCTGCAGGGGCCTAGGCCCCTCTAGTTCCCTCAAAAAAATCATGGGGCACATTTTCATATTTCTTATAAAACCCCCAAACGTTCAAGAAACAATCATCTCTGTTTTATTTTTTTCATGGACTAGGTAAATGCTCATGAGTTACACCAGGAAAACATAATACCACGAGTGTGATGTTCAAAACAATCTTATTGTAGATATTTATGAATTCCCGTTTCTCCAAGTGCAGAAATGAACATCATTAATTATTTTCATTATTTGCAGAAAATACAAATTGACACAGAAGTGAAACTGAAATTGACGCAGAAGTGAAACTAACTCCTTTTGTATAGATTGATGGTATATCTGTTTATAGTAGTTGTAAACTACAACATATAGGACCTACTTCTTTTTCGAAAGCGAGTTGTTGCTCGTACTACTTTAAGAGAGGATAGAGTTCGTACAACTAGCTCTTAGAGGAAAGGGCGAGTTGTTGTCCCCCAAAGAGCCGCACAAAACACAAAACACAAAGCACACTAAAACAGAAGGCACCGATTAGAAACGGTGGTGCTGTAAGGATGTACTAACTAGGAAACAAGCCCGCTTTGAAGTTGTGGGGAGACGGCCTAGCCAGTTAGGGCAGCTATGGTCGAAAGCCCCTGGAACCCGCCGAGATCCAAGAGTCGGCCTCTTCTTTAATCCGAAGCAGCAGCTGAGTAACCGAGTAGGAAACGCCGTCCAACACATAGGACCTATATGTTTACAACGCCACATCAGTGCATTGCTCACAACTAATTCAGAACCATCGCCTACAATGCAAAAACTATGAATAACCTACAATGCATTGTGAAAGGCAAGGATATATACAGAGGTTCGTAGTTATTCTACTACGCAGGCCAAAAGGCATGGAGGGTTGAGTTCTGATGGGGAAATGTTGCATGCATAGAATACATGCATGAGGCTGCAAGTCGATCGGTTTAGTAAATAAACACCAGAAAACGGCAGAACATACCTAAGTGGAATTTCACCAAACAGCTTACCTGGAGAGAAGATGCCTACCACAGAGATTGGAAAACGAAGCAACAACAAATTAATAATTGCATCACAGAGAGTTAGAGCTTGTTAGGGCATTCACAATGCAGACTTTACCACAGAGTCTAATACTATTTATTACCCTTCTATTTTTTGTTGATTGGCGGTATATTTATTGAAGAGAGAGAGAAAAACCAAGACTACAAGTCTTATTTAGACTCTATGTCCACAATTTTCGAGGTAAATATCCGCCACATCAGAAATACAATAAATAGGAGGTAATAAATAGTCTTTGCACTGCGATGATAGCTTGCGACGGACTGCCCTTACATGTCCTTCTCCGTCCCCTGCTAAGGGCGTCCGCAGTGGTAGATTGAAATCGCCGGCTTACGTGGCGTAAGAAAATATTTTAAAAAGGAAGCCAAGTGTGTTCGGTGTGCATGCCCGGGAAATACGGTGACTCAGAATTCATCGGGACGTGAGCGAGACTAGCTCTTCCCGTCTCGCTAGCGCGGAGGATTTTCTGTGTATCTTTCTTCGTGATTGGCCGACGTTCCTCCTAGATAGCAGGTTTTACAACCGTTGCGGACGCCCTAACCAGCTCGCCTCCTGCTCTAAACCTTCGTCGACTCATCGTGTCGTGCGTGCCCACCTTAACCAACAGCAAGCAAGCTAATAGTCAACTAAGAATCCAAGGCTGCTACTCATCAGTCACCATCAAACATTAATCGTAGTCTGATCATCGTGTGCGTGCTGTTTGTTTGGGACGGAGAGCGGGTGGTAATGGAGGCGCCGTCATCATTGTCGTCGCTGTGCGTGCTGCGGCACACACTGCGCGCCACCGTGTGCTGCTTCGGCGGCGGCAGCGGGGGCCCGCCCGAGTGGGCGGTGGCGCCGCCGCGCGGGCGCAGGGGACTTCCGGTACGACCCGCTCAGCTTTTTTTAAGATAAAGGATGTAAATATTCGGCCTCTACATCGTAGACGTACATAGCCAATTATTATAGAGTTGTGAACAAAATAAAATGAAACAAAAGGAGACCCAAAGTCTTAAAACAAAAGACTAGAATTACTGAAGACGATACAAATGCTTCCACCCTCTGTTTGTCATTTCTAAAGCAATTATCTCCAACTTCTTGCTCATCTCCGAGAGCGTCGCCCCTTGGTCTCCTCATCACGCGCAACCGAGCCCGGAAAGCACAACCAAGACGCTCCTCCGAAAATAACCTACATAACGGAATTAGTTTTTAATTTATTAAAAATAACATCATTCCGGCATCTCCGATAGCCCAACACAAGCAGCTACCCCAACCCAGATCATATTTTTTGACCTTCTTATTTTGATTACTAAGCCAAGTGCCAAACATATGGCTAATAGATCTTGGTTGTTAGTTTAGTAGCAAAGAAAATGATCCTCCAACTCATCTTTACACAAGGGCAATCAAGGAACAAGTGTTGAATAGTCTCATTCCTATTGCAATAAGTGCACTTCTGGCTCCCTTTCCAGTTTTCCTGGCAAGGTTATCCTTGGTTACGACCCGCTCAGCTACGCGCTCAACTTCGACGAAGGCGACCAAGGAGTCGACGCGACGACAAGCAGGACCGCGCCGGTGGCCGCCTCGACGCCTTCCTGTTGTCCTCGCAGCTGGCCACGCGGAGGACGGGGGCCACCCACTACTGGACGGAAGCACTGTAGGGGCGGCTGAAAAAGCTCTGTAGGAGCGGCTGGGCGAGCCGCTCCTACGCCCCCCGATCTTACAGTGGGGGGGCACTGTAGGGGCGGCTCAACACCAGCCGCCCTTACAACACGATCACAGTAGGGGCGGCTGCCCTTACTGTGCTTTCCACTGTAAGGGCGGCTGGAACACCAGCCGCCCCTACAGTGTCAGTGTTGTAAGGGCGGCTCAATCAAGAGCCGCCCCTACAGTGAATTTTCAGCAAAAAAAATAATTAAATGCAAAAATCACATTTACAAGACAGCAAAGATATATATATATATATACATATATAATCTCCATCACAGCCAAATAAACTATATTACATCACAGCCACATATAATCTCCAGCACAACATATATATTACATCAAAGGTCCATTTCAAGTCCAACATCAAAAGTAACACAAGTCCATCAAATCGAAAGTCCAACATTTCAAGTCCATCAAAAGTAACACAAGTCCATTACCACAAGTGCACAAGCACTCAACGACCTAGACATAGCAAATTGGTACGACGAAGGAACTCATACTCCGGAATGGTACCTAACACTGAGAGTAGGTTATGGTAACGACCGTTGACATATACTACTTGGTCCATTATGAAGTTGCATAGGTCAGCTACCATCTCTATTAGCTCATCATCCTGGTAGACATCCCTTTGCACTCCGTGCTCTTCTTCCCACTACATTGGTCACAAAAGCCAAGTTTAGTTTTAGAGAGATTGCAAAGCTAAGTTTAGTTCTAGAGAGATTGCAAAGCTAAGTTTAGTTCTAAAGAGATTGCATGCATTCCAATAATTTCATTGTTCCAGATGTGATCTGATCACGTCCCCATCATAAGTTGCCATTTCGTTGTTGCAATCTTTGCAGGGATAAAGAATTGAACGATTAGCCCCTGATTGCCTTGCATGATTCACCGCGGCTTCAACAAACTTGTCCACCTCATCAGAAAAGCCATTCGAGTGCCTTGGCAAACAATACATCCAAGTAGCCCTGTCCTCCATCCTTAAAAAGAATTATGAACGTAGATTAAATAATTATTAGTAAAGTTGAGAACGATTATTAGTAACATAATTATTAGCTACTATTATTAGTAACACACTTATTAGTAACATTCCAATAATTTCAAATAGTGCCAAATAATTCCAAATAGTGCCAAATAATTATTAGTAACACAATTATTACCTACTATTATTAGCAACAATTATTAGCATCAACTGTGTTGGGAAATATTTGCAGGAACAATTATTAGGCACAATTATTAGTAACAATAATTATTATTAGCAATAATTTTAATTAGCAACAATTATTTTTTGCAATAATTATTATCTACCATTATTAGCTAACAATTAGCAACAACTATTAGTTTACCAACAAGTACTCATATGCCAACCACACATTCCAATAATGTCATGATATATAAAAAAAGACCACCTTAGATCTAGAACATGCACTACATCAAAACTACAATTAATCACCACTAAAATCAAGCTATATCATCAAATAGATGGTGCAAGGTCATGCCTCTACCTAATTAACACTATTACCATCAAAGATAAGCTCCAATTTGGGCAATACATGGCTCAAGTACCATTGAAGAGAGAGAAAACAAGAATGCAAATCGCCCACTAATCAACCAATGAAACTTGGATTAGAGGGTGAGAATGGCATTTCCTTACCTTAAACAAGCTTTCCACCAAAGGAATTGAGTTGAAAACCTCCCCCCCTTCCTAGAGCAATTTTAGGGAGGTGCCCAAGACCTCCCAAGCCTTTTTTTGCGAGTTGGAGTGAGTGGCTCCAGGAGGAAGAAGGGTGGGCAAGCCACTTATTGCTACTGAGACCCACCGTAGAGGGGGGTGGATCACCGCCGCCTTACTGATGGCTGGCCTGTAGTAAGGGCGCTGGATCACCGGCCCGCCCCTACGGTGCGATGCGAGGGACGGGCGGTGATCGGCCGCCCGCCTGCCGTGCCCGGCCTTGTAGTAGGGCGGCTGCATCACGAGCCGCCCCTACTAGAAATGGCCAAGCGCTCTTACAGTGCCTTTTTCACGTAGTGACCGTCGTCGAGGCCGCGTAGCCGTGCCTGGCCCTGAATGAAAGGCGTGAGAGTTTGGTGATCGACGATGACTGATGAGTGATGACACTGAAGGGGAGGGTTGGCGCACGTAGAGCACTTGTGTGCAGAGTCTGTGTGTGTTCATCTCCATTTTGATTCTACTGCTTTTTTGAGAGGCTTCTCCGAGTTCTTATATAGGAAGCTATTTAAAATTCTTTCTAGAGACGGTTCCTTCTTTTATTTGGTTTTAGAGAAGGTTCATGGAATTCGACTTCACCTGCCACGTTCAATTAATTTACTGTAGTGTTGTTGAGCTATTCTTCTCTGTACTAAAAATGAACTGCTAAAAATGAGGTATTCTTCTTTCGATCTGTGCTAAAAAGTAAATGTTTTCACATGGTTTTTAATTTGATTATCTTTCCAGCAAGATGCAGGCATGGCTGGACGCCTAGACGTACGGCATGTGGTGTGTGTTCATTAGCATCACAATATCGCTGTAGTGTAAGAAGGGAGACTTTCCATGTTCACATGCATGGTTGCAAGAATATATATGCCTTTTTCTTGCGAAAGAGACTATACATGTCTATGAGAAACATAGATTCGTAAGCACTAACTTGTTTGTCGTGATGGAGTGGAGGTGGATGATAATGTTCTCTTCTTCATCGGTGAAGGCACTACGATTAATAATGTTGTCTTCCAATGGATAATAAAAGCTGCCTTCGTTGGACTAACTAATTTCAATAAGATAGTTAGTCCAACAAAGTCGGCAACTTTACAACAACGGTTGATGCCAACAAATATGGGTAGGCACTGCCAATTCCGGGGTCGTCCATTATTGCCGATCATGTACTCAATAAGTGCACGGTCCTCATTTGGTGTCTCGTGTGGTCCTTTACTCAATGTGATCCCACCATCACCCTTCTTCTCCTTTGATGAACAAGATGGTCCCCCATAATAACTATATTGTTGATGTATAGGAGAAAGTAGGTTTGGAAGGTCTTATATAGTGCTTAAAGAGTAAGGTTGTCGGTCTTATAGGTTGTCAATGTAATAATGTACCTCATTGCTAAACTTTGCACTTCACTTTCGTATTTTTTAACACTAGGATCCACACAGGAGTGCTAAAAGTGTCCCAGGCTAAAAATTTTGGCACCAAAGGCCTAAAAACCTTTAGCCTTTTTTTTACAACAAAAAACCTTTAGCCTTCAGTACTAGAGTTTAGCACATGGCAATGGATCCCAACACTCCCTAATAAAGTTAGTCTAAGTGGATTTACCAGCTTTTGCTACATATACGCTATTGTAGTGAAGCCAAAACTACATACAACCTTGCCAAAGAGGACCGTAGATGTTTATTGTCATGGTTTCATAGAAGTCGTTTCTTAAAGTAATATATACAAAATAGACTCTTAAATGGAGTAATATCTAGTGGAAGAAACGGTGAGTAAATTGTGTTAGAATAATTTAATCCCTATTTTTTTCTAGACAAAATTGATCTCTATCTTCTACTCACTCCGTTCCAAATTGTAAGTCATTAAATTTTGTGCTTTTTCAACTTTAACCAAATTTATATAATAGAATAATAATATTTACGACTCCAATTAAATACCATTAGATTCTTCTTCACTTATATTTTTATTGTATATCTATTCAATGTTACAAGTCATTATAGTTTTCTCTAAAATTTTGATCAAATTTAAAAAAATTGAAATGACTCACAATTTGGAATGGAGGGAGTATCTTCTATATATCTATAAATAGGAGGAGCCTACTAGGAAGAGTCCACTACAAGAATTCTCTATAATTTCGTGAAGCCACGTTCATAGGGTCCCACGACTCACTAAACTTCCAACTCATCCCGATGCAGCCAAAGCGGCGGCGCTGGCTCTATCTAAATTCTAAAACGGCAAAAGTTAAAGCCAAACCCACTGGCCGATCAATAATGTACACTCTCTTGAATCGTTTCCACGGTTCCTCTTCGGCCCTTCCTCTGCCAGGGGCAGGAAACCCGTTCATCTCTGCTATATAAATTGACACTGACCTTCTGGCCTATCAATTCCGATGATTCCACTTTTATGCGGGCACTCGCTGTCCTCTGTACTTCTCACCGGTACGAAGCTGTCCTCTATGCGGGCACTCGCTGAAGATCGATTCAAGAAACGCGACGAGCGGAGGAAGCCGCACCTGAGCTACGCGGCTGCAGAGCCCTCGGCGCGTGAGAGGTTGCCTGCCTAAACTAGCGCTGAGCGGATGGCAATGGCATTGCTCCTTCCACGACTCCGTTCAAGCAAGGTCGAGGGACGAAGAACAACCCCGTGCAGGAGGCGGCGCTCCTTCCATGACTCCGGGCTTCCGCGGCTCCGACCAGGCAGGGCGCTGGGCATCTTCACGATGTCGGCCAGTGGTGGTATTGCTCCCGAGACCTGACGCGGGCGACAACAAGGCGGGGAGACTCCGCGCGGGCAGGGCTGCTCTCCTTCCGCGAGACCGCGACAGGGCGACGGCAGAAGGCTCCCGTGTTCCAAATAAGGTAAAGTAAAATTCGCAAAATCAAAAGAAAATAAGGTAAAGTACCATATTAAAGAATAATGAAAAGTTGCCTAGTTTCTCCTAGGTCGAGTCGCGTTTTTTTTTTATATATAATTTGGATGGTGCATGTGGACTCGTGGATGGTGCGACTCGCTAAACATATTTTGGTGGCTGTGCAAATTGAATTTTATTGCTTGCCTGAGTTGATTTTGTTGGCAACAGAGAATTTGTAGCTTCATGCTCCTTATTAAGTGGCATAATTTTCTTCTATATAGCGCGAGGTATCATCTAGTTCTTAAAGAATGGATGATATCATTCTCCATTCATATACCCTTTTATATAAAAACGTGGCAGCTCCTTCTCGTTTTGATTTATCGGTCCTAGTGTTTTATTTTTTGAATTCCAAAGTGCAATGGTGGTACTTTAGAATATTTTTTAGATGAGTTTAGAAAGTTGTTTCATTCTTTTTCGTCTATTAACCAAAATAAATTTAGTTGTTGAGTTCGTTTTGGTGAGATGAATTCACTTAAGTCCTCAATTTAACATGGATGTTCTTTTTTCACAAACTCATGCGTATTTTATTAAGAGAAGATAAAGTGCGACCACACTTGTAACTAAACTTAGAAGCGACTTAGGCAACACAAGATTCGAGAAGTTACTAATACAGACTAGTGACGAAAGAAAACAACCTGTGATTTCACCTTAATCCAGGTACTGGCCAAGACTAAAAGAGAACTATCCATCTAAAAGTGAAAGAACTATTGCAACCAAAGGAATGCCATAATCTAACTATTGTCTTCTTCTTTAATCTTGAGCACTAGCACGATCACTGTGCTTTGTGAGTTATCAGACACCTTATGATTCTCCTTCCATATAGACCAAAGCATCAACACTATCCTCTTCCTGCTTGATAGTCCATCTTTTTAAATTTCTTTTAAAATCTAATATCATTTGATTCTATCAGTCATAGACAATGTGCACTAAACTTGTCTTTTTATGTGTGAAATTTTCACTTCCTCTGTTCTAAACTATAAATCATTTTAACTTTTCTCGATACATCTATTTTACTATGTATCTAAATATTATAATATATTAAATACATAGAAAAAATGAATAAATAAAAAAAAGTTAAAGTGGTTTATAATTCAAAACGGAGGAAGTATATTTTGAGTCGTAACAACCAAGTACATGAGAAAATGGAAAGAGGATATTCCATCCTCCCTAAATAATTATTAGATGGTGATAGGTCTTAAAAACAAGGCTTTGTTACTTTTCTTATCAATTATTAAAATTATAAAATAAATCGTTTAATGATATATTTGGTAGAGCTCTTAAATCAACTTTCTAAAGTGAATCTAGGAGCTGTGCTAAACAGTTCTTTACTGAATGAAAGAAGTACAGTAATTCCACCCATCCCCCGAATTGCAGCTGCTGCATCCGCACCCCGCCGCCCGACCTGCATCCTTTTGTTCCCGCCTTCTGCACGCTGTCAGAGAAACCCTTCCCAAAACCCCCGAAAATGGCGACCTCCGCCGCCGCCGCGACGGATGGGGGCATCGAGGAGAACGCGATGGCGATCCTCGATTCCTCCGGCATCAAGGACTCCCGCGACCTCCACGACGACCGTAACCGCTCCCCTACCCTTTCCCTCTTCGATTGATTATTATTAACCAATTAGGTTTCCTCCTTCCGTCGCTGTGTACCCAACCGAATCTCGCCGCCGCTAAGTCCTTGATGTGACTCTGCAGGAGCCGCCTTCTTGGAGGCCGTGCGCTCCGCGTGCCTCGCCGCCGACACACCCCCGTCGTGGTACGGACCTCACCTACATTGAGTAGCACGTGCTCCCTATTCGGAGCCCCTTCGCTACACTTATTTTTTCCTAAGATTCTTAGAAGTTCTCATCTATTGGGACAGAGTAGTATCGTGTGCCGATGAGGATACTCTGGTAGTTCCTGTCCCGTAAATTTGGTTGCATTATGATGAGAGCTAGAGAATGTTCTTCTGTAACTAGATGTTAACTTCCACTTCAAATTCTCTGCACGGGCTTCTTGTGCAGAGTTGGAGCATTTCCTGCATTTTGTGCCTTCTTATTCAGTTCAAGTTGTCTTTACTGAATATTTTTTTTTTTGTGTGTGAAACTGATGTATTATTGTGGCCGTAAGTTATTCTGATCAGTTAAACGGTGCCATGATGCGCTTTCATGTGATTTTTGCCCTTCTGCCAGGAGAATGTACGATGGTGTTTTCCAGATTCTTCGGAACAGTGGCTCTCTGGAGCTTGCTGTGGCAAGTTTCCATCTCTTAACAGAACTGGGCAAGGTAAAGTGTTCCTGACCATTTCCTCCATCTGTCTGCCACTTGAGTGCAAGTTCAATTGTTCCTTGTTCTGCTGCCCCGTTTTTCTGTTGATCTTGACAATTCAACAATATATAATGCCAGTGTGCTATTTTAGTGATGCTTCAACATGTCTTTTGTTTGTTGGCACTCCTGACTTTCAGTCTACCACCGTTTCATTTTCTAGTTGCGGTTTAGGGGAGCTTTAGTGATTTTCTTAGATACAAAATTCCTACCAGAAAGTATCTCACTTCATGGGTGATTTTTTTCCCGTGCAGCAATATCCAAGAACATATGTGACAGATTCTGGTGGACACCAATCTTTGGTGGTAGTGAAAGAGGTAAAAAAATAAGTTAATATAAATATAATATAATTTCATAAAACACTCTCTTCATAAAATTGTCATGTATTATATTGAACTTCTAACACAAATATTTTCTCATTCTACACAGTCCTGGTTACCTTTTCTCCTTGGCAATGGTGCTGTTAGTAGCTCAGATCGCCTATTTGATCCCTCAGTAAGTTGACATTACATATAATGTTCTCATCTTGTAAATAATAATTCATCATTTCTTTGTCGTGAAAATATCTGACCGTGTTTTTCCCTTCCCAAGAGATTCTCGTTGCTGATTGAGTCTATTGTGGAACCAACAAACGCCACAGATGATAACAATGGAATTAAGGTAACACCATGATGCTTTAACCTCTCTACAATGTTTGCAAGCTGTTTCTTGATTAATTTTATATTTTATTGCTTCCTAAAGTATCATAAATGAATACCAAATTGCTTGTTTTATTTATCTGAGTCATTTGACACAGTAATTGGTTAATGACGGCCTCCTCTGTTGCAGCCCCTTCTCCCCACACTTTATTGTTTGATTTTGTTTTGCTCTTCACCTCCTTCGATTTCTGATCCCCGCACTATTGCATTTCATGGATGATTCTAGAAAACAATCTGTTTATCTCTTTGTTGCATTTCATGGATGAGCCTAAAAAGTAATATTTTATGTTTTTGACGCGTCTACAAAGTAATCTGTTTTATCTCTTTGATTGCATTTTGCTGATTTATCTGATTATTTGCCTTTGGACTTGAAATCTCAGTTAATTTCTGTTCTTGACCTAGGCTATCGAGAATATGATGCTGTTCCAGTATCTTGTCAACACACTTGAAGCAGATTTTGTGCCTCGCCATATTGCATACAAAGGTAAACTATTCAGAAACCTTGATGTTTATCTCGTGGCTTTTATGTTTGCACAATGACAGATGTCTTATCAGTTTTCTGATTGTGTTACAGAGTCACTAGACTGGGTGATTTTCAGAGAGTCTCTCTTAAATATGCTTCTGGTATGATCTACATCAATCACAAAAAAGTGCACTATTTTCCTTTTCTCTGTTTGCATATATTTAAACTTACCTTTCTTATTTAAAGAGGTTTTATCTGGACATGTGGTTGTTGTTCGAGTTACATGGCACTAATGTGCCTTGTGTAATTTTAATTTGTGACAGTGATGAACCTTTTGTCGACAATTATTAACAGGGATCACGAAAAATCGCGTTCAAACCTTTCGTGAAGAACTGCATGTTTATTCTACTCAACCAGTATCACCCTGAAGCTAAAGATGAAGTTGAAGACATTGTACCTTCTGAAAGAAAAATTAAATCAACATTTGATCACGATTTCTCCCTAAACTATTCATCCTTTGAGTCAGAAAGGACACTCATATCTCTCAGGAAATTATTTGTGATGGTTAGTGTTCGGAATTTGGTGATACCTATACCTTGTTATAATCAAGTACTCTAGTGATAACCATCATTCTTATATAGGTTATGGAACTTGACTTGATCAGGAAAGAAGCAGATACATTAGGGCTAACTTCAAGAGCTGACGGGTTCAGGTGAGCCAATGCTTTTTGAGCTGAAGGTGCTGTTAATTCTTTATAAGTATTGATATTCTATTTCCTTCTTTGTAGAAACCCTATCATGGAAGTTATTTTGGATGAGCTAACCTATAACAGCAGTTATTTATCCCCATTTCTCTTGGTAATTGCAACTCATTGCCATTTCTTGACCACTGTTTTCTTGTACAAATATCTTAATTCCTTTGTTTATGTAATCATGTTTTTGTGTTGGAACTTCCATAAAAAGATTGACTGGTTATGCATCAATGGCTTTCCTTTAAACCCCTATGCACAGTTTCTAGTTTATTGCTATCTTTCTTTTTTCTTTTTTTCTTTTTTTTGGCTTGATTGGTCAGTGTCAGTAGGGTTAGTTTGGAGACTCCAATCCCCCTGGGATCCCGGACTTTTCCCGGAGTAGGCAATCCATGGGTATTTCATTTTACTTAGTCACTTAGTTCTCCATAGAGGGCTTTCCATCTCTAGGTTACCTCCCCTTCCTTCCAAAATTAGGCCTTTATGAAATTAAAAATTTCAGACTAAAGAGTAGGTGTAGCCATCAGGTTAGCTTGAGTGTTTATTAACTCTATGTTCGAGAAAAAGTGTTTATTACCTTATACACAGAACATCTTTGGTGTGATGGTGTCAGCAATCTAGCCACAAGCCTGCAACTCTTCTGCAGTGCAGTCTGAAGAAAAACAAATTTGAAAAAGTAAATAGAAAGCAACGCTGTTAACTCCACATCTGTTTTGATTGCTCATTTACTATGATTCTTTAGAAGCTTGTTCTTGCACTTTTAATTGTAGACAAATAATTCCTTGAAAAATTATAACAGGCCTTTGTCGAAGGAAAGTGGAAACTGGAGATCATTCTGCAGTACTTTTCAAAATATTGTGGCAAGGTATTCCAAATTTACTTTTCAATGACCTCACTTGTCCCAAAGACAGCATTTCTTTTAATTTTTTTTAAGATAAAAATGAGTTGATTATTGCAGCTTTCGCTGGCCGTTTGTAGACTTATTGGTATCAGCTGTCGGCCTGGCTCTGAACCTGTAGCTTTCATACTTATTGTTAATTCATTAGTAGGCTTACATTTGTTACAACTTACCAATACATACATAAAATTAAGTTACACTTTCCAGTATTATCATGTTGCTTCAAGATGTGCAACTGAGACTTGCCCCTATGCTTGTAACTTGCATTGCAAAATGCAAATTTCCTTTGAGTGACCATGAAATCATGCATACTGTTGCTTCTGTCCTTTTCTTCACAGGGCCCAGTCCGTACTCGAAGGTCTGATAATTCACAAGAAGATTTGAAACTGGCAAGTGTTCTGAGTTTCTTTTTGACAGCCACAAGTGCAAAAGCTATTGTCAAAAAGATGGGTGCAGAAATTACTCAGCTTCTCTTAACACATGCTTACCAGGTTAGAAACCCCAAAGTCTTCTACTGTTCCTTATGTATTTACTTTTTGGAAAATCATGTCTTGAATCAGATTATGATGCATGCCAAAGCAAATTAAATGCACAACTTAAAGCCACTGAATATTACCTTGTAGACTATAAGAATCAAGAAATTATGTGCCAATGCACATCCCTGGAAATAATTTATTAGGTGAAAATTTGGATATACAAAATATGTTAAGCATTTTTCTTTTGCGACCTGCAAGGTACATCTTGTGCAAATGGTAGTGTGTCCTGTCACGGATGCTCATACATACTCTTATGATGGTGCTGGTGTTGCAGATTCATCTTAGCAGTCCAACTTACCTGTCAATGCACTTCCCTTGAAATAGTTTTTGCAGATTGCTCCACTGCCCTGAATATTCTAGATAAATGATCGCCGCCCTAAGTTACCTGCCAATCAGGTGGGATTTGTTATACGCCAAACTCATCCAAATGAACCATAATTGTGTATGTCTTGCTGGCACTTCCTTTTACATAATATAGAATATGGGGAAAATTAAGTTTGTGACATGACAAACAAGCTGTTTTACAGAGATAAGGTAGTTTTGAACTTGTAGGATGATGTCGTCATCTTTATTCTGTAAAACAATGTTTCCCCTTTAATGTCTCTTAGCTTTTATTTATGAATAGCATGAACACCATTTCCCCAGCCCTGGCGAGCCCTCTACAACCAGCCCATTGCTATGAACATCTCCTAGATTGTGAGTCACTTAACCACTGGCATGGTTCTGAATGCCTCCACAGTGAAAGCAATCTTAAGTATTATTGATAAACTTGGAGCTGTTAGCTTCAATCCCTGTGTCTGATGTTCCTAATTTGCTCCTTATGTTCTTTTGATACATTTCCATCTACTACATATCTATTCAGTTTTATTACATAAATTTTCAGGTGTGCCTTTCTGTTCAAGATGTCACTAGCAATTCTACTGCTACCTCTGAAAAAATTGGAACTACTCTCCAAGAGATATCTTCCAACTTTATATCTGCTTTTCAAAATATCAGAAAAGCTAGCACGTGAGTATCTTAAGTTTTCTAAAATTATACAATGTAGCAACCATCATGTAATTCTAAAGCTTTAAATCTGATTGTTGCTTACAACCAGGAAGTCTCCAAAACCTAATATGAACTTTATATCGATTTATCATTTATGTTGTCTGCAGGAATATCCAGATATCACCATTCGAGAAAGAAGCTCTGTTTACTGCTGCAACGTTAATTAGAAAATTGAAGAGCGAATAAAGATAGAGCAAAGGCTTCCACTTTGGAAAGATAGAGCAGAGGCTTCCACTTTGGATATGATAGGTATAGGCACTGGTATCATATTTTGGGCTGTATGTCACAGTTACGGAATTGCCCCGCCTCCCCCAGTAGTAGACTAGCAGTAGAGTAGGGCTGAGGCTGAAGATACATAACTTATGCTGTTATGCATCCGTTGCATTTTTTGGGAGTATCATACATGAAGCTGAGTAACACCAGCTTCTTTGTTTACTTCGAATCAACAGTGTTCAAGGATGGTGGCATGTGTACGGGAATATGGTCTGTTAGTACGGTCATCTGATCAACCGAACCTAAACCGCACAAAACAACCTGATTTAGTTAGTGCGTCTGGTGCGCTCGGGTCATGATTTTGACTTACAAGTTACAACTATTGGACCGATCGCATGTTGTAACTTTTTACTCAGAATCATCTGATCCAACATAGAAAAACCAAACTTAACCTAAGAAATAGCATAACTTGACATGGCACATCCGTTGAGTGAACGCTAGCTAAAAGTATTAATTAACCTCCTTGTTGGTTGGAATAAAGGTTTTGGTGAGAAAATGACATTCAATGGCTTCTTTAATTAGATTTCCTATATTGTTGATCTTCTATTCTAGATTGTCGTTAACCAAAGATAGAACATGGCTAGCTCTCTAGAGTGCACATAAGATATATAGAGAAACTGTTGAGAGGTAAAAGATAGATTTTTATTCAAATGGCTCTTCAGAAAATGATTTGGAGAGTGAGTTAAAAATATTGTTAGAGATATACTGACATTGTGGTCGTGTCAGGCTTAGGCCATTTTGTTTGACCCGACCGAACTTGATCTATCGTGAAAATTTGTAATAAAGTATAAGACATTATGTGTGGTGTCCATGTCCAAATTAACAAATTATGTTAAAAATAATTTGAGGAGCTTTTAATTGGATTTTAATCTATGGGTTCTTAATCAGGTTTAATCTAGAGTACATGCATCATTTGAATAAAGTTGTTATAATTTTTTTTTTAGAATGTGTTGTATTAGAGGACTATTCCATAAAGTTGCTCTAACTTTTTTTTTTTTTTTTAAGAATGTGTTATATTAGAAGACGGAGGGAGTAGTTTAGATACATACACCTTTAGATTGTGAAAAGTAGCTTATGGGAGGATCTTTCATTTTACTCTAGTTAGAAAATACAAAATACAAAATAGCAACCTGGGAGGATCTTTCATTTTACTCTACGTTTTTTTAGGGAACTTCATTTTACTCTAGTTAGAAAATAGCAACCTGTCATGCACTCGCTCTTTACCAGCGAACACACAAAAAAAGGCTTATGGTTTGGTGATGCATGTTCCAGTCCATGTATTCAAAAAATTATGTTTATACAGCATAAATATTTGTTCTAGGTGTATGAATAAATGTGCAAGAAAATTAAACAGGGAGGTGGGAGAGCTTTTGTAGTATAAATACTTATTCTAGGTGTATAAATAAACGTCACAAAAAAATGGTCTGGGGAGCTGAGCATCTCAAGACCTTTGCAAAAGAACTCCTTAAATCCATTTTTGCCACAAACAAGAAAAAAATCTCTCCAACAAAAAATACATACTTGGAGCCGCTTTGGTTGTGGTTTTCCATGCTACAAATTCACAAGAATATATACTCTTCTTCCGGTGTCCAAAATAGCCCATGGGCATCTATTTGCAACAATTACAAGGAGCAAGCAACGCAGGAGGCAAGCAGGACAGAAACAGAAAGTCAGAAACCCCGCACACAACGAACTCGTTGTGACTTGTTGAGGCCCAACATATTTGCCACCACCATCACAGTAAAAGCTATCCTGGGACTGCATAGACTTAGCCACCATTACACTGGTTTCAACTGCAGTACCTCTGAAGTTGCAGACATGAGCTAAAGCATTCCTCTTCCTGTCAACAGAAAATTAAAAAATTCCCTTCTTGTATTAAGAGAGAAACAGCTGCACTGCTACTGAGTTTTGTGAACTGCATTAACCAAATCCAGGGGGCACTTCAGGATCATCATCCTCATCCCCTGGATTGCTGATAGCAGCTGCCTCACCTTCATTTGGCTTCGCTTCATTACCATTTTCCAAATTCATTGGTGGCTTTGTTGCTCCAATATCATTACGCTGAGTATTGCTGAAACCAAATCCCGGTGGTTCCTCCGGATCATCATCTTCCGCGTCAACTGCATTGGCAGCTGTTGTTTTCGTTGGCAAAGCTTGCTCCTCCTTGCCTTTCCGCTTCAGCTTCTTGGAAGAAGGCTTAGGGACCTCTTCAGGGTTCAGTATCCTATTGTAGACGGCTTTCACAGTTCCTGTATATCAGTTTCATTTGACTGGATGACATTCCATACCTCATCTGATATTTGACCCATTATATTTGACCCATTATTTTGCTCCTGATATGGAAGAGCAGTGTAGCAACAAGTTGAGTTAGTAATCAATATCTATTATGAGAACCTAAGAAGTGATACATTTGAAGGCTTTTACAAAGAAGTGGCTCAAATTACCCAATATCTTGAAAAATTGCATCAGATAGGTCTTTTAATTTCATCCTCTCAAATCCATCCTCTTGTAGAACCACTGACTGTTTTACCTCTGAGATGATTTTGTTCCGTAGTATCCCCTGAAATAAAAAAGAGCCATCAACTTATACTCCTATGCACCACTAATACCATATCTGACTAACAAAGGATATGTTTGCAACCTACATCTGAGCAAGATGCTGGCCTTGTAAGCAGAGCATACACCCATCTAGCATGGTGAAATAGATACTCTTAACACAAATTTCAAATTGCCCAAGAGACAAGTAATGCAACAGAATAACTACAAATAAGCTGTGACCACAGAAAAAATCAATTAAATGTGAACGAACATGATTGAAAGGGCTATGCATAGACAACCCAGATGGGAAAAAAAGACAGATAGACAGCACATGCTTCTTATAGAAAGGAAATCTCTTTTGCCACAGCTTGCATAAATAGGGAATATATATAAACCGCGGCTGCCTGCCTGCCCTCCTGCGTGTAACGAACAGATCGCCCCCATCCATAGCCGTAGGGAATACTCCTATACTAGAACATCAGGCGCCCTTCGGGCGCCCTGCCATGATCATTTGGCTAAAGCTATAACAAAAGAATTTCTTGTGCTACATAGAAAGACGAAAGTGAATAAAACCTATTTCTATGAATAATACGCACGAATGCCATCAGCATTTTTCAAGAATTCCCCATTAGACAACACTTTGTTTGGAGGTAGCATATTGCCGATGGAAGGTGGAAATAACAAAAAAGAAGAAGATACATATGAACATACTATTGGTGATGCACATTCGACATCCATCCGGTCAAGCATCCTAAGTATATATAATATTAGAGCATGACATCCTGCACCACGGTGATTGCATCCTCCCTGCCAAAGAGCTGCCTTGCCATGCCGTCGAGCATCCGAAATTCTGCGAGTACTGCCAGGCAGTGGTATCTTGCGGCCTTGCCCTCCCTAAATGGAAAGGTTTAATGACTAAATCAATATCAATTCACCAGGCAGGAATGCATATTTCACAGAAGTGGATTGGAACATAAGAAAACAATGGATATTTCAATAAAAAAACATATTAGGAAAGTTACAGATATCCTGTACAATTTTCTTCGTAGGAGATAGTATCATATTACTGCTATAGAAGCAATTAAACATTAAACTAATTTTGTTGTATCACTAAGTGAAATTAATGCCATAAAATGAGAGCCACGTGTATTGTTTTGTAGTTCAGGTTCCCATGCTGATGATGTGTTCAGTTTTTCCTAACTACCATATGATTACCGATTATACAAGATTGTACATGAAATCTTTAACTGAGCTGGTAGACTTTTCATTGTAGAGGATTTTTTGTTGTTACAAATACCATCGTATTTCTTAATAGCTGAGGAAAAACTGAACTTTGCTTCAGAACTTGAAAGTGCTGAATTTTTAAGCAAAAACTCCATAACAGTATGTATGAAGCTAACTGCCCTGTTTTATAGATTTAAAAAACTCAAGTCCCAGCAAGTATCAGTACCAAAATAAAAAGGCCAAACTACTACATCACATTACTACAGGAAAGTAGCATTTAAGCTCAATGTGGTAGCTGGAAACTTAATGACAAGCAAATTGTAAGCATGGTGCCTCTGCTTACATTTCACAAGCACCCATCAGCTTTGGTTAGCATAACCTGAAGCCTACCCAACCTCCATACAATATCATTTAGCATCATAATTCATAATCTATAACCACACATGTATAAATTGTGACACAGCACAGCTCAACGATTACCCCCAGTCCATCTATTGAATGGACAGCTACGAGAAGAACATCAACTTCAAAGAGATGATAGAAGCATGAGTTTCATTTTGGTAAATCTAAGAATTGCCCCTTACACAGCTTGAACAATTTATCCATTTTCCAATTTCGTGCAAGAAAGTAGAGAGCAAATACCAAAAGTTCTACAGTTCCTGTGTGTATATGTTCCTACATCGGTAGAAAACAGGTTCACATTGACAACTGAAATAGATAGATCCTGAGGTCCAATCAACTAGCCAGGAATCAGCACCCACGCTGAGATCCAGCCCTGACCTGCAGATAATGCCTAATCGTCTATTGTAAAAAAACGTGTAAAAGTTGCATTGATTGAACCGGACACCACAGAAGCAAGCAACTTAATGGAGAAGAAAACTGAAGCCCATTATACCTCGAGAAAGCAAATCGTTGGTAGGCAAATCTGGAGTTGGGAGCTGCATCAGGGTGTCCAAGACACGCATCTTCTCGTCTCCGTTTTCGACGGAGCATTTGTGTCACGAATGCCCGACGACGGATCTGTGAGCAGCCACGCGCCTGGCGACGGATCTGCGAGCATACACCAAAGGCAACTCCTCCACGGCCGAGATCCTTATCCACGGCCGCACAGAAGAAGGCATAGGACGATGGGGATGCTGCCCTCCTCCACGGATCGAGGGGAACATCGGAGCTAGGGTAGCCTGGAGCCGCCGGCCGCTGACACTGGTGGGGTCACCACTTTGCCGAGATCTTGTTTCCTCCAGGAGCCTTAAGAGCTAATGGCACCTCCATGACATGGATCTATCGGAAGCTGGTCTTCCCGGGTCTTCCATCGCTCTCAAGCTTCATTGGCGGCACCGAGCAGCGACGAGAGGAAGGAGAGGGGGAATGACCGAATTAGGAGCGGGGCAAGGGTCGGGGACTCAGGGCTGGCAGGGGGTGTTTTTTGAAAACTGCCCGCGTGTGTTTTTCGTAAAATGATGAGAAACTCAAATTTTGTCTTCTTCACGTTGAAATAAACTATAAGACAGGGTGTTACGTGTAAAATAAATGAACGTGAGCACTGTAGATCACAACCAAAGTGGATTGCAGCTTGATTTTTTGTGAACGCAAAGGGCTTTTCCACAAAATAGGCTATGGCGACGCGTCCGCACGCGGAAAAGCCACCGATGCTCCGAACTCTCTCAGAGCAGCAAAGGGCAGCGACTTTTAACTTACCCCGATATAAACAGCGGCTGCCGCAACAAGCACCACCCCTCCTCGTCTTCGCCGCCGCCCACCACCACCACCACAACCATCTCCGTCTCGCCGCCGCCAAAAGGAAAAGGCAGATGGTCCACGTACGCATCTCCTGCCATGCCGACCTCCAAGACCTGGAGAGCCGCTCCGATAGGACCATGGTTGTAGATCTACTCTCTCTCGAGTCACTGCGCATAGCGAGCGACTCGTGTGCAAACCTCCGCTGCCTGATTGAGCGCAAGTCCAGTTTCTTGGCCCCGGTGGGCAACGTTCCTGGGTTGAGGTACTGGACATGCCCCCAGATAGATCTCCTCACGCTCGTGGCAGGCGTTTCGCTGGAGCTCCTCAAGATTAGGCATGATCTGTATCCCCTCCTCGTTGGTCAGGAGGCCAAGCTGGAAGGGGGCTTCCTGAAAGCCCTCCTACTCCTCAAGAACTCAGCAGCTGCGCTCGTACGTCTTGTTGGGAATATGCCCTAGAGGTAATCATAGAGATGATGATATTCCGCTTGTATCCATGATATATAAAATGTGTCCATTGAATATCCATTAAAGACAACTTGTATTGATTGGCAATTATGTGAATTGTTTGTGAAACTCTTTTACTTGTATGGTTATTCTATATTCGTCCTGGTCGGAGTTCATGTGAGTACACACATGAATATTAGACTAGCACATTATTAGTTGATGACTATGTTTCACAAGTCATGGACATGGAGATGTCGAACTAATAATGTGGGCACATGTATGACATGTAGGCCGGATGACCCGACATGAGATTGTCTCTATACACATCATATACGTTATGTCCTTCGACTCGAGATTGTTGTATGTACTCGAGATGTGTATCGACTTGCTTAGGACCGACAAACGCTACTCCGTCACCGGGTAGTTATAAAGGATGTCTTCGGGTTTGTCGAGAAGCATCTTTGCGAGACATAGACAATCAAGATGGGACTTGCCCCTCTCTAATGAGAGAGATATCACTGGATCACTCAAGTGATTGGATCAACAAATGCATGGCCGTGCTTGGGTTAAGTGTTAACCCACGAGTTGAACCATATATCATGAGGCAAGGGAGTAACTTGTATATGGTCGTAGTGGTTCGTCTCGATATGATCATTTGCGTACGCATAGGAGTTGTCATGCCTTGCTAGAGGTCATTTTGTCGGCTATTGGGCGAATAGGAGTATTCGGCCCATGTCTATGTGTGCGTGAACCCATAGGGTCGCACGCTTAAGAGGCTGGAAGCCTAATTCGAGTTGGACTCGAATTAGACAAGGCTTAGGGTTTCTAATGCGTCTCCAATTCGGAAAGCACATGAGAGACACCTATATAAGAAGAGGGGAGGGGCGTGGCCAAAGATACAACCAAAACATAATCCACACCTTTGGCAGCCACCGTCGCCCTCCACACTCTTGCCTTCGCTCCTCGCGGACCTAGCAGTCCGGAGGCGCATCGCTTCTTCCTCGTACGTGTGTGACACCTCGGAGGTGCCGCATCCGGGAGCACGAGGACGAACCGCACGAACCACAAGTGGTGGGAGGAGTTGCCGGACGACCACGCACCGCACGGCACCGGCTGCGACGCGTTCGACTACATCGAGTCGTCTTCCGCCGCATCGCGCGTCTAAAGGTAATCCCGTAATCTGTAACTAGTAGTAGATCCCGGGCGATGAGGTAGAAAAAGTTTTGTTTTCTGACTAGCGTAGCACCCTCATAACCCTTCAGTGGTATCAAAGCTCTATACTGCGTTGTTATAGGTTCTGGATGTCGCATATGTGATATGCGTGGTTTTAGATGAGTCTCTGATCTTGGTTCATGATCTTGCCACGTTGGTCTTGTAACGATCTACTCGTACCGGTCGGAATTCCGCCATCCGAGTTAAGTGATACATGTAAATCCAATTATGGCAAGTTAGAGATCAATCAGATTGATCGAATTGAACCCTAGGTCAAGTGCCGAGCGCATGTGATGCGCGGCGGTGGCAGATGGATCACCACCGGGCGCCGGGTTGCCGAGAAAAGTTACGTTCGTAAAAAGCTCGTAACTTTTTAACCGTAACTCGGATCGAGACGATTCTTAAACGAAAGTTGTAGAGAAAAAAATTTTACATCCACCCCAACCGTGGCCCGAGCGATTTGCGAAAAACGGCTTGGAAGATAGAGTTTTTCGTGATTTACTTTTTATAGTCGGAATCGGTTACCTCTGTTTTAGTGGTTTTGATGACCGGTATAGCCCTTATATGATGGCATACATGGATCATGGAGATGGAGATCACCATGATGAACAGATTGATGAGATGGAGATCTCGAAAAGAATAATGGGCTATACCAAGTCAAATCGTGTTTATGCCGTTCTTACCATGTTCTACTTTCACATGCTATAATGTTTTTGTCTACATTCGTGCGGTAGTGAAGTAGAACGATCCTCAAGAATGTTTAAGTTTGTGCTCCCCAAACCTTGCACCGTCCTTGTCTTGTACAATCGATGGTGGGTCTATGAAATTAGGGTGCCATCGATTTTACTTGACTAAGACAGTTCGTATCGATACTTACCGTTGTCGAAGGTTTGGTTGCTTAAACAAGGTCATCCTAACGGTTAGGGACCTTGGAGCATGAGAAGTTGGTAACCCAAGCATAGAGATGCTATCCAACAACAAGAGTCATATGCGATATGATTAGCAAAGAGTTGCTTACCGATCTATCATGTCTTCTAGCGGTGATGCTAAAGCTCACTAGTCGACTTGCTAGTTGTGGGTCTTGAATCACTAAGTTTCAATCGAGGATATTGATTTTAGTGGGAGTAGATCATATTTGATATTATTTACTCTATCATGGATATTTTGTCTTAGTATTTTGCATTACTTATGTTGTAGATTAATGGCGTCTTCTAAGCAACCATTTACTTTGCGTTCGATTCTTGAGAAAGATAAGTTGAATGGAACAAATTATGCGGATTGGATCCGTTAATCCGAGAATTGTTCTCGTGGCCGAGAAAAAGGAGGAATATCTAGACACCCCTTACCGATGAGCCTGGCGATGATGCATCTCGTTGTCGTGACCAAGCTAGCAGAGGGGTGCAGCTGTTGGGCCACACGTAATCAAGATGGTTGGTTACACTCGTGAGGTTGGAGAAGCTAGGCTTCCCAATTGGCCCGAGTTGGCTATCGATTTCATTCTCTCGTCTCGCCACCTAGCTATGGGAACTTCATTGCGAACTACCATATGCATGGGGCGAGAGAGGGGCTTGAATGAGTTGTGTGGCATGCCGAAAACAAGCAGAGGCCGACATTAAGAAGGTGTCGGTGGCCAAGTGTTGGCAGATCCCGTAACAAGCCTAACTTTAAGAGAAAGAAGGGTCGGGGAAGGAAAAGGGCAAGGCTAAAGATGAGATCTCCAAGCCGCTCCGCCCGCCCCATAGCTGGACCACCGGGCCGATGCTAAATGCTTTCATTGTGGTAAGAATGGTCACTGGAAGAGAAACGCAGCCGTACTTGGCGTCCTTAGAGAAGGACGGCGGTAGTAAAGGTACTCCCGCTCATACGCTTGTTGTTTATGTTACGACATCTTCCTCGCTAACTCTTATATCAATTCTTGGGTATTTGATACCGGATCGGTTGCTCATATTTGCAATACGATGCAAGGAATGATAAGAAGTAGAAGCGTGAAGAAAGGAGAGGTTGATTTCCACGTGGGCAACAATGCAAGAGTTGCCGCGTTGAACGTCGGGACGATGCAACTTCACCCGCCGTCGGGATTTGTCATGGAATTGAATAATTGTTATTTTGTTCCTAGTCTAAGTCGAAACATTATGTCACCTTCATGTTTGATGAAGGATGGTTATTCATTTGCGAGTAAAGACAATGGTTGTGTTATCTCGAAGAATGATATGTTTGTGGCTCTTGTATCCATTGTGAATGGATTATTTATTTTAAATCTTGATGATGCACTTGTCTCGTAATGTTAATGCTAAAAGGCCTCGGCTTAATGAGTTAAGTCCTACATATATGTGGCATTGTCGTTTGGGTCATATAAGTGAAAATCGCATGAAGAGGCTCCATGATGATGGACTTCTAACTTCGTTTGATTTTGAATCTTACGAGACATGTGAGGCTTGCCTTTTAGGCAAGATGACCAAGACGCCTTTCTCGGGTTTTCCCGAGAGAGCGTCTCGACTTATTGGAACTAGTACATAGTGATGTATGTGGACCAATGAGCACGACGCCTAGAGGCGGTTTTCAATACTTCATAACTTTTTTCGATGACTTTAGTAGATATGGCTATGTCTACCTAATGAAGCATAAGTCCGAAACATTTGAAAAGTTCAAAGAATTTCAGAATGAAGTAGAGAACCAACGTGGCAAGAAAATTAAGGCCTTGCGATCCGATCGTGGAGGTGAATATTTGAGTCATGAGTTTAGCAATCATCTTAAGAGTTGCGGAATTGTTCCACAGCCTACGCCACGGAACGCCACAGAGAAATGGCGTGTCCGAGCGGCGTAATCGGACTTTGTTGGACATGGTTCGGTCTATGATGAGCCGTCGGACCTACCTTTATCATTTTGGGGATATGCTCTAGAAACACCGCTTTCACATTGAATAGAGTACCATCTAAGTCCGTAGTTAAGACACCATATGAGATATGGACTGGGAAGAGTCCTAGTTTGTCTTTTCTAAAAATTTAGGGTTGTGAGGTTTATGTCAAACGGCTTATATCGATAAGCTAACACCCAAATCGGACAAGTGTTTTTTCGTGGGATATCCAAAGGAAACTTTAGGATATTACTTCTACAACCGCTCAGAGGGCAAAGTGTTTGTTGCTCGAAACGGTGTTTTCTTAGAGAAAGAGTTTCTCAAAAGAGAGTAGAGTGGACAAAAGGTGTATCTTGAAGAAGTTCAAGATGAGCCAGTCGAGAAGGACTCTACGAGTGATGCTAATGTAGCAGAACAAGTTGAGATGCCCGTGGCCACAGAAACACCTCCACAACCACGAAGATCAGCAAGACTTCGCGAGTTGCGTGGGGATCTGTTATTGTTGGACGATGACGAACCTGCAACATACGCAGAAGCTATGATGGACTCAGATTCCGAGCAATGGCAGAGTGCCATAAGATCCGAGATAGATTCCATGGGAAATAATCAAGTTTGGAACTTGGTTGACCCCTTCGATGGTGTTAGACCCATCGAGTGCAAATAGATCTATAAAAAGAAGAAAGATATGGACGGAAATGTTCACGTCTATAAAGCTCGACTTGTCGCAAAGAGTTTTCGGCAAGTTCAAGGAATTGACTACGACGAGACATTCTCTCCAAAGAGCGATGCTTAAATCTATCCGGATCATTCTAGCAATAGCGCCTATTTCGATTATGAAATTTGGCAGATGGATGTTAAAACAAGCCTTTCTAAATGGAAATTTGGAAGAGGACGTGTATATGATACTGACCAAGGTTTTGTTGATCCAAATAATGCTGGAAAAATATGCAAGCTTAAGAAATCTATTTATGGGTTAAAGCAAGCATCTCGGAGTTGGAACATTCATTTTGATGAGGTTGTCAAAGGGTTTGGCTTCCGTCGAATGAAGAAGAGCCTTGTGTTTACCAAAAGGCTAGTGGGAGCGCCGTTGTATTTCTAATCTTGTATGTGGATGACATACTATTGATTGGGAATGACATTCCTATGTTGCAATCAGTAAAGACTTCACCGAATAATAGTTTTTCTATGAAGGATTTGGGAGATGCAAAGATACATCTTGGGCATTAAGATCTATAGAGATAGGTCAAAAAGGCTAATAGGATTATGCCAAGATACATATATTGACAAGGTGTTGAAACGGTTCAACATGGAGCAATCCAAGAAAGGGTTCTTGCCTATGTCACATGGTATGCGCTTTAGCGACAAGCAATGTCCTTCATCAGATGAAGAGCGCAAACGCATGAGTAAGGTTCCATATGCTTCGGCAATCGGTTCCATCATGTATGCCATGATATGTACTCGCCCAGATGTCTCATATGCTCTAAGTGTTGCGAGCAGGTACCAAGGCAATCCCGGTGAGAGTCATGGACATTTGGTTAAAAACATCCTTAAGTACTTGAGAAGAACTAAGGATGAGTTCCCGATCTATGGAGGTGAGGAAGAGCTCATTGTAAATGGTTACACCGATGCTAGCTTCCAAACCGATGTAGATGATTCACAATCTCAATCGGTTTCGTGTTCACGGTAAATGGTGGTGCAAAGAAGCTGGAAAAGTTCCAAGCAGGAGACAGTGTCCGATTCTACAACAGAAGCCGAGTACATTGCGGCTTCGGAAGCTGCAAAGGAAGGTGTTTGGATGAGGCGTTTCCTCATTGATCTTGGTGTGTTTCCTAATGTGGCTAGCCCATTGAATCTACATTGTGATAATAATGGGGCGATAGCGCAGGCTAAGGAGCCAAGGAATCACCAGAAGAACAAACATGTACAGCGGAAATTTCACCTCATTCGACAGTTCATCAGTGAAGGTGAAATTAAAATGTGCAAAATACATACGGATTCAAATGTAGCAGATCCGTTGACAAAGGCTCTTCCACAGCCTAAGCATGAGGCGCACATGAGGTCTATGGGGATTAGACATATTAGAGATTAACTCTAGTGCAAGTGGGAGACTGTTGGGAATATGCCCTAGAGGTAATCATAGAGATGATGATATTCCGCTTGTATCCATGATATATAAAATGTGTCCATTGAATATCCATTAAAGACAACTTGTATTGATTGGCAATTATGTGAATTGTTTGTGAAACTCTTTTACTTGTATGGTTATTCTATATTCGTCCCTGGTCGGAGTTCATGTGAGTACACACATGAATATTAGACTAGCACATTATTAGTTGATGACTATGTTTCACAAGTCATGGACATGGAGATGTCGAACTAATAATGTGGGCACATGTATGACATGTAGGCTGGATCGACCCGACATGAGATTGTCTCTATACACATCATATACGTTATGTCCTTCGACCCGAGATTGTTGTATGTACTCGAGATGTGTATCGACTTGCTTAGGGACCGACAAACGCTACTCCGTCACCGGGTAGTTATAAAGGATGTCTTCGGGTTTGTCGAGAAGCATGCCGCGAGACATAGACAATCAAGATGGGACTTGCCCCTCTCTAATGAGAGAGATATCACCGGATCACTCAAGTGATTGGATCAACAAATGCATGGCCGTGCTTGGGTTAAGTGTTAACCCACGAGTTGAACCATATATCATGAGGCAAGGAGTAACTTGTATATGGTCGTAGTGGTTCGTCGATATGATCATTTGCGTACGCATAGGAGTTGTCATGCCTTGCTAGAGGCCGTCGTCGCCTATTGGGCGAATAGGAGTATTCGGCCCATGTCTATGTGTGCGTGAACCCATAGGGTCGCACGCTTAAGAGGCCGGGAAGCCTAATTCGAGTTGGACTCGAATTAGACAAGGCTTAGGGTTTCTAATGCGTCTCCAATTCGGAAAGCACATGAGAGACACCTATATAAGAAGAGGGGAGGGGCGTGGCCAAAGATACAACCAAAACATAATCCACACCTTTGGCAGCCACCGTCGCCCTCCACACTCTTGCCTTCGCTCCTCGCGGACCTAGCAGTCCGGAGGCGCATCGCTTCTTCCTCGTACGTGTGTGACACCCTGAGGTGCTGCATCCGGAGCACGAGGACGAACCGCACGAACCACAAGTGGTGGGAGGAGTTGCGGACGACCACGCAACCGCACGGCACCGCTGCGACGCGTTCGACTACATCGAGTCGTCTTCCGCCGCATCGCGCGTCTAAAGGTAATCCCGTAATCGTAACTAGTAGTAGATCCCGGGCGATGAGGTAGAAAAAGTTTTGTTTTCGACTAGCGTAGCACCCTCATAACCCTTCACGTCTGGCCAAGGACGCTAAGAAAATAGTCGAAAGATGTGTCGAATTGAAAAAAGATGATGAGGATCATGTGCTCAAGTATGGGTATTATGTGCTCGATGAGGAGGAGGAGGATGATGAGGATTGTGATGTGCTCGATTTTCTCTTAGGCCAAGTAGGCAAAGTTGAAAAGTTGGGCAAAGAGGTAAAGGATACCGTTGATCTGGTATTGGAAGGTTTTGAGGAGAACATTGCCTGGCTTCAGCTTCGTCTCCCTTCCGTGCTCGAGGTGGTCGGCGTTCTGTTGTCGGCCCCGGTTCGTTTTCCTAACCATCACCTGTTTTAGAGGCGTGGCAAACAACTTATAACTGTAGGGGCAGTTTGCACAGCTCTCAAATGTTGCGATGTTTACTTTTTAGAGTGGCAACACCCTTTATGTTTGGATGATGTTAATGGATTTAAATGTTTTGTATTATAGTGTTGTTTTCTCATTCTGTTGAGATGTTTACTTCTTGGAGTCGCAACACCCTTTATGTTTGGACGATGTTAATGGATTTAAATGTTTTGTATTATGGTGCTGTTTTCTCTTGCAATTACTTTCGTTAGGATGATTCTGTGAAAATGGCAGCTCTACCACCATTCTGTGGAACAGCAGCTCCACAAATATTACAGAAAAAAATTCATACAGTCACATGGAGGTAATCTTTCTTTTGGGGAATTAACTCTTAGCAAAGATCAGAGTTCCCTCAACTTTCACCCCAGCTACGTCATTTCGGCTGCCGGATCCTCCCATGGATGGCCGCGACAGTATCTTGCTACTGTGCCGTGCCGAGTATATAACCAAAAAAAAAAAAAAAAAAAAAAACTCATCGCTTCCCATCTCTTTCTCGGATTCGACCGATGCTAGGCGACCAGGCCGACGGCACGCCGCCGCCTCTATGGACGGCGCCCCCATGCCCGTGATTCCCCAATAGCCTGTGCTCTTCCTCTCCTTTCTCTCCGCAATGTATTGCTTCTTCGGATTATGTTTTCTTAGAACTATTTATACTGTAATTTATGCAGGTTTTGAGCTTAGTTTGTTGAATTTAGATATTATGAGACCTTCTAAATATAATATATATGCGTATCATGCTTTTGATTAGTTACTAGTTGAGTGCCCGTGCGTTGCAACGGGAACACAAGATTAAGCCAAGACGATACAATAAAGCATATATGAGCATAAAACTTTTCCCCAATTTTTACCAGAATGCTTACTTTTATTTCATCATACAAGCACATGAGTGAGGAGAAAATTGTCTAGCTTGTTTGACTAATCCACAAGCATCTTATTTTAGTAGCCAAATATGAAAAAAAGTCCAAACATACAGTTACGGTTAACCTAAAAATAATTTATAGATTATCCATGGTGACCTATCAAAACTCAAAGGCAGCATAAATTTTCTCCCTTATCCATAGTAGTATGGAGCATCCTTGTAAGTTATTTATTCAAGAATGATCAGATTGTTGCAACCAGCTATAGAGTGACCATATTGCCGCAACCTGCACAAGAATGATGAGATGGGAGTCGAATCAGTTGAGATAAAGCATACTACGAAGTAGCAGCAAATACCTTAGTCATCTTGGCCTTGACCAACTAAAAATAGTCTTATGATATGATTGGCTCATAATGGTGACAATAGCCAACAATAAATTATTATACAATTTTAACAAAAAAAATAGCAAGGTCGCATCTGCAAATAAAAGATAGCAGTAAACTGAGCTATGGTACTGAAAGTTCCACACAAACAAGGGTGGGGACTCAAGCCCTCCTACCGCTGACAAACAAGTACACAGAGCCGACCCTGAATGTTGCTAGCCCTTGTTCTCCCCCATCCAACCCCCTCGTGAAGTCTATTTAATCATTCCTTTTTGTTTCTGGTTCAGCCTAGGAAGGTCATTTTGATTAATAATAGTCAGCACGGTGTCACCATACATTAGGACGAGTAAATTGTGGAGCAAGAGAAGGGAGGGCTTGGTCTCTATGATTTATTGATTCAGCTCACATAGTTTTTTCCACTGCACATAGGGAAGGCTTACCAGCCATCTTTGTCATTGTTTCCCCTTGGACAACCATTGCAAGAACTCGTCCGCTACTACCTTGAGGGTACTGGCTCTGTAATTGTTTTACTGTTAGCTACTCAGCTTAGCATATTTTTAGAGTATTCATGTCCATTGAAAGCAAGTATCCAGCGTCTACAAATGTTTTGAGCATACCTGGTTGAATGTGTGGATTCAATGCTTGAACTTGCATATTCCTCATCAATCTGTAGGACAAGCATAACTGTTAGCCTTCGGTCAACTTGTGAATGGACAAACGTTAACAAAAAAAAAAACTTGTGAATGGACAATGGACTCTCAAGTGTCTTCATGTGTTGAAGGAGTTCATCACAAGCAGCACCACATTGCTGCCATACATGTCGTTGAGTAACTGTACGAGTTCGATCCCTGGATCGGACAGGTGCTTCACCGGGGTTTTTCCCCAGCTCGGAGATTTTTCTCCGATTTCTTCTGCAGCCTCTCTCCGCTCAGTTCCACAATCTATGTGTAGTTGTATGTGTGCACGTGTGTATGTGTGTGAGTGGGGGTGTGTGTGGGTGGTGTGGCGTCTGTGCATGTACCAGATACTACAACTGTATCTAGATGAGAGGCTTCAAAAAAAAAAAAAAAGAAGATAGAGTGGTGAAGTTTGCAGGACGCTGCATTAGTCATCATGTTTTAACCAACCTCGATCTAGATAACAATGAGGTCGAGGAAAGTAAATCTGTTGCGCATTTTGATGACCGATCTGCACATAATGTTAGTTCCAGACAGGCAGACAGCATGTTGAGAGATCTAAGATGTATGAACATGGTACTGATATTTCAGATACGATACCAGCGACATTGGAAGTGAATGCTAGAGCTTAATTCAGGTATTGAAACTAAAACAAAAGCAAATTTGTTTCTACAGCCTGTACTCCTGAAGTGACTAATCTGGACACGGCTTACTTGGGAATGGTGCATCCCATGGTCGTCCGCAGGCCGCCACTGAGCTTGAGCACGGCGAGCTACAAGCAGTTTCTTGGTTGCCTTGATGTCTGCATGTATTACTTAGACAAATCAGTCTAGGCATTCACATTTCTGTGCATCGGATTCAGGAATGCGCAGAAGAGCACCAAGGATTCATGCTTACTAATACAGTGGGGATCTTGGTCCATTATGTCGTACGGCACCACCGCGCGGGGATCTTAATCCACTCGATGAGCTCCTCGTCCCTGCTTTAAGTCCCTTAAGTTTGCTTGCAACGCACGCACGCACATGCGGTTAGATCGATCGCCATTAGTCTGAAGGAATTGGCAAGCTTCTATACCTGACTATTGTTGTAAGCCTGAAACCGAACAGCTGAAAAACACTTCCTATTTCAGGTGAGCAAAGCCAGCTATTATGAACTGATAATGGCTGCTGCTGCTCTGAACTGAAACAGAAATTCAGTGAAAGACTACACTTATATAAACACATAGGCAAAGTTTGCATCTAGCAAAACTCAGAATAAACCATAAAGCTGCAACATGAAAATTAAGAGATGGAGCAAAACTCTGAACGAATTCAAACACCAATCACTTTCTCCAAAGGTGGAGAAAAAACAGTAGGTAATACGTTTTTGGTTGGCGCTCTTATCATCAGGAAGGGACAGCAACTTCCAGCAGGTGGCTTCACATGACTTTAGAAGCTAATTTCTTTTTTTTTTTTTCTTTCCTGATAGAAGATATATATGCAGAAAAAAATGCCAGAGCCCAGCTAATTTCGTCTTTTTGAAACAAGATATCATTCACAGCAAAATGGCAGGGCCAAGCCTGCACTTCTAAGATTAATAGTGAAGTTGCTGACCTTGTAGAATTGGTGACCTTCTGTATAACTAATACTAACTATTGTAAGATCAATTATCAAGTTGGTGATGAAGAATCTGCAAGAGAACAATGATTTCAGAGAGACTGGAACACCGGACTCAATCAGCAAATATGAAAAACGGGCATATACTTCCACAACTTAGAGAAAAACGGTCCACGAACAGTATCAGATTATCTCATACCAACTTGATAGCCACCTCCTCGCCGTTCTGTACATTGACGCCTGCAGTCAATCCAAAAAAATAAAAATCTGCACATCAGCACGACGGGCAAAACAAAACAGCGGAGGCGCGTGAGAGATTCAATCAAGAACCCTGCGGCGAGGGAGGCGCGTACCGAGATAGAGCTCCCCGAAAGACCCGCTCCCGATCTTCTTCCCGAGCTTAAACTTGCCCCCGATCACGTGCTCCATCCCGCCGCCGCAGGACTCGCCCGGCCAGCAACCGCCCCGCAGATCGTCCCGCTCCGACGGGGCGCGCTCACATTGCCCGCCCGCGGCGAGATTCGGGCCCGGGCCGCCGCCCCGGAGCAAGGGTTCCCCCGGATGGATCTCCCAGCCCAAGGCTGTCGATTCCGCGGAGCGAGGCGAGCTGGGCATTGCGAATCATGGGGAAGCTCGAGCCGCCGACGAAGACGGCGAGGCGAGTCCTGGCTGCGCCGCTCGAGTGATTCGCTCGGCCGTGCCGCTCGATTCGAGCGACTCGCGTACCAAGGCAAAGTCGAGGCACAGCGCGGGCGCACGCCACTGGCGCGAGATGGCCGAGGCCGAGGCCGTGACCGCAGACACGCGCGGAAGGTCTCGCTGCCGTCAACGACGACGAGGGCGACGGAGACAGCGCAGGGACGACGATCCGGCTCTGCGCGCGCCGCGCACCGAGGCAAGGCGAGGAGTACTTGGCGAGGGCGACAGGAGGCGCCGAGGCAGTCGGCGACGGCGACCGCGACGGCGCAGGCGTGCGAGGCAGGCCGGGTTCCTTGGATGAAGACGAGCTGCGCAGCTGCGCGTCGTGGACGAGCGGAAGTTGGCTCGATCGGTTTTAGGAAGGTGTAGAGAGGTGGGAGCGGGACATGAGCGGTTTTTTTTGGAGAAGGACGCGAGGGCGGCGTCGGAGATAGCGGGGTCATTAGCGGAGGGGGGGTCATTAGCGAGCGGTGACGATGACTTTTGATTTCTTTTAGTAGTAAGATAAGATTTGTATACTGGTTTCTTTGCCAAATATTGTATCTATATACCAAAATGTGATTATGGATTATACCGAATTGCATATGGTAGTTTTGGCTAGGACTACTAACCTAGGTTAAATCCTGGTTTTGTCACTACCATTGTTGAACCAAGCTAATCTGCTTTAGTTTCATCTCGTTATCAAATCAGAGTTGTTGGCAACCACCCCTCCGTGGCTAATTCATATCTCCTTTGGCATAGGGCTTGAATGATACTAGTATTCTCGAGGATAACAGCAAGAAGCCTTCATGAAGTCATACCTGCTTCTCATTCACATTCTTCAATCTTTTGGAACAAAGATTCTTTGGCTGTAAGCCAACATTTCAATATCTTAGCACTAACAACCTGATGAGCCTAAATGATTTGTTGGAGGTTCAGGATGTGGTTCTTCCTGCTGAGGGAAACTACAGTTGCTCGCCAAATGTTCAGTCCACCCCAGAAATTGAGAAAAAGTATGTGCATCGTGTCTATGATGCCATAACTCCCCATTTCAGTGCAACAAGATTTGCTAAATGGCCCAAGGTTGCAGGATTCTTGAATTCCTTGAGGCCTGGGTCGATTGTACTGGATGCTGGCTGTGGTAGTGGCTTATTCATAGGATGTGATATAAGCCCATCCCTCATTGAGATATGTGCTAGGAGAGGACATGAGGTGTTGGTTGCTGATGCTGTCAGCCTCCCATACAGGGATGATTTTGGCGATGCAGCAATTTCAATTGCTGTGCTGCATCATTTGAGTACTGATGATAGGCGGAGGAAGGCCATAGAAGAGCTAATCCGTGTTGTTCGAAGAGGTGGTCTGGTGCTTATAACAGTCTGGGCTAGGGAGCAGGAAGACAAGTCATTGCTTAACAAGTGGACTCCCCTCTGAGAAATATAATGAAGAGTGGGTTAAACAGAGCAGTCCTCCAGTATGTAGTCAATCTGGAACTCTTCTGGAAAGCATTGCAGAAACTGATGAAGACACTGGTGTAATGAAGCAAACAGATGACCAATTAAAAAAATGTCATGATGGGGTGCAGGATATGATCATTGACTGTAGTAACTCAAAGACTGATGAAAATGAGGAAAAACAGCAAGAGTACTTTGTTCCATGGCATCTACCATTTCACTGAGCTGAAATTGGTGCTGCATCTGCTGCTCTGGAGAGTGGATTTGCAAACAAAGATGAGAAGAAGGGTACAGTGGTCTACAATCGTTATTATCATGTTTTTGTTGAAGGAGAACTTCAAAGGTGGAGTATTCTTACTCGGCATTCACACGAAAAAGCTTACTTCCTTCCCCTTTTCTTTCTACTTGTATACCTGTATAAAGTCAAATTCTACATTTGAGTATTTGACAATAACCCATAGTATTGATGCATCATAGAAGTTTCCCGTTTCATGGGTTTATTCTGATTTTTTCTGTCTTGGTCAATGTTAACATGTTTGTTTAGTCATGTAAGGTCAGAAAATGGAATAACTAAAGATGGTAGCTAGCTGTCTAACGCAGTTTGATGCAGTTGACATTTTAGCAGCTTTATTTGCTCTTTTACCCAATCTTTCATGATTAGAGGTTCACCAGAAATGTTGCCTTTATACATATAGATATCACTACTTGTCACCTGATTGCCTTGTACAGATTATAGTTGCAAAAATCTTGTAACAATAATTATAGAGAAATAAGAATATAGTCTGCTGCCTGCACTTCGTAAGCATGTATTGCTTTCTTTTTGATGAATGTCAGCTCTTTTGATTCGGAATATCTCATATCATTATCTTTCTTAATTTCAGATTGGTTGCTGGCATAAAGAATGCTGCTATTGTTGACCAGTTTTATGACAAATCCAACTGATGCATTGTTCTCGAGAAGCTTTGAGGTGCAGGCAAGGGATGTCACAAGAAGCCATCTGAAGCTAATTCCGGTCCATGTATTCAAAAAATTATGTTTATACAGCATAGATATTTGTTCTAGGTGTATGAATAAATGTGCAAGAAAAATAAACAGGGAGGTGGGAGAGCTTTTTGTAGTATAAGTACTTATTCCAGGTGTATAAATAAACGTCACAAAAAAATGGTCTGGGGGAGATGAGCATCTCAAGAGCTTTGCAAAAGAACTCCTTAAATCCATTTTTGCCACAAACAAGAAAAAAAAAATCTCTCCAACAAAAAATACATACTTGGAGCCGCTTTGGTTGTGGTTTTCCATGCTAGAAATTCACAAGAATATATACTCTTCTTCCGGTGTCCAAAATAGCCCATGGGCATCTATTTGCAACAATTATAGGGAGCAAGCAACGCAGGAGGCAAGCAGGGCAGAAACAGAAAGTCAGAAACCCCGCACACAACGAACTCGTTGTGACTTGTTGAGGCCCCAACATATTTGCCACCACCATCACAGTAAAAGCTATCCTGGGGCTGCATAGACTTAGCCACCATTACACTGGTTTCAACTGTAGTACCTCTGAAGTTGCAGACATGAGCTAATGCATTCCTCTTCCTGTCAACAGAAAATTACAAATTTCCCTTCTTGTATTAAGAGAGAAACAGCTGCACTGCCACTGAGTTTTGTGAACTGCATTAACCAAAACCAGGGGGCACTTCTGGATCATCATCCTCATCCCCTGGATTGCTGATAGCAGCTGCCTCACCTCCATTTGCCTTCACTTCATTACCATTTTCCAAATTCATTGGTGGCTTTGTTGCTCCAATATCATTACGCTGAGTATTGCTGAAACCAAATCCCGGTGGTTCCTCCGGATCATCATCTTCCGCGTCAACTGCATTGGCAGCTGTTGTTTTCGTTGGCAAAACTTCTTCCTCCTTGCCTTTCCGCTTCAGCTTCTTGGAAGAAGGCTCAGGGACCTCTTCAGGGTTCAATATCCTATTGTAGACGGCTTTCACAGTTCCTTGTATATCAGTTTCATTTGACTGGATGACATTCCATACCTCATCTGATATTTGACCCATTATTTTGCTCCTGATATGTAAGAGCAGTGTAGCAACAAGTTGAGTTAGTAATCAATATCTATTATGAGAACCTAAGAAGTGATACATTTGAAGGCTTCTACAAAGAAGTGGCTCAAATTACCCAATATCTTGAAAAATTGCATCAGATAGGTCTTTTAATTTCATCCTCTCAAATCCATCCTCTTGTAGAACCACTGACTGTTTTACCTCTGAGATGATTTTGTTCCGTAGTATCTCCTGAAATAAAAAAAGAGCCATCAACTTATACTCCTATGCACCACTAATACCATATCTGACTAACAAAGGATATGTTACTATGCACTGTTTGCAACCTACATCTGAGCAAGATGCTGGCCTTGTAAGCAGAGCATACACCCATCTAGCATGGTGAAATAGATACTCTTAACACAAATTTCAAATTGCCCAAGAGACAAGTAATGCAACAGAATAACTACAAATAAGCTGTGACCACAGAAAATCAATTAAATGTGAACGAACATGATTGAAAGGGCTATGCATAGACAACCCAGATAACAAACCCTTCATGTCTCAATCAAAAAAGGAAAAAAAAAAGACAGATAGACAACACATGCTTCTTATAGAAAGGAAATCTCTTTTGCCACAGCTTTCATAAATAAAGTCACTATGAAGAAGAGGCCATTTTCATGATACAACTGGAAACATTTGATACGAATTTGAGCAACTGGCAATAAACATGGCTTGTAAAAGAAAGATCTCAACTATGGCAAGAGAGATGTCTCACACTCTCCCTAGCTGGCTAGGAAATGTGAATTGAATAAAAAAGCAAAACTTCATGCTGAACAGGTGGCCAGATAATAATAATTATGCAACATCACCAGAGGTTATACAGAAGGCAATAGTTCGGACAAATGATTCAAAAAATTGGTGGTCCACAACCACAACTGTGTTGCAGTTTCATATAATAATAATTATTGTGGTTACTGATTTGAGCTTTTATCTCTAGTCACCCATGCTGCAGCAACTCAACGAGGTCAGACTAGAATGGCAAGACCCCCAGCTCATTGTGAAAAGCTCATAAAATTATTTTTCCCTGACTCATCACAAGCTCTAATCCATTGTAACCATGTTTGGCATGTAGCTCAGCAGTCATTGTAGTGGTGGACGATTCAACTCTCCACTCCATTTATAGTCCTAATAAATGCTGCGCCACAAGATTATTGCACGTGTTGGAAGTGGCAGACCGAGCATTTCCACAATCCTAGTACAAACAGGAAAGTATTGGCCTTATAGTGGCTTGCCATAAAGCATGGTTATCTTTGTTGCGCACCTAATGTCCACATCGCTGAGGTATTGACACACAAAAAGGGAAAAAAACATGCATATGAATGTGAAGACCCTCCTCACAATTGGTTGTTCTGTTTTCCCATGTAAACTGCATCCAGATGTACACCTTCCTATCATAGAAACTTTGGTGAACCTCTACACATGTCGAATAGAGAGAAATCTTTGGAGAACCTCTACACACATCTGATAGAGCCATAGAGGGGAACTCTTGAAAGTCGAAACTTCCTCCTTCCAAATGCAGCATAGAATAACAGAAACGCAAAACGGTACACACTCTAATGTTCCAAGCTCTCTTCCACTATCCTGCAAATTGTAATTTTGAAATGTTTTGTAACAAGCATCGAATCAGTCCATTTTAGAACCTTGGGATTTCATAACTACACAAACATCAGAACTCAGGCCAGAACTCATATTGTAGTTCACCCAAACAAGTCAATATTTTCAATGACGATAAAGTTGTCGAGTTGTCCAGTAGAGAGCTACCATGCAAAAGATCGATCCACTCCTCAACCAGGGTTCACTCTAAAGTGCTCCCTATACAGCATCAGAGTCTTATAAGACCTATAGCAGATGGAATGGACGAAATTCAGGAGAAAAACTACACTCTGGGTCACCTATTGCAATCTCTTAGAACAAACAATAAAGCACGATATCGAACCAACAGCGATGAGCGATCCACCGGAGAATTCAGTGAAAAGGAGTGGCATGTGCACAGGATTTGGGACCAAGAGCGACAAAATCGCATAACCTTGAGGTAAAGGATTTTGGGGATTGATGTTTGGGGAAGCTTACGTTGTCCTTGACCTTCCGAACGATGGCACGGCGGAGAGCATCGAAGTCGCCATCATCCTTGAGCCGCCCCACCACCTCCGCTGCCGTTGGCGGCTGCCGCAAGATGCACCCACCAGGATCGCTCATGAGATGGGATCAGAAAGTTCCAGCTCGAAGCCTCAGTCCCTAGTCTTTCTGTAAATGGTGAGCACGGGTAATAAGTAATATGCTTGCCATATACAAATATCTATGATCTTCCTAAATTAAAAGATCTACATTTAGAACTTAATATTGATTGATGGGTAGCCCCTAGCCCCCTACTGGTGGGCTTGGATCCAGACCGAATCCACACCAATCCAGGACATGCATGCACTGTTCACCCCATACCAAAACAAACCAGGCACTGGACTTGTGGGTTCAACCCATTAAAATCCACTACCCAACTCCCACTTTTACTTACACTGCTGATCAAACCAATCAAAATGCTTATCTGCTGTAAAACCCACCAGGCCACCACCACAAGCTGTTGTTTACGCTGCAAACTCTATTTATCTACTACGAAAAGTAGAAAAATTAAAAAAAGAAGAACATGCAGACTAGCTTTCTATGAAAAATAGATATTCGGGAAAATAAAAAAGTAAAATCATCACATGGTCCTGGGACCAAAATAAACACTTCTTTACAGGATAATCTGCTCAGCTAGCAGGTTGAAGATGTATAAATTTCCACTACAGCTACTGACAACAGAACTGAGAAACTAATGCAAACAACAGACACAGATGCTTAGTTCCTGGACAGCTTTCACTATCCCCATGTGGAAAGGGTGATCTTGGGAAGCTGTTTCTCTAGACTGCAACTAGTGCAACATGAAATCAATTCATCTGTAAAATTGTGAAATAATAAGTCACTGGGCAGTTGAAGCAGCGTCCCATCATGTACTGTAAAAAGTTACAAAAGATTACAAACTGAGAATATGATGACTTCTCTACAATGAGAGAGCTAGACTCTTCGTGGCATTGCCTTTAAGAACACTGTTTGTAATGGATCCTAATTATAGGTCACTAAATGCTATAGTAGAAAATATTATCACTAAATTTTGACACTAGAGTGGACAGATATGAGAAGAATAGCTAGCATTTCAGTGATAATCTAGCACTGTCCAGCATCAACATTATATCCCAAAAATATCCCTTCTAATGATGTTGACATATCCTAAACCAAACACAGACTGTCCACTCTCCCAAATTCATACCGTTGCTAACACTACTAAAGTTAAGTTTAAATATCAAATACCATTTGCAAATATGCATGCACACAGGTTATCTACTCGAGAATTCTAATCTAAACAATTAGAAATGAGCTTACCGCTGGTAGGATTCATGTTCTCAATTACAAAATAAAAACGAGCATATCAATCAATCAGGGCTCGATCACAAATGACCCATTTTGCACAAATTTCAGTCGGTCGACATTCTCAAACCCTAGATCTTGCTGGCCACAAATTCAGGGGAATAGAAAAACGTACCAAGCGCTACGCGCCGCCCTGGGCGCCCGCCGAATTGGAGACTGCGCGGCCGGAGGAGGGGGCATCAGTTTGGGATTCAAGCGTCAGGCTCGCGGGTGCCTGCCCTTCCGTCAGATGAGAGGGTTTGGTCGTGTGATGCCTTGGGGTTCTGGGAATCGCCAATCCGCGCAACTGTGGCTGGAAGCCGCCCTTCTCCCTACCTGCTTCACGGTTCTTGGAGGACTTAGACGGAGGTGGGGAGGGAGAGCGGTAGCAGAGGGGGAGCCATTGCGACGGCCGGCGTGGGCTTGTGGCGGAGGCGCATGGCTTGGTCGGGGTTCTCGGGAGGCCTCCGGTGGTAGTGGCGGTGGCGGTGGCGTGGAGCGAGTCCAAGGCTCCGAGTCAATAGCTACCGGACCAAACTACTACTACCGCGTAGGCGCGTAGCCATTGGATGCAGTTGATCAGATGGCTAGAAAATTTTCACTTGCACCAATTACTCCGTAATTAGGTGAAAACTTTTACTTGTCCAAAAACTGTAGTATGCTTACAACTACAGCAGTGAATTAGGCCTTCTTCATATTGTTAGACGAATCAGCTAACGAGTAGCCAAAGTGAGTGAGCAGCTGGCACAAGCTGATTGATTGACAATGATCAAATTCCAGATAACTGTCATATAAGCAGAAAGCAAACCAAAAAAATAAAATGAGGCCCAAGGGAAATCTGCATCAACAAAAATTAAACAGCGATCTGAGTCATCATGATTCGTGAGGCAAGTGAGAGAGACCAGTGATCCCTCTATAACATTGCTAGTTTGTTACTTATGCACATCGAAACCTCAGCAAGCACTGTCGGAAAATCAGGCATATAAAGCGGACATTATTAGACTGCAGGTGCAGCATTCACATTAGTTACAGGATTGCAGAATACAGCTCGGAGGGAGGGTTATACAATGAAACATGACAAAATCTAAGCCAACAAGTCTTCATCATAGAACTAAAATGAGACTGAATCGTATGTCTTCTCAGTTCTCAGTTTGTTCACACCTTAAATATTCAGTGTCAAGGAAACGAGTGACAGCTTGATGGGTAAAACGCTCTGTAATCCACTTGGGTATGAAGCTGGTTGTGTTCGATTGTTTCTTCAGTCTGTGTCAAGTAATGGACAATGCTATTAGCACAAAGACAAAGAGTGCAGACATGGTGGGAGTGGTGAAGGCTGCAGGGAGGAGAACCTTTCAATCTCTTCCACATATTTCACTATTTGTTCAGAACTCGTCTCGATCACCTGTTCCCCAGTATCATTTCAGCCAAAATCGTGTGCATCTGCATCAGATATTGAAAGGAATTAAAGAAGAATGGGATGTGATAAATAGTACCATCTCCTTTCTAAATTGTAAATCATGGGAAGCTGAGCGTAGCTCAGTTGGTGTGCTCTCCGTTCGGGAGGCCACAGGTCATGAGTTCGAGTCCGCTCGAGCGCATGATTTCCCACAAAAAAACTCCTCGCCGGTCCCGTGTGCCAAGCGTTGTTGGTAGTCACCTGCGCAGGCCCGGCCCGCCGAGGTGGCTTTCGGTGCCTGCGCTGGTTTCGGTTCCCCATGGGCTTTGACTCGCGGTGTCGGGGCGGGGACCGGGGTTCGGGGGTTTTTCTAGCACGGGAAGCTAAATTGGCTTCTTAATGCAATGCGGGTGGGGATTCTCCCAGCACCCGTGCTAGTTTTTTTAAATTGTAAATCATTCCGGTTTTTCTAGATGCATAACTTTTACTGTGCACCTAGATTTCAGCAAGACATTAGATAAAAACAAAGTATAGCGTGGCCAAATGCTTGTAGACCAATTTTGGTTCCCTACAAAGCACAAAGAAGAAAACCAAACAACATATGGGAGCCAGCTCGAATCGGCTTAATGTAACGAGATGGAGCCATGGATGGTTGGCTTGGGTCGGCTTGCTCGTTCGCAGGGTAGAGCTGACTCGTTCGTGAACTAAAAAAAGGTACTATGGGAGTCTCAAAACTTTCAAAGCAAAAGAGTACGGTGAAATAGTGGATCAAAATCAACAGGCAAAGAAATTTAACCTAACTTTCCTTTAGGATGTATACAGGAGTAAAATCATAGGGAAAGAAGCTTTCCACATAGTGTGAGTACAATCAGCTAGGGGGGGAGGGAGGAAGAGGAACAACTTGGAAAAGGGGAAAGGAATTGTAGCGCAGACGAATGATTAAATTCGAAATTGAAATGGTTCGGTTTACAACTTTCTAACTCCCTCCTCTCCACTACCGGTACGTATACTTAGACACGCCACTGTGGCCCGATCACGCGGTAGTTGGGCTTGGAGCTTCTCTTGGGCCTGGGCTGCCGGCCCAGCCCTTCATCCTCTTGTACTTGTACGCCATCTTCACTTGGCTTGTCGCCCGGCACAGGAGTGCTGCTAACACATAGACATGTACAACAGATTCCTAAATATCTAAACTACAATAGTTTCCTAGAGCTCTAAACTCCTAGAGAAATGTTCTTTTTCTTGGGTTTTCATAAAAAAAATCATAGGACACTTCTTTCCATTCGTTTTTTTCTTAGAAATCTTTTCTGTCACAAACAGTAGGGAATACTCCCCTGTCTTTTTTAGATTTTCCCTAGATTTTTAAACCTTAGTGAAACCGTCGAATTCCAGTAATCAAATACTTTTGAGTCGAATTCGTTCTTAGTCGGACTAGCCCATATCTAGGCAGCCGGCTATGGTCTCAATGAGAATACTATGGTCAATGTATTCGTCAATCTCACTTTAGACGGGACAATTGTCATTGCAATTGGTTGTGTTCCGAAAATTTTATGAGATTAATCTATCCATGAACCATAAAAATGATTCGATTTGGAGGCTGTTATATCCCTTCTCATACGACATATGTTGATAGAGAATTTTACTTGAACTTGCAGATAGAAGGGACTTGCTATCCTACATTCGCCTGGTTTTTTTTTAAAACAAGTTAGGCGACGTTTGTTGGCATGTGCATCTGCTTCCTTCTTCCTTTTTCCAACGGCTTGGTAGCAAAGCGGCAGATCCATGGACACATCGCCTGAGAGCTCAGGCGACTGAAGTGGAGGAATGGTGTAGATAGAAATATTTTTTTCTCTAGAATAGGACATGGCCACAGCCATCAAAGACGGTCAAAGAGTTGCGTGTGTTTGGCTCTAAACAATAATCAAGTAATAATCAGATGGTGATTAGCCAAAAAGATAGTAATTGAGTAGAAGAACCCCAACCCACCCGACACGCTACGTGCAACGCGCGCCGCCGCTATCATCACGGCATCACCCACCCCCGGCTGGTGTCGTTTCCCGTTCTCCGTCATCTATTCCACGTGCCTCCTACAGTCCTACTCACCTAGCCCTATTAGTTCTACTTAGGCCTTGTTTAGTTCACTCCAAACTCCCAACTTTTATTTATCGCGAAAAGAAGATTAAATTCCCCACACATCAAACTTATATGGGCATAACGAGATACTAAATATAGATGAAATTAAAAACTAATCGCACAATTTTGTTGTATTTTATGAGACGAATCTTTTAAGTATAATTTATCAATATTTGAATAATATTTCACAAATACAAACGAAATTGTTAAATAAGACTACAGGTGTGTGAACCGAATTTGGACTCCCAATTTTGGGATCTAAACAAGGCCTTAATCACCACCTCGCCCGGCCTTAACCTGCGTCGTGCCCACCTTAACCAAACGCAGGCTGCCGGCTAATTTAAAAAGGCTACTAATCACATCGCTAGCCAGAGTGACCTGCCGAGCGCAGCGCAGCTACCTGGGTAGTGAGTACCCGTCTACCCGGCCCGACCCTGTTGCTTCAGCCTTCGGGCTTCAGCTCGCGAGCGGCAGAGAAGATGGAGTCGCCGTCGTCGCTGAGCGCGCTGCGGCACAGGCTGAGAGCCACCGTGTGCTGCTGCTTCGGCGCCACCGGCGGCGGCGGCGGCGGTCTGGGCGAGCGGATGGGGTGGCGCCGCCGCGCGGGCGTCGGGGAGTTCCGGTACGACCCGCTCAGCTACGCGCTCAACTTCGACGAGGGCGACATCGCCGAGGAGGAAGAGGAGGAACTGGGAGTCATCAACGCCCGCCGCGGCGACGGCCTGCTGTACCACAGCTTCTCGTCGCGGCTGTCGACGCCGGCCTCGGTCATCGAGGTCGCGTAGCCGTGTCGCGCGCGCGCCCGCCGCCCGGCCCTGGGATCCATCGAGCTCGCTCGCTAGCGCCTAGCTGGGAGCGGAAGGTCCGATGAGGAGGCCATGGATAGATACGTACGTTTGTTTGCTGCAATCAGGAGCTCTTTGCGTGCAGTCCGCGGATGCTTTCCGTTGATCGATCAGTTTCGGCTCTTGCAGAATTCAGACTAGCTAGTAGCATAATATGCGTCAGATCAGATCAGATCAACGAAGAATCAATATAGTTGTGTTAGTGGTCCGATCCATGTAAAAGCTTCGCATAAGTGTTTGATTAGTAATTGTTATACTGTCTGGTTTGGAGAGTTATTACTACGCTGCAAAAGTTTCACCACCTTCACTTGAGTTAATTTAATTTAATTTATTTACTATTCGAGCTCCAAATTGTAGATCGTTTCAATTTTGTTCTAAGTGCAGATTCTTCAATTTCTAAGTGCAACTAGCTAGCGAAAGCAATTCGACGCTGTAGACAGGTGTATTTTTATATATAATAAACTTTGTAGTTGGTGTAGAGAAATCTGGCCTAGGCTGTGATTTTTCTCGTGATGAGATGCGTGTGCGTGCTGCCTGGGTTGATCTTGATCCCCCTGGTCCCACAAAACGTACAATTTCGGCGAGTGATTGATTGATTTTCTAGCTTTGGACTTTGATTGGGGTTGGGACAGCAAGCAAAGCTGGCTTTGGCGCTTTGCTATCGCCGCGACAGAGACGGCGAGGATGGGGAAGGGAAACGAGAAGAAATCTGCGCTCCGGGCGCGTCTTTTTCAGCGAAAAACGACGAAGGGGGAAGGGATAGGATCGTGTACTACTGCGGACCAGGTTTGGCTTGCTTGATGGTTTGGACTCCACCTGCTCCGTCGCCGCTTTGACCTGGTCCCTGTACAGCTTGCTTCGGCTGCTTTCTTTGCGCTCACGAGCTTCACTCACTGCCATTTCGACGACTCCAAAGTCAACCTGTGCACAGCGAGCAAATATGACCACAAAACCAACATGTGTCTCCAGGGTTCATCTTCTGGGTGCCAGTGCAAAGGAGCCTCAGGGCATATCTGAGCAACAAAATATGCTCCCACGTCTGAGATAAAATATGCATCCCAAGGGCGCTCTACAACTTCTCAGGAATCCAAAGCATCAAACTCAGCAGGCAGAAGAACACAAACGACAATCAGTTAAAACATGCGTGACATCCAACATACGAGCCATTACATATACCCCTTCAGGAGGTGAACTCTAAACACGATGATTGCCCACCACCACTTTTACCACCACCGGCAATACAGTGAACGGCCAATCTGAATCTGGGATTCCCCCTAAAATAACATTACAAGGTGAAAGAAAATACACAATTACAATACAACATAAATTACTCCCTCCCATTCGCCAGTTATACAACACGTGATTCCCACATCACATTAGCGAATGCTATACTGCAGAGGTCACTACCAACCCAAGTCCCCCACCACGTGGTCAAACCTGGGCATTAGGTGACCACTGGGTCACCCAAAATGCATATCTTCCCTCTTGGCTACGGAATGAGGGAGACTGTACTTCACCATAAAGTATAGTGGACATCTAGCTTTCGTCAAGATTGCTCTGGGACATCATTACCTGAAACATTTCCAATATTACATGTTGAAAACAGTGCAAATTAAGTAAAAACGAATAGGCAACAGCAAAGCAGTTTCCATTGTGATACCTTTTCTTCTTAGTCTTTTCACCCGAGGATGTCGGGTTGCTGTGCCAGTTCCGTTTGCGTTGGTTAATGAACCAGTTGTTGATCTGCTTTAGCTGCAATCCTGTTTCCTGCACCAGTCGGGCCTTGTCGTCCTCCTGGATGAGTTAACAAAAAGTTCCTCGTCAATGAACAGAAGCTGATAGCAAAAGTTAACGAGGGAATGGTATTGACAGTGGTGTCACATACAGTCGGGTATGGCCACTTGGAATGAGCTTGCCACCAAGCTTTCAGTACAGATGCAGTATCTCCAGGAAGTTTACCAGCTCTGCGCTTCCGCATAATCTCTTCTCTGATATCAACAAGCTTTTCTTTGTAACCCTAGAGATAGGAAATATTACGTTAGCCAACAATGCACCATTGACGGTGAAGAGTGAAGCATTTCAAAGAAAGTAACCTGCTTAAGTTCATTCTTCAGCTCCTGTCGTACACGCTCAACTAAGGATCGTTCACCCTCTGTCAGCATTAGGGGGCCAAAGCCCATACTGTCTGACCCATCATTTCCATCAAACATGTTGGCTTCACTGTCCACCTGGTTATCTTCATCATCAGACATAGTCGCTCCAGTGCCTTCACCAGGAGATGCCCCTGCAGAACCAATCCTAGGATCACTCAGTTTTGCCCAACAATGATGATTGCCATTGAACTGTTCTATTAACTGCTCTCACAATTTCAGTTCAGGTGTACAGGGTGCAAGAATACAAGGTACAATCATCTTAGTTGACATTGCATAAAACCCTTCTGTAAGTTGTACACCTAAATCCAATCAAACACCATGTCTAGTTTTCTAATCTGGGCAAAACTCAAAGTAGGAATGTAGGATAAGAAATTAGTTTTAACATGCAACCACCTCTCCCTGTTCATATCATGGGACTACTGTTCATATCATGGGACTACACACAATCCTCATTTCTATGAATGCTTATCATGACATTCTGATAGCAACTTCTATATAGACTTATAGAGTCTCAAACTGAATAAAATGGACAATAGCAAATGCTCTATGTGATAACCGATAATTTATGGCAGCTCACATGCTAGCCTTTATACTCTGAGTGTGGCCTTAAAAGTTTAGGTATTCGGTATTCACTAAAGAAGATACTGTGAATATTTTAAACAGATATTCTTCAGTGCTGGCTAAGAAATGGTTGAAAAAGCATGCAATTTTTTCATTTGAAGGTAAGAAATTAAAGGTTTGTCACATATTAATACTTCTGCAAAATAATATTGTTGTCTTTTCACTCTTTCCTTTTTAGCTAAGGTTGATGTTTCCATTCATTCAATTACTACATTAATTGCAATAAATACTGAAAGCACTTTGTCATCTTTCCATCTGACACCAAGGCTGCAATTATTGAAATGACAAAAGCAAGTGCTGTATATCTGAAAGCTTCAGCCACGTTTCTGAATTAACACAAGATTAAAAAAGAAAAACAATCCACCTGTTAGGCTTTGTAAAGATTGCTCAAGCTCCCAGCAACCCATCACCGCTTCCATTGCATGAACGCGTACATGCTGCTGGAGTTGTTCCTTGAATGAGCAAAGGAGCAACACATAGTGTGTCTGTAATAAAAGAAATGAAAGTATTAGAATCTGAGAACAGGAATCCTGATGAAAACAGGTGATGCAAGATGTTAACTATGTACAGAACCCTAGACAAAGACAACTTCTGATTCTTGTGAAGCAACACAAAAACACAGTCCCTGTTAAACAGGCATAGTGAGGTAGAAAGCATCAGTGCAATAGGCTTATTTAAACCAGTATAAATGGTGTGACAAGTGTGACAATAAATCAGAAATTAGACGAAATTAAATCAGTACAAATCGTACAATAGCAAACACCCGTTGCAGCATATGACATGCCATCACATAATAATAGCCAGTCCACATCCTCGACATGAAAGGTGAAAAGGGCAATTTCAATCTCAAGCCGCCATATGAAAAGGGCAAAGCCTTCTATTACTCGAAACAGATACAAGGAAGGGTTACAGTGATCTGATGCAATCCTTGAAGCTGACTGAAATGAGGTCAACTACCATAATCCAATCCAAGTCAGTCAACTATGCAGTCAATAAGCATATTAACCAAAAAAAGGCTCCACCCATGAGGCCATGACCTTTTCCCCATACTACTTCGCAAGTACCATCACAGCTTGACAATTAGCTTGGGATTCCCCCACTCAATTCTCCGAATCCGCGTAGAAAAAATTGGGAATAAAAAACGGGAAACTTGTAGCCAAAAAGCGGAGCCGCGATATGAGAGATTCCGGGTGCAGGTCACCCAATCAACCAATCCTTCCTTCAATTCCAAATTCCCCAATTCCCCACACCATAATCCTCAAGCCTACAGCAGTTCAATTGCAGAGCAGGCGGGAGAGGGAGGAAGGAGCGCGTAGCCGCAGGGGGGTTTGAGCCGTACCATGAAGAGGTCGAGCTCCTCGCCGCCGGACGGCCCTCCGGCGGCGGCAGCGCCAGCGGCGGCGGCGAGCGGCGGGGGGCGGGCCGCGATCTGCGCGTCGATGCGGGGGAGCTGGTCGACAGGGGTGGCGACGCGGAGGCAGGCCACGTGGGCCTCCAGGAGGCGCTCGTACAGCGGGTGCGCCGCGATGGCCGCCTTCTCCCTCTCCCCGCCGCCGACGCCGACGCCGGGGGACGAGAACCCGCCGCCGCTAGGGTTCGGCGACGCCGCGGCCGCCGCCGCCGCGGCGTCCATGGACAGCCCGTGGTCCGGGTAGTGGAACGACATCGCAGAAGAGCGGAGGGGCCGGCGGAGTGGGACGGCGGCGTCGCCGGCCGGCGAGCGGCGGTTGGGGGTTTTGGTTGGTGGTGGTGGGAGGGACAAGCGGATGGATGGATGATGGCGTGGGTTGGTTTTGGTTGGAAGAAGGCTCCAGGGGTTGGTTTTCTTTCGTCGCCGGCGTGGGCCCGGGCGCAGGCGGAGGTGGGCCCGGCCGGGCGCAGGCGCGTCCGCTGTGCAGGGCAGGGGCAGCTGTGTGTGAGAGTGACCATATCCGGCCGCTGCGTGGGGACCGACGACACTTGTCGTGTGCTACTAATTGATACAGTTCCGTCGCAAAAAAAGGGGGAGATGCTATAATTAATTTGAGTTAGGTACGTTTGACTTTATGTAGCCGGTAATCGCTCCGGATAATTTTTTTATGAAATTGTGCAAGTATTTTCCAATACTACAAATATGCATATTTTTCAAACCCAGTAGTTTTGAAGTTATTGATACAAGTACTTGTTGTTTAGGCTTGACCAAATATGTAATTCTAAAAACGAGTGCTTTTTCTAACCAAAAGGAGTATAATTTGATAAAGTTGCAACACGGTCTAATAATCTAGCTCCCTAACACTTCGATTCACTAGCTTTCAATCGTCCTAGGGGTTGCTTACTCTATATCTTGCTATAATACTAGAGGAAGATAGACAATCAATCACGCATACTACTATATATACACCATTTCTAAAAGAGAGAGCTATTTTGAAAAAGTACTCTTAAATGGTTGCTTAAAATTTAAGCTCCATTCGATCTATGGGATTTGAACAGGGTGCCAAACTTTATGTACTCACTTGGAATGGGTTTAAGCCTTTTAGAGCTCGAGGTGTGTTCTTCGGTCACGAGTTTTTTTTTTTTTTTTTTTTTTTTGTGATTTTGCCATACTCATTAGGCCAACTTGTCAACGATAAAGTCACCACGACTTCAAATGTAGAGAGGACTCAAGACAAAATGATGGACATTGTACATACTTGAGAATGAGGAACTCAGGAACATGTCATTATTTCCCGTATGGTCACCGTTTTATATACCTAATTGTTTTTCCTGGCAATCAATATTCTTAAAATTGGTGCGTCAATAGTTAATACTAAAAAGTATTTTAAGTTTGTTAAGTACCACCATATCTATATTGAAACTTAGTACTCCCTCCATTATGGATCATAAGTCACTCTAGCTTTATACTAAGTCAACCATTTCTAGTTTGGATCAAATATATATTCACATTTAAAATATCAAATATGTGCACTCTTAATACATGTATTGCATAATGGACTAAATGAAACTATTTCGAAGTCGGTCAAAATCCCCCCTAGGGTTCATAATTTGGAATGCTATAGTGCATGGAGAAGCCTGAATCGGTTAAAATGTCACCATACATGATACAGTAGAATAATTTACAGTGGATGGAGTAGTAAATAAATAACTTGAAAGTATGTCGTGCCATCAAAACTGGTTCTAATCGTCGCAGTTTCAAAATCTAAAGAAGAGGAAAAAAGACCAACACCACCAGTACGCTACCGCTACTTGGGTGATGACAAACCAAACTTTATGTCACATTGATATGGCTATAAGTAATTAATGTTATCACTTGTGCACGTTTCCAATTCAGGTGAGTGCCGGAGAAAATGGCACTAACTAGTCAAATTGCAATCAACCCTCAAAAGGCTAGTAGATGTTTACAAAGTTGGAAAACGAAAGAAACCAGTATGACAGCGACCCAAGCCTGCTGTATCTGTACCTAAAGTTGTACAAAGGGCCAACGGCCTGGAGAGCACCCATTCCAACCATGTTTGCTCTACAAGTTTACATTTACAGAAGAGCCCACTGTTAAGTTTACTACTAGCACTAGTATAATGCCCGTGCTAACGCTACGGTTTTATCTTAGAAATGCACATAAAAACAATCAAACAATGATATTTTTCTAGAGTTCAATTTTTATACAATTGTGTATTTGATCATTATACAATTCAGGAAACATTTTTCATAAAAGGGATAATAATGTTATTCTCACATTAACCATGCAAGTTACATTTTGCTTAAACATGACTTGAAAGCTGCCAAAATATTTGTTTACGTGGCTCTTCAAAATGTCCACTAAGAATGTCAAAACATTCGTTTACATGGCTCGTCAAAATGTCCATGAAGAATTCCATCCTCAGTAAAGTTGATAGTTGTTCACGACACATAATAAGTTAAGCTATTAATTTATGCAAATACTAACGCTATGGTAATTATTAGAGAGCACAGTGGCGTGGAGGACACCGACTTCGAGAGCACGGTGTGGAGGACACCGACTTCGAGAGCACGGCGTGGAAGGCCAACTGCAGCTCCTTTCTTGGCTTGGGCCACGCCCTCCCCAAGTTTCCCTTCCGCAAATCTGTTCTCGACCTAGCCCCACGACAAGCCCATCGCCCCCCCACTCTCTTCCCTCTTCGTCTCTCATATCATGTGGCCTCGCTTGTCAACCCCTCAACATTTCTCATCCTCATCCCAACAAATAATGTTGAGCCACCGTTGTCCTTGTATGTGCACGCGTTTGTGATCCCGCCTCAACCCCCCCCCCCCCCCCCCGCGCGTGCGCTAAGATGACTACTACGCCACCAACCCCCCCCCCCTCTCCCTCCCCGTCCTCAACCACATGGAGCTCCACGAACATGCAAGGTCCTAGTCGACTGGACTTCACGTCGCCCCGATCCTTGTGCCCCAACCATGCCTTCTCCGCTAAGCCTCAGATGTACATGTACGGTAAAACTGAAACCAATGTAATCTAACTATACCTTAGAGTTCAGGCAACCTATTCCACTTATTAGAAGGAACAAGCAGCATGCCCTCTCCAATATCTCGCAATTCCACACTTCCCTTGGTTGTGCAATCGACGACACGAAATCCCTAGATCGCACAACCTATCAAACACAAAGAACATTTTTGTTTGTTAGGCCCAAATGAAGAAATTCATAGCATGCACCTTGTATCGCTGCACCTTAGGCCAGCGCTTGAGTACTACCAAGTGTATGCAATGTGATTTAGATTTTTTTAATCAAAGAAAATCGTACTTCTTTTGCTCGACCAAAAAAACTAAAGTACCCATGCAAAAGTACAAACTCATGTGATGCTTGTAACAAAGTTAAACCCATAGTCAACAATCAACTACCAACACGAGAATATGAAAAAACCAGATTATTCCTACAAGTTATTCCTCCAAGTAAAAGAATCAGCTACAAGTGTTCTTGTACCTTAGCACACTCGTTTTCCTCCAAAAGCACAAAGATAACGGTATGATCCTATTTAGATAAAACACATCCGAAAATAACAAAGCCTGCAATAGAGGAAAAACCTACCTTCTAAAAACAATTTCTGAATAAACAATATGGCAATAAGAAAACATGTTTTTATAGATGACCTGCAGTGCAGTAATACAATGAACTGGAAAGCACGAATCAATGGTACAGGGCCGCTCATCTCAATTTGAGCAATACACATTCACTAACATAATGGAAGCTTGGGAAGTGCCCTTACATTTTCATCAATTCCATAAGATATTCTTTTCAGAATGTGCAATCGCTTCAGATTTAACCAACAGATTGGGCTTAAAAATATTTATCAATTCTTGCACATATAGCTCACAGTATGCCAATGTTTGAAATCAGCGAGGCTGTTTTAAAATTATTTACCTCTGTGTTTCTCAAATATTTGCCCTATATACATAGTTAAAACCGAGTAGGGACTGATTGAACCTAATCATGAGCAGTTACTGTCAGTGTAAGAGTAGACCAATGACACATTCCACCTTAAGTGAAACTTTTAGTTTATAAGACAATAATCATTATTGTTCAATCCCTAATGGAGTCACACCTAATAAACCCCAGAGATCACAAAATAGACGTATATGACTATGTGTTAATGTATATACAGGATGAGAGCACAAAAACCCGAAGCATAAAGCAATTTCTGACCATATGCAGGGTAGCCATGATGTTGTCAGGTAGTAAATATCCAACATTGGATTGGATGCCACTATATGCAAAAATTAGCCTATCAAGGAATGGGAAAAAGACTCATAATGAAACAATGGAATATATTGCTTAGTAATTCTAATCTGGAGAGGAAAAAAGATGGATACAGGGCAAAGAAACGTGTGGCTTTATAATTACTGGATCACCTAGTTTTTTCCACAAAATTAGAGAAAAAGGTGTCGCCTCAAGAGCAGCAGCGCCCTTGCACGCCCATGACAATTCTACGCATCAACTTTCATGTAGTGGCTCTGAAATTTCACCAAAAGTCAAACAAATCAAATCCGATTGGTCTCAGATTTTAGCCACAACTTAAATATATCAAGGGGAGAGAACCGACCTTGAGATCGAGTAGCAAATTCTCAGGCTTGTTGTCCCTAAGCTTGTTGTGGCAGTATGCCAATGCACAAGCCGAAGAGGCGGAGGACGTTGGCGTGGTCGAGGTGTTGATGGATCTCGATCTCCCACCGCCTGCGTGTTGTGCGGCGAGTCGTTGTCCGGGGCTCTGCATAATCCATACGTCGGCGGTCAGAAACAAAACAAGAAGGAAAATGCATATAGATAAATAACAATAAGCTAACGTTCATACAAGCATACACATTTTGTCATTAGTCATCAGATAATTATATAAGCTATTGTACGCATGAGTTAATTCAAAACCTCTTTTGTTAGTACAATAGATTAATTAGCTATTGTAGTTAATTCAAAACCTCTTTTTGTCTAAAAAAATAGCATCGTAAGTTCTGCAATAATTGAGGATTTTAGCAGGTTGTCAAAAATTAGCATCAAGTAGCTTATTGATCAAGCGAAGGATGCACTGAGTCAGGACTAACGGAGTTTGATTTACCCAAGCCGAACTTTCAAAAGTTTCTGAAAGATGCAAAGGTGATCCCAAGATGAAAGATTGAAAAAAGCCAAACTTTCAAAAGATGAGATTGTACGCATGAAAAAAAAAATTACCTAGATCCTTTACCTACCATTTACCTCTGTGCCTGCTGCCGATCGTGCGTGCTATGCCGAGCGCCGCCGTGCCCTTCTCCACGGCTTACGTGTGCGTCGACCTGTATTAAGATCACCAGACGAGCACTGGCCGCCGCCGCGGATCAGGCAGCATGCACGCACGCACGCAAGCCACAGAGATCCTTTACCTCCGAGCAGGGTCTGATGGAGAGGAGGACGGTGCGCACGTCGTAACAGCGCCGATCGCGTGCGTGCCCATGGTGGCGGCCGACGATGATGCCGGTGCCGGTGACGCGTGGCTGACGGGATCCCTGGAGACCTGATCCGTGCCCTCCGGGAGGAGATGGAGTCTTGATCCGCCACTTCCGGGAGGATACGACGACGGGAGGAGGCTAGCGGGATCCGGTTGGGAGTCTGATCCGCCACTTCTTTGACGTTGTTTTCCTTTTTTTTAAGCGTGGTAGGGGTGTGGACGTGGGTGACAAGGAGGGTGAGAAAGCGCATTTGTGGGGCGGGGTGAGATCCGCGCTCCCATTTCTTCTGGAAGAATTGATTATATTATAGTATAGATTTTGTGTAACTCGTATATATGCAACCTTGAATCGGAAGGTATATGGAACGCCTAGAAATCAAAATTAATATAAAATCATATGCTCATGTATTGGAGTATCATTTTCCTTCTTTGTCTATCCAGCATCAGAACTGTGTAAACCCAGCTTTGACGTTGGAATCCCACCAGGCTAAATATTTGGCCCCTTATGAATTCTAAAGTTCGGCCTATTCCTCAGAGAGATTCTGCGCGTACCATATTTTTTTTTCACTTTATCTATCAGATTAAGCCCACAGGCAGTAGCCACTAGCCAACTATTAGTCGTAGAAAACTTGGTAGACCAACCAGATAAAGGCTCGGTACAGTTGCAACTGAAACAACAAAAGATCCACAAAACCATACAGAAATAAGTAACAGTTTTCTCATAAATGACAGATCTTCACAAGTACCATTTCATCTAATTGAACGAAACAACATGAATAAATTCATCTAAATCCACTACAGCGTGGAGATCAGTTTGAGCTGAAATCGTCTTCAGCTCTACCAAATGCAAACGCACTAGGTAAAACAATGTCAGGTGAGTTAAAATTAGACTTCCCTTTAGCTACATATGTGGCTTATCAATTACGACTATAGTGGTAGTAAAACCCTGTGATCTATCAAATACGTGTCATTCTCAAAAGGATGACGTAGTGGGGCCACCACCTGGACTGCTACCCTGCTTCCTCTATGTACACTTGTTATTCGGTTAATAACAAAGTTGTAGCAATCTGGAGTGATCAATGAACTGTTGAAACATCAGCAGAGTCCTCTGGGGGAAGGTTCAGATCTGGTAGCACGAAGCTGTCTCGTGCGGACTGGGTAACCGACTGCTGATCAAGCTGTTCCTTTCCTTTCTGCCCCTTTGAAGTGATTTCATTCTGTGAGTTCGATTGCCCTAGCCTCGTCTGCACATTGAAAACAACATTATATTAGATGTCCCTATTGTTCCCAATTTGATTTATGTAAACACAAACTAAACATTTAATAACTCATGACAAGCATGGAACCTTTTCAGAAGCATTTTCAATTCTTTTTTGATCGATTTTAACTCTGAAAAAAGGTGAAGCATGATGTGGGCAACCTATCAGGCTATTAGAAACCCGATGAAGCTGCAATGGCTCATGTAATTGGAATGGGTATGATGATGATCGACCCAGAATAGAACTAAGAACTGACTAAAATAGATTACGAATCGACTACACAAAATAAACATGTACTGAATATGAATAAATTGGCATGAAACACGCCTCAGGCAGATCCAGAATATTGGTTACTATAATAGGTGGACCCAGCACTATGTCAAGGGGGAAAAGCAGCCCAGTTAGTTGCAACTACTTTTCAACTGAATCAGATAGAATTAGGTGAGCAGGATATTTTATCTATATAGTAACCGAAGTTTGTAAACATTCACTCCATATTGATAGATTGTTGCATATATAGACATCACTCAAGAAGACGTAGGCCCAAGTTTAACATTCTTGAAATTAAGGGTTGTGAAGATAATTCAGGAATATGCCTTGTAAGCATCTAGGAAGCTGCCAAACCAAAACCTTTGGAAAAGGTTGCTTAATATGTCCATTTTTTCCTGTGCGCATACGGACAATGTTTCAAACTTTCAAGCAAGAAAGAAAAACAACTGACTCAACTATTGCTGGAAAATGAAGTTCAGCTGACGCTGAGAGAATTTGGGCTGACTGATTGTTTCCAGCCCAGGTAAGCTTCAAGGTTAAATTGAAAATAACAAACCTCGAGCGATGTCTAAAATCACAATCACTACTCAATTAGGATACACATAGTACTGTGACTGCAGATGAGAGTGAGACCCAGCCCAATTATTGGTTTGAGATGTTTATCCACAAGCTATAACATTTAAGGAATACAGGTTATTCAGACATTGATACTTTGCCACGATGGTCCTAATCCTTATGTTGCGAGTGTCTCTTGGTATAAGATGCAGGTTCAGGGCACGCACACATCTCACGAGTGTTTGTAAGCTTGTAGCCTTTGTAAGTAGGATGCAAGCCATGCAGTTACAAACAATCCCTTTCATATTCAGCTGAGATCCAAATATATAATTAATATTTTTCTAAAAAAAAAAGAAAAAAGCACATTTAATATAGCCCATCATCTATCCTAGTTCCTACCCATCAGCCAGTGACAGAAGAGTGGGAGAAAGAAAACAATGTTGGCCACAACGTTGTATACCGTTTAGCATCTTTCTTGCGTGTGGATAGCTTACAAACTAAAGAACCTAAAAATTATCGGAGGCGTATGTGGACCACTACCTTTGGCGGCTTAAAAAAACTCGTATAGTAGCAATATATAAAATATATAACTTATGCTTTAAGCCAAAACAAGACATCCTTTTGATAAGCCATCCCACCAACAGATGCCATATGGTGGCCCACATACCAATTCAGGACACAAACGAACAAGAGAAACAGATTCATACAGTCGATCTTACCTCAAGCCTGCCATTTTCTTTTGACAGCGCCTTGCAAGCTCTCTGTAAATCCCGCATCTCCTGCACACATAGCCAAACAAGAACAAAATACAGTCAATAGAACTGCCATCGAAACAATCTCAAAATACTTGACGAGGAACAATGTGTGACCTCGCGGAGGTTCTCGTTCTCCACAGCGAGAGACCGCACCAGCTGCTGGATCTCCGGCAGCCTCTGCATGATCCAGACGACAAACCAAATTAAGCCACAAGGACAAGAAGGCACAAGGGCATGCTTGGTATTCTATAGCACTGATTTTTTTTGGCTTTTATGTCACAGGACCATCCTGATGATAATGAGGTAGATCTTTTTGGCCAGTACGCCTTTTTTTGGCTTTGTCCTTAAGATTCGACTTTGTGTTCACCCTCCTCCCCGCTGCTCACCCTTTCAAACCAAGACAGATGTCTGCTGCTTTTATTCTAAAACTAGTGCAGGCTTAGTTCAACCACCACTAAACAAGGCCTTTTTCCCTGTGAATGGGTGGCACTCCGACCTGGTCAGACTTCCTTTCCCTTAAGACCAGTAAACCGCGTCGTGGACGGGACTGTATCTATGCAAAACACAGCTTCAAAACAGTTTACGAGTCACCCTCGCACCAGCCCCATCACTCACGCTGAATCATATCATATAATATGCAAGTTGACGTGTTCCAGTCCATCACTTGTGACCGAGAGATAGCATAGGGACTCACCAATTTCTTCCGTGGTCGCTGCCCCGTGGGGAGTGGAAGCGGGGTCGGAAAGGTAATAAGCTGCGGCCGTTCGATGGCGCCCACCTGCAGTGAGAGCAAGGACAACCATGAGTCCAAGACTAATCAATGAGCACACAACAAATCCAACGAATCCGTTTCAAAAAAAAAAAAAAAAAAACTGGAACACTCGATGCTGGCATGAACAAGGCAGGCCACAGGGGAGCCTACCACCTCCCACAACAGCTGTCCAACGAGATCACGGATTCAGAATCACGGTCGCGCAGCATCTATCGCAGAAAACAACACAACGGAACACAAGCGCGAACACAGACAAAGCAGCTGACACTGATGATGATGATGAAAACAAGACACCACATAAGCATGCTTAGGGAATGGCTCCCGATCCGCCCAGCTAGAACTAGAATGAATGAATATCCCCCCATCCACCCACCAATAGGAGGGAACCACATGATGAGACACGCACGAGACAGACCCATCCGTCCATTATTGTACTACTTCTACCTCAAAAATCCTCAATCTTCCACTGAGAGAAAGAAAACTCGAACGGTTTCATCCATGGAAGACCGACCCATTTTTGGTTAGGCAAAGAACCGCATCCGCCAAACTAACCATCCGGCGCAGCTGAACTGAACCACCCCCACCACGTCCAGCGGTCCATCCCACTCCAGTCCAGGGCCCCTCGTTCAAAGGGCAAGAGGGGCCCACTCTCCAGCCAGCAAGGACCATACGACAGGTGGGACCAGGTGTCCACGGCTCCACGCAACAGAACAACCTAGCGAACTCCGCTGCGGCGCCGTACGCCCGCGCCGCGCCTCGCCGCCGCCACCGACGCCGACAAACACACGGCGGCGCCGGGCAGCTGCCTCCGGCTCGTCGCGCTCGCGGCCGGTAGGCGGGCGCCGCCGCCCCACGTCACGTGTCGCGCGCGCCGCCTCCACGACTCCACCCACCCCGTCGCGCCGCGTTTTAACTCCCGCATTTGACTCCGTCTCCCTCGCTCCACTCTCCTCCGCCCGAGTAGGGAGGGGAGGTGGACCCCACAGGCGCCACGCTCCCACCACACGAGCAATTGCGCCGGGGGATAAAAAGGACGGGCGGCTGAAAATGACCGGACTGCCCCCCGGGAAAAGCAGCGCTCCGCTCCGTGGGGGACCGACCTCCTCTGGCGAGGCCAGGGGCAGGTCTGGCAACCTGGTGGCGGCACGGAAGCCATGGAAGGCCCCAGCTCCAGCGCCACCCACCGGCTTCCATCACTTGCCCTAATTACCCCTCATCCGAGTAAGAGTCAACCACCCGCGCGTAAATGAATAATAATAATAAAATGGATGGATTAAAGAAAACACACGCAAGACAGTCAGACACCACGAAGAAAAAAGGTGAGAAGGAAGAACTCATTTTTCCCTTTGTAAAAGTATCGAATATCAAACCAACGCAGAATTTGGAAATTTCAAAGGTAAACAGAGGCATGGATGAGAATGCGGATCTGTGAAGCGAGACGTGAGCGGGAACTTGACTTCCGCATCAAGCAAACGAAAAATTCAAATTAACGGAGAGACGCGGTTAGCGGTTTGGTTTTGTTTGGAAGTGTGGATTTGAGAGGGAAAGAGTTCGTGGACGAGAGAAGGATGGAAAGCAGAGAAGGTGGAGCTGGAGTGACGAAGGGAAAGGATTTGTGCTGACCACTAGGGGGCAGTTTCGTCACGCGAACCAAAAAAGGGAAAAGGGCAAAAGAAAACTCGGAAAGACAACAGGTGACAGGAGAGAGAGAGCGGGTGGTGGTGGCCTGGTGGGGGAGGGAGAAGAACCCAAAGCAGCAGCACGGCGGCGGCGACAGTTCAGCGAAGAGGACGAGGAACAACAGAGGGGGGAGCGTCAGCAGCGTGTGGAGCCACGAACCTTGGTCGTCGCCGGTACGGGTCGTCGGTGGTGGGCCATGAGGGAGCTGAACCCGCCACCGCCGGCGCCGTCCTCGCCGCCGCTGGTGGACGCGCCGGACCCGGAGTTGCCGGAGTAGTCGAGCGGCGACGCCGGGCTGCCCCTGCCCCACCTCGCCTTGCCGCCGCCGCCCCCGAGGAGCCCGCGGACGGCGAGCGCCGCCGCGAGCGCTTCCCCCGCGCCACCGCCGGCCAGATCAGCTCCGGCGCCGCCGGCTCCGGCTCCGGCTTCCGCCACGGCGGCGTCCACCCGGCCAGGTCCGCCCCGCGCATCGAGCAGATGATTCCCGCCGCTGCCGCCACCAGCTCGTCCGCCTCCGCGTCGGCCGCTGCCATGGTTGCTGTGGCTTCTCCCGCAGCTAAGCTCGAGCACCGACGGAACCTGGACGTCGGCGGAGAGGTGGAAGTGGAGATGTGTGGGTGGGGGAGGAGGGAGGCGAGTGGAAGAAGGAAAGGAATGGGATGTGGGGGGCGTGGAGGTGGGAGGCGAACAAGCCGCGGCGTCGTGGCCGGGGAGCGCCTTTTAAATGGCGGAATAAAACCGCCGATTATTTTATTTGAAAAAATTAACCTGACCCACACCCACACGACACACACACACCTCTCTCCTCCTCCACCTACGAGAGCTACGGCTCCGCTCTCTGACAAGTGGGTCCCGTCCGTCCATGGCCCGCAGGTCATTGACAGAGGTGTACTACTGAGTGCACCGCGTCCCCAGCTGCTGGCCTGCCGCGATCCGACCAGGAGGAGCCTTTCTGCGCCGCCCCCCTGTCCGGCGGGGCCCGGGCGTCAGCGGGCGGCGGGCCCGGGGCGGCTCGAGGCTTCGGACGCGAGCCAGGACGACAGCGCGGGCGGGACGGAATAGGAGGGAGCGTGGCGGTCAGCGGCCTCGGGTCCCGTGTGGAAGAAGGAGGGCGCCGGACGCGCCTGCGCTGCGCGGCGGGGCCCGCCGACTGATGATGGTGGTGGGGCTTGGTGGCAGTGGCACCGGGACGAAAAGGGTGGATGATGTGTGGGGCCGGCGGGGCGACACGCGGAGTCGCTGCTGTTGACTCTTCTGGGCTTGCTTGCTCTTCAGACCTTGTTTAGATTGCCTCCAAATTTTAAATTTTTTCACTCTCTCCATCACATCAATTTTTAGACTAATGTATGGAGTATTAAATATAGATAAAAAAACTAATTACACAGTTTAGCTTGAAATCATGAGATGAATCTTTTATCTAGTTGGCCATGATTGACATGATATTTTTTAAATAAGGCAAAAAGGTTACTATTTATCAGATTGAAATTTTTTTACGATCTAAACAGTGTCACTGTGCTGCCGCAGCTGCACTGCTGCTGCGACGAAAAAACCTCGGCCAGCCACTGTACCTGCGCCTCGGACCTCGGCGCTCGGGCCACGGGTGGAGAGGTGGAGATGGGATCATGGGAGGAGGCGCATGTGCCGGTGGACTCGTGGTTGCTACTGTTTGCCGCCGCGTGCGTGCGTTCCCAGGCGCGCACGCATCGCTGGCCGTGGCCGCAACCGCAACAGCGCCCTGCGGTTTGGCAGCTTCGGCGCCTCGAACTCCAGACCCCGGCCGGATCCATGAAAGTTTCTGCTCGTGTCAGAGGTAATCAGAGGCTTCACCAATTACCGCGGCTCCTTCATGTCGTTTTATTTATGGTAGCTGCGTTCTTGGACTTTCAGTGACAAAAGGTGATTACGTACATTACATGATCTGTTCAGTGTATTCGTACTGTACTAGTAGGTTATAATCCTATACCACATGTTTGTATAAAACGGTGGGAAATCTGCAATTAACGAATCGAACCGTACGTGTGTGGTGGCACTCCACCAAACGAGGAAGCCGTCAGCATCTGCGTGTACTACTCTAGAGCTGACAGGGACGGGTCGTCCGTGATGGACTCGCGACCTTTCCTTTGGGAGTCTGGCCGGTGACACTGCTTTTCTGATGATGAAAGAGAATCGACAACCGAGGACAGCATCGATCGCCCGTCAAGCAAAATTTAGCAGATTCCGTCCATTTCTCGACGAGGGAGGAAAGGTTACAGTCGGCGGCTGTCCAGAATGCGGATGTCTAGCTAGTAGTAGTATTCTACTACGAACGAAGCGAAGCAACCTATTTGTTGCAAAGTAGTACTGTAGTAGTGGACTCATGGTACAGGCGTAAGGGCAAGGCTTATAGATCCTGGTCTGACCGTGACCAACGCAAACGGACAAGCAGGCCGGTCCGTTCTGAGCTTATTCCGACCACGTCGATCCAGAGAGGAATGGGAATATAGGATCATTTTTTATTCTAAAACAACAACTAAAAGTCGGATAAATAGAGTAGTCTCCGTATGCCTGGGATTCAATTCAGGGCCTGTTTGGATCAAAAGGATTATTCAGGACCTGTTTGGATCAAAGGTTTTTAATGGGAATTTTGGATGAAAATTTAATGCGTTTGGAATGAAAGAACGGTGAAATTCATGAGAATGTTTGATCTGCTCCCGCTCCGGTGCTCTCCCATGCCTTTTGCTCGCTCCTGTTGCTGTGACTTGCACCTGTTGCTATGACTTGCATGAATTGTACAGAGAACCAGTCAACGACTAATGGCCATGGGTCAGCAGCGGAGGAGCTGTGTGCCCGCGCTTGCGGCAGCGGGCGCGGGAAAATGAGGACACTGGCCGGGCGTCTCGACGGCGCGCGGGCGCCGAGGCGGCCGGACGGAAGGGAACGGGGAGTCAAGGACCACCTCACCTCAGGAGCTTGGAGCTGTGGCATCATACACGCACGTCTGGTTTCCGATCCCGTAGCCTTCGATTTGGGAAACGACATAGAGTACACTAACAAGGATGGGGAGCAACTTATCTGGCCGGTAAACGTGGTGAATCCAAAGATTTGGCGAGACTATATATGCACAGGAGAGAGTCGGATGAAGATGAACCGAGCCAGAAGAAGCAGGTTGGAGAGATAACTACATCATGGGTAATAAAGAAGATAATTTATTAGCTTTTTTTAAAATATTACCATACCATAATAACATGTCCGGCCAATTAATAAGTATATAAATCAGACCTAAAAATAGTTGAGTGAATTGACAGAAGTAATTTGTTCCTTAACAAAAACAATAAAATGTGTTTTGTTGGTTGGGCATGAGGTGAAGCATTATGTTGTTTCCTGCAGAGTCGCAGCCTGCTGACGGCCGGCTGAAAAGGAGTGACCGGACGGCCGGCTTCACATGCCTCGCCTGAGCTCCGTGCTGACTGGTGACTGGTGACTACGCTGCTGAACCTGAGCTATAGTACGACCGATGACGAGGAGCGTGGCGGCGTGGCGGAGCGAGGGGAAAGGGGACAGCGCCGAGCTTCGTCCCATAGCTTAAGCGCGAAGGCACCAATCATACGTGACACGGGCACACACGGCAGATGGTCTGCTAGTACTTCATGGCGATGGCGTGGCGATGGCGTGGCCTTGGCACCAACCTGTACCTGTTCTCTCTACTTGCTTCCCAAGCTCCAGAGCCCAGGGAAATTACCGGGCCAAGGGCCAAAGGGGTCGACCGATGCACATCCACGCGACGCGACTACAGTACGCGTGAGACCGGGGTCTTCCGATCGTGACAGCATGCCTTTGCCATCTTTTTTTTATTACGTATTTTTAAAAGAGCTTTGCCATCTGAATTCAATTCATACGTTCTCGGCGGGGTAAAGGCGAGCAGCTTCCAACCACGGATGCCTTTGCCTTCGGCCTTTGGTGCGCCGCCGTAGGCAGAAGCGCGCGCAGGCGCATATGCTCTTCCGCTTTTCGGCGACGTCGAACCGAAACGAACCGACCTGTGCTTTTCTACCTTAGCTATTCACCGGTGCTTTTCTACCTTGGCTAATTCACTTCAGCTGACGAGGTCATAAAATGGAAGATCCGCACGTACTATCTGCAAGGACGGTCAGCAGTACATCCATTCATGTACTGTTGCAATTAAATTACACAATTATTTACTAATGGAGAGCAAGTGAAAACATGTTGTTGGTTCCTTCCTTAACTACGGTACGTGTCATAAATTCCAGTATATGCATGCACGAACCAAAAACGTACTACGTACTGATGGGGAGACACACTGTTGGTGCGTCGGTCGGTCGTGCCAAAGGTTCGCCGTCGCGTTTCTGTGAAAGACGGGGGGGAGAGACGTACGTAGAAGGAATTTCTCTCACGATTTCTTTCTCTCTCGCTTGCTTTGCCGCGCGTCTCTCGTGTGTGTGCCGCGCACGTGCATCAGGGACGCCACTTCTGCACACGTACTACTAGACAAATCTCAGTGTTTATTTGTTGCACTAGCATGTGGTTGGCACATGTCCTGCTGTAGTATGTAAGTAGGAGTACTGGAGTACGCAGGTATTTATACTGCTCCTGCCACTCATGCATGTGAACCGTGAACGCACGTCAAATGCCACCCAGTGTACTACAGCACTGCAGCTACCCATGCTTTTTGAGAAATTCTTGTACTCCTAGTTACACTTTGCACCACAGTTGGGGGCGCCGTTGACAAAAGGAAAGATGATCACAATCACAAGCTCGGTATTGTCGAGTTTTAAAAAAAAAACCATTTGTCGGCAATACAATTATACAGTATAAGTTTGCAAATGTCATTGGTGAAATCGTAGAGAAGGAAAGATGATAGGCTCCCGGTCATAAAATGCACTGTACGTCTGCCCAGTGGAACAATGAATAGTTCGTATGAAGAACTGTACAGTACTCAGAAGCTACGGACACGTGGGGCCCAGGCGTCAGGAGAACACAGGGGACCCGGACCGTCCCGTCTGTCAGTGTCAGCGCATGCCGTCTGCAGTCAACAGTGCACGCAGCACTGATTCTCGTACGTTTTCGTTTTCTCCGTTGCTGCATTCCGTCAACTGTGGTACCCTGTACCCAAAGCAGTAGCACACATCATTACGGTGAGTGTGTGTAGAGATTAGTACACTGTTTCTTTTCCTAACAAGAGGTCACTAGAGTAATTTAGCGTTTTGGCCGGGTAGTGCATTTCAGCATTTGGTACTGCTGTGTATAGCAAGCAGTGCTCTGCACCTCTCGTGCTGACGTCGTCGTGCTCGTGGTCAAATAGGAGGACTCTACTCGGTGTACGTACCATATGCTATTCTTTTTCACTGTGAACAGTGCATTTGCTGAGTTCTTACGACGACGAGCGCGCTGAGGTCCTGGCAATTCTCTTTTCAGAGCTCCTGCGTCTATCTTCCGAAAGCTGTAGAGCCCATTGCGTTAATAACTCGGACAAACAGGAAGATACGCGAGGATGCGACATGTGCTACTGTGCCACGGGTATGTATGTACAGTACGAGTAAAAGGGGCGTGCACCGTGCACCACAGTACAGGAGCACCGCAGGGGTGACCGACCGGGCTGAATTGAAGCCGGTGGGTGGCGCTCACAAGAACGCGCGCGGGCGTCGGCTCACTCATGCGCACGTTGTACCAGTACTCCACTACTTCCGAAGGAGCTCCAGCTCCCGGACGCACGCCGTGCGGTCGCGGTGCACGACGGCACGACGCCATGTCGCGACATCACCTGGGCCCGGCACCGGCGGCAGGGTGCAGTGCATTCCAATGGGCCGAAGAGGCGCAATCGGCCATGTGCTTGCTGTCGAAAGGATGGCCCGATGGGCCTTGCCGTTAGGAAACTCCAGCAATGGCGCCTCTCGCTGTCGATCGCCATCATCTGTGCCGGTGCCGGACGGCCGGGTCACATGCCTCCGCCAGGCGAGGCGACGGTCCATGGCTCCGCGCTGACTGCTGACTGCGTTGCGGAACCTAAGCGAATAGCGACCGAAGACGGCGAGCGTGGGGCGTGGTGGGGCGAGAGGACATGGCCGAGCATCCCGTGGTAGACGCGAAGGCACCAAGGCATACGGCAGATGGCTCCAACGGTCCAACCTGTACCACATCTCTTGTTGCTTCCCAAGCTCCAGAGTCCAGGGAAATTACCGTGCCAAACTGCCAGCAAGTGCCAAGGTCGACCGATGCACATGCACGCGACTACAGTACGCGTGAGACCGGGGTCTTCCGATCGTGACATGCCGAAATTCGGCTCAAGGGGTTCTTCCGGTGGTTGCGTCGAAATCTGCTGGCCGTTTAGCTTTGTCATCCGAACTCAATTCGGACGTTCTCGGCGGATGCCTTTGCCTTTCAGGGCCTTTGGACTTTGGTGCCACGCCGCCTTTTGGGGCCGGCGATGGATGGCGACATCGACTCGACGAACTGACCGGTGCTTTCGTCCATCGGCTATTCAGTTCGGCTGACGATCCTGTAATTAACCGCCGTAGGTACTAGTATTACCAGCAAGGTCGCAAGGACCGTCAACAGTAGATACATTCAAGAGTATTGAGCTGTTAAATTACACAGGTATTATTGGAGAGCATATGAAAATGTGTTTGATTCCTTCCTTAACTGCGGTGCCATAAATTCCGGTACATGCATGCACGAACCGAACACGTCCGTACTGATAGGAACACCAATGTCGCGTTGGTCGGTCGTGCCACTGTGCCAAGGTTCGTCCTGAATGAAAAAAATACAGAGAGGCTAAAGTATTTCTTGACGATTTCTTTCTCTCTCTTTTTTAACCTGCCGCGCGTCTCTCATGCGTGCCGCGCACGTGCATCAGGGACGCCACTTAGGCTTCCACTTCTCCACACTAGTTAATCAGCATGCGGGCACATGTACTAGACAAATCTCAGTGTTTGCTGCACTAGTTAATCAGCATGCGGGCACATGTACAGGTCCTGCTGTGATATTTATATGTAGGGAGTTCGCACTACTCTGGTATTATTTAAGTGAAGCGCACAAGTCAAATGCCACCTAGTGTACTAGAGCACTATAGCTACCCATCATTTGTGTAGAAATCATTGTACATTGTACTGCTAATTACAGCACCCTCGGGGGCGCCATTTTTCACAAGCTTGAACGCACAAGCTCGGTAAACCTAAACATCATTTGTTTGAACGCAAATGTCGGTAGTGAAATCGAACAGAAGGAAGATGATAAAATGCACTGTACGTCTGCCATGGGGAACAAATGAATACTGTAGTTTCAAGTACTGTACTGTACTCAGAAGCTACGGACACGTGGGGCCGAGGCACGAACACCGAGCACCCGGACCGTCCCGTCTGTCAGTGTGCATTTGGTACTTCTAAGCAGTAGTGTAAACCCTCGCCTACCGTCGTCGTGCTCGTGCAGTCAATATACCATGCTAGCAGTCCCTGAGAGAGAGAGAGAGGGAATTTTTTTAAAATTTAATCCTTTTTTAATCAATTAATAAAAAATATCCCCCCTGAAAAAATAATTTCACCGGATATCCCTTTTGGTCGCGCCTAACCTTCCGGCGCGACAAATACACCGTGTCGCGCCGGAAGGTCTGGCGCGACTAGCTTTACACGTAGATGGGGGAGCTTTGACCACGTTGTGGCGGGCCAACGGTGGGTCCCGCCAGTCGCGCCACAGGCGTCGGCGCGACTGGTGGGATCTAGGGTTTTTTCTGGGCCGGCCCATTTCCGTGTTGACGTCGGCCCATCCCCCTATCGCGCCTCCGGGTTTGGCGCGACAGGTGGAGTTAGGGCACGGGCGACGCGGCCAGCTCCTCATTTCGCCTAAGTCCATCCAGCCGCCCCCGCTCGCCCGACCGCGCCGCCGCCTCCCCGAATTCGCGCCGCCGCCCCTCTGGATCCGCCACCGCCGGTGGCCTCCACCTCGCTTCCCCTGCTCCCTGGACGGCGAAGAGGACGGCGAGCCCACGCCGGCGGCTCCGCGTGGTTGCGCCGCCCCTGTCCGGCCGAATCGCCGCCGCCGCCGCCCCTCCGCCGCCGTCCCTGCTCCTCCGGCCTTCCTCGGCTTCCTTAGGGCGGCTAGGGCAATGCGGCGAGCCCGCGGCCAGGCTAGGAGGCCAGGCGGCATCTAGACTCCCCTGTCTAGGGCGTGGCCGTCGGCCACCATTGCCGGCCGCGTGGAGCGCCATCTCGGCCTCCTCTGCACCTCTCTCGGCCCCTCCTTCTCGTGTGCAGGTATTCCTCCCTCTCCTCTCCCATCTCGGCCTCCTCTGCACCATTTTGGGTTGGTTATTGTAGTTGTTAGTTAGGGTTTTAAACTTGGTGATTGATTGTGATTAGATCGTTTACTGACACAATCTGATGCGTAGAATCTGTTGAAGGTATAGTGTGTTTGTGGAATTGACCTCAGCATTGTACAGCATGTATGTACTTACTTGATGCATGGAGGAATTAGTTGTGTTGGTTTGGAGGAATTTGATAGTGTCTTGTGGTACAGGAGGTGATGATGGGTTTGATTTGGTTAGGACATGTCATTTAGCTTAGTAAGATTTGGGTAGTAGATTTCATTAAGTTGCATTTTGTTAGGAGATAGTGAAGTATGTTAGTATTTTTTCATCCTTTTTGATATGGTATTATACATAATTATCTATGGTCCCCTATGGTTGTTGATGGTACCATATATATTTTGTAGATGGAACGGTTAGTTTGTTGCTATTATGGTGGCAAAGTGAAAGAAAATGGGGAGTTTGAAGGCATGAAAAAACATGTAGAGTTTTTTACTGGGCCACCAACATTGGGTGCATTGGTTAAGAGGTTTGGATGTCCAGTTAGTTTGCAAGGCAGATTTGATTGTGGCAAGGAACGACCACACTATGTGTTGATGCCACTATCTTCTGAGGATGAATGGAAGGACTACGTGGACGTTGTGAAGAGTAGCAACGTTAGGTGCCTAGAAGTTGTTGTCTATAAGGGGTGTAGGGCTCCGGTTGATGCTGAGGATGAATGTGTTGATGTGGAGGCTGTTGAGAACCTTACCCAAGAGGTAGAGTTCGAACAAAGTCCAGTTAGAGAAGGCGACGTAGTTAGTGAAGACGGTGCAATCAGTGATGACTTCGACGAAGAAGGGTATTATGAGGAGGATGATATGTATGACACTATATCCGAGGGATCGGAGCGTGAGGTTGAGGTGGTTGCCGGTGAAGTGGAAGGTGATGCCACGTCATACGATGATATGTCGGATGATTTGTCTGATGATTTGTTGATGGGTGGCGACAATGGGTCGGACCATGCTAGTGAGGACGAAACCGAATGCCGTCAGGCCGGGTTTCATGAGTCCTTACGAGCCCCGGGGGACGGGTCGTTGAGAATGGAGTTGAATGATGCGGAGAGAAGGATGTTGAGGGCCGTCCATGTTGAGGTACCTTCGGTTCCGAATTACATGGACCTTAGTATGGTGGATGAGGCAGTTTGTGACACCGAGTTGTGCATGCTGGAAGATGAGGTGCCTGAGAGTGAGGATATGGAGATCAAGAAGGGAATGGTGTTTGACACACTCGAGCATGTCAAGTACTTTCTGCAGGACTACGCCGTGAGGGTTCACAGGCCTTACCGTGTGACTCACTGCGATAAGGCGAAGCGGTACACGGTTCTGTGCGAGTCTCGTTGTGGTTGGGGAGTGTGGGTTCGAAAGCTGAGGAACGAGAAATGGAGGATTCGCAATGTGGGGCCACCGCACAGTTGTCGGTCTTTGAAGGTAAAGAATGTGCATTCACAGAACACAGCTAGTTATCTCGGCCGTCGTATTGTTGCTGTGGTGAGGGCCGATAGCGACACATCTGTTTCGTCGCTCATTGAGACTATACGGGGCTTCACTGGTTACAGAGTGAAGTACTCAAAGGCATGGCGTGCAAAGCAACACGCTATACAGTTGTTGTGGGGTGATTGGAAGGAGGCGTACAACCAAGTGCCTCGAATTCTAAGTGCCATGAAACACTTCAATCCTGGCCTTAGATGGTATTGCCATGTTGGAGGCATAGTGGATGACGTTGATGGTATTCCGAAGTCAATTCTGCAGAGGGTGTTCTGGTGTTTTCCGCAGTCAGTTGAGGTGTTCAAGCATTGCCGGCCCGTACTCCTTGTTGATGGCACATTTCTCACAGGCAAGTACCGTGGGGTCCTGATGATTGCAGTCGGAGTTGACCCGAACAATCAGATTGTCCCATTAGCGTTTGGTTTGGCCAAGAGTGAGAATGATGATAGTTGGTCTTGGTTTTTGAAGAAAGTGCGGCAGAATGTCGTCCGTACCTCTCGCAGAATTTGTAAGATCTCTGACCGACATCACGGTTTGCTTAAAGCTATGAGAGAGGAATTAGATGGACGGCCTCCACTTGAGCATCGGTGGTGCATGAGGCACTTTGCTGCCAACATATGGAGTCGGCAGAAGAAAAAGGAAGTTGTGCAGAAGTTGAAGTCTCTTTGTTGTTGTCGTACGAAGGAGAAGTTTGACAACAAACTTGTTGAGTTGGATAAGCTCCTGGAGGACAGGGCTTATTATTGGTTGAAGGATCAGTTGCCGCAGAGGGAGAAGTGGGCTCTAGCATTCGATAAAGTTGGCCTTAGGTACGGACTGATGACCACCAATTCTTCGGAGTCCTTCAACAAAGTGTTTAAAGGCATCCGTGCGGTTCTGTGTATGCGGAATTGTGGAGTACTCGTTCGGGAAATGCAATGAGTACTTTGTCAATCGATGGAACAAAGCCAGCCGGTGCAAAGAAACGTGGGGAAAAGCGGGTAGGAAGCATCTTGAGATCGCGGAGATGATATCTACCAACCAAGTAGGTGATGTGCATGGGCCATCAAGAATGGTATACAATATATACTCGGCTGGACGGACTACTCCTGGTGGAGAGAAGCACGGGGTAGGAATTACAAGGTGGACCTTGAGAAGGTCGAATGCATTTGTAACATTCCTCGGCTCTATCATGCCCCTCGCTCGCATGTCATCTTTGCTTGCACATATAGGGGAATAGACCATGAAGATGAGAAGTTCATGTCTCCATTTTATCTCATGTCACACACTCTCAAAGTGTGGGTGTCTAGCTTCGAGCCATACTTAGATCCTATAAGATGGCCACCGTATGTTGGGTTGGATTATGTTCCGGACCCAGAGCTTTTAAGGACAAAGAAGGGTAGGAGAAAAAAAAAGAGGCTCCGAGGAGAGATGGACGAATCCAATGGCTACGGCGACGATAAGTATGGCTATGGAGATTTTAATGAGGCAGCCGGTCAGGTTCGATGCTCCAAATGCCATAGAAGTGGTCATACTGCCACCACTCATGAGAGAGCCATGAAGGCGCAAAAAGTAGGTAAAGGTAGAGCACCACTTAGGTATTAGTGGTTAGCAAGGTAATTCTTAGCTTTGCAATATTTGTTCGAACTTTGTAATTTCTACTATCTTTAATCACTTACATGTAATAATTTTATGTATGATCTAACCTTGTTTGTTTCTTTTGTGATTTGCAGGATGGCGGCACCCCATCCACGTTACCCCCTTCTTGACCGGAACATCGACAAGGACCATCGAGGCACTTGCTTGCCGACCAGGGACAGGTAACTTTGTAAGATGATGTCAGTTGTCCATGTATTTTGTTCTACTTGCTTGTACCTTTCATAATTGTGCTTATTGTTGAAATGTTTGTTTGCAGGACTTGGCACCTCTTCGAGCCCGCACCCACAAGCCGATGAAGTGGGACGACCGCTACGCTCCCTATCTGAAGGTGGCGGGGTTTCTTCCTCTGGCCCGTTCGATCGTGAAGGGTCTACCAGAGATGGACGGAGCACTCCTCAGTGCCTTCGTGGACCGCTGGCGTCCAGAGACCCACACCTTCCACCTGCCTTGTGGAGAGATGGCGCCGCTGCTTGAAGATGTGGGCATCATTCTTCGGCTTTGTGTGAGCGGGACAGTGGTGAGCGGGACCATTGACACTGATGGTTGGAAGGAGTTGGTGCACGAATTCACTGGCTTGTACCCACCACCCCCTTCGCCAGGAAAGAGATGGCACAAGACGTCGGATGTGAGCTCAAAGTGGCCGAAGGACAACTTCAGCGTGTGCCCAGACAACGCACCTGCAGATGTGGTCCAGAGGCATGCCAAGGTATGGTTGTGGCACATGGTGGCTTGTTTCCTGTTTCCGGATGGTTCTGGAAACACGGTCTCCTGGATGGTGCTCCCACAGTTGATGGAGAATTGGGCCCAGATAGCCACGTACAGTTGGGGGTCCGCGACCCTTGCGTGGTTGTATCGGCAGCTTTGTATGGCTTGTGTGCGGTCCAAAGGGGATTCAAACCTAGGTGGCTGCGCCTACTTGCTTCAGATTTGGATTTGGGAGCACATCCCCATTGGGCGGTCACGTAGAATGGCATTAAAGGAGGTAAGTATATTGTGTACATTGGGATCTACATTGTCTCAAATATTATCATTTTTGTGTGCTAATGTTGCTTGTTCGCGGCCATGGAACGCCGATGATTGCCGCCCCCCTTGTGCTTCCTGTGGGGCGAGAACAAGTGCGTGAAGGGTGAGTTGCCACGACGCTACAAAAAGTACCGCAATGATCTGGACGTCCTTCTAGCGGATCAGGTTGGCTGTTGTACCCATTGTATTCTTGAATGCTGAAACTTCATATCATGTACTATGTGTGTAATATGCTTGTGCGAAGAACTATGCGAAAAACATGGAACTATATGTATGGTGGAACTATGCTATTGTCGTCGAACATGCTTGTGTATGCATTCGTCAAAATATGCATGTGTGTGATGTATATGGTTCTGTGAAATATGCTTGTGTTGAAATTCTGTGTTTTTGTGTGAAAAACCTGGGAATTTGAGTGTTGTAAAAATGATTTTTTTTTTTAAAAAAAAACATAGATGTCGCGCCAAAGTTACAGGCGTGACAGGCTATCGCGCCGAAGCTGCCGGCGCGATAGGCCCTCGTCGAGAGCCCCTTTCTTCAAAAATTCTATCGAAAAAATTGAATTATAGCCGTCGCGCCGCGGTTTTGGCGCGGCGGCTATAATTCAATTTTTGGACCGAATTTTTGAAGGAAGGGGCTCTCGACGAGGGCCTGTCGCGCCGGCAGCTTCGGCGCGACAGGCTGTCGCGCCAAACTTCGGCACAAACCAGGGATGGACGGGGAGAAAAGAAAAGGACCGGTCGCGCCAAACCCTATGGCGCGACAGACTGTCGCGCCTAGGTTGCCGGCGCGACAGGCCCTGGTCGAGAGCCCCTTCGGTTGAAAATTCAGTCAAAAAATTGAATTATAGCCAGTCGCGCCAAAACTTGCGGCGCGACTGGCTATAATTCAATTTTTCCTGCCCGAATTTTCAACTGAGGGGCTCTCGACCAGGGCCTGTCGCGCCGGAAACCTAGGCGCGACAGCACTTAATTTTTTTAAAAAATTCTTTGGTTTCCAAGAACAAACAAGCCTTCATCATCTTCGATGCATCATGTATCTCCCTGCAGCAAATCCAGATTTATTGTACAATGCAAAGTGACCACGTACCTAAAACAAAACATAAAAGTGAGCATGTCCAAGGTCTTCTTCCCCATTAAATCTTACAACAAACAAGTGTTCTCAGATTAGTCTTACAACAACATCGATCATGAATTTAGTCTTACAAGCACAAACAACTAAGGTTCGAAAGGTCCATTCCTAAAACAACATAGAAGTCATCGCCATTGAGATTACTTGCAAAAGCGGACAAGCAACACCACAACACATGGAACCACGAAGCCTACTTTCCTTCCCCGGGCCACCCGGGCCAGTAGGGCAACTTCTCCCACACAGGTGGGCTCGGCGGGCCACGCTCCCTCCAATCGTCGTAAGGCCCATCAAGGTCGGGATCTTGAGGTTTGTCAGGGTCGGAATTGCACTCGTACTCGCCCTCCTCCTTCTCCTCCATAGGAGCTGGGAGATGACCGTCGTTTGGTGGTGAAGGAGGTACTACAAAAATATAGCAACTGTTATTTCAAATCAATGCAAGACGAACAAACAACTACAAAGACAAGTTTTGACAATGCAAGTACTTACAGGCCATGCGATATAAATAATCCGAGATCTCCTTTATGGGCTTCCCATTCTTCTCACGCCATTTGTTCTCACCCTCCATCTTCTTAATGTCTGCCTTTGCCTTCTGCCTTGCGGCATGCCTTTGATGGCTCTTCCTAAGCTCGTCCCATTCATCGTAGCGTGCCTTGTTTTGGCGCCAAAAGCGGATGATGTTCTCGTCCCTCAAAAGAGAAAAGGCTGCCCTCTTCCACGCCAACTCGCCCATCTCCTCCTTACAAATCCGCTCATAGTCACCTAGAACATGGTTCCATGTATCGGGACCTGGGAGGTGAACACGGTACAACCGCCGGGTTCTGGCCTTAAAGCCATGCAGTTTCTCCCGGAAGTTCCACATCTCCTCTGGTGTCCGTTTAATGGATTTATCTAACTTCAGGAACCTCCTTATCTCTTGACAATCTTTGAAAGACTCCCAGCTGCAGGTCTTCCCCGCCTAAAAACATACAGAAGACAGTGAGCAAACAAAACAAGTTGGTTACATCATCAAAACTAATGCTTGTCCACTAACATGGAACTCATTGGGCCCTCCATAAGCATTGCCACAATACAAGCCAAAACCTAGCTCTGAAGGAACCACTCCTTCATTAGCAACAATGCCACACTTGCACTTTTGGGGCGGCTTCGACAAGCAAGGCCATGTAAGCTCGCCTAAGGAGAACTTTTTAATCTGTTCTCCAGAAGGCCATGTGTCTTTCGGTCCGTAGATGAACTCATCAAAGTCACAACGGGGAAACCCACCCTACAAAAGACCATGTTCAAATAAAATTGCAAAAATGTAATAAACCAAGAAGATATCGCAAAATGTAATAGTACTCAAACAAATACTTACACGACCAATTTGATCACAACGGAAGAAGGGAACAAACCGATCCGGTTCGCTAGGTTCTTGGAGTCGCGCAACCTCGCCACAGTGGCATCTAGGAGGATTTTTTACCCGCTCCGATGCAGCCAACATCTTCTCAACGTTGTTCATCTCATGAAACTTGCGTGGAGCAACCCATGGAACATAGTCGGATGGGGGAACACTCTTCCATGGGTCGTATGGAAAGAACATGATACGACGATCCCACTTGTCAGAACCATCGATCCAACGGTAGAAGTCGCATCCGGTGCCAGGGCCACGCCGATATAAACGAGAAAAAAGCACGACCGGAGAGAGAAGGTGTCTTGACTGCTTCACCCATGCCGGGAAACCGCAATAACATTTTGGTGGCGGTTCATCCGGAGGGTGCAAATCGTGATCACCGTGATTGGGGGGATGGTGCACAAAAGGATCGTCCATGAAACCTAAAATACAGTCAAATAGATACTTGTCACATTATACCCTAGATGACCAACCTAAAGAAATAGAATTACAACACATGAACACTAACATTATACATCCATTTTCACCAAACCCTTGAACAAGCACACACAAAGATTACAACCACAAGTACACTCCTAATAAATTTTTCATTCATCATTCTCAAACCCTAAGACAATACAACACTAACCTTTGACATGGCTAAACATGAAACCCTAGAAGACTCCCACCCATAACAAATACCACCACTACATCATGAGAAAATGTATTCAAATGACATATGAGACAATTGCATAACTAACACTTTGCTTCAATCACTAAATCCCACCACATAGCAAAAACTAACCAATGTACAAATAATGACCAATAATCTTAAAACAAAAGTGTAGATCGGGTAACCATACCTCAAACACTTGAAGATTAGCAAGAAATCCCCACACCAAACCTAGATGAAATGAAGGATTGGAATGAGGAGAAAAGGAAGAGAGAAAGAGGAGGGGAGAAGGGAGGCTCGGGATGCAGGAGGGGAAAGGGAGTGGGTGGAGAGGGAGAAAATGGAGTGAATGAGCCTGGAGGTTGCATTTATGTCACCCAGTCGCGCCAAACCGGGCGGCGCGATAGAGTGTCGGGCCCACCCAATAACAGAATTGGGCCGGCCCATTAGGCAGCCACAGTCGCGCCGAAGCATGTGGCTGTTGACGGTCGTTAAGTATCAATTTTATACCGTCAACGCAGCAAGAGAAAGGACTAATATGAGTTCACATGTTAGATATAGGGGTTACACCGATTAATTCCACGAGTTTTGGTGATTGTCTATTTTTGCGGGGGTTATCGAAAGAGAACCAAAGGAGGCCCACATGTCATGATTACATAGAGATAAAGACCGAACGGGTGAAAAAGTATAATCTAGAAGACTCCGGAAGGCGACCCCGAAGGCCGGGCCCCCACTGGCGGCTGGCCGGTCGGCCGCCCAAGGGGGGAGTCGGCCGACTCCCCACCTCGGCCAATCACGTTGAGTCTCGCGGATCCCGCCTCCACCGCCTTTGAGGATGAATAATTATCGTCCATTTAGGTCGGTTTGATCCGAGGGCGTGGTTCATCCTAGGGGCTATATATTGAGCCCCCGGCCCCGGGTGAAACCCTAATTCATTCAAGAGTTCATTCTCTCATCGAATTCGAGAAGCGAGCCACCATCTCAATTAGAGCTCCATAGTTTAGTAGCATAGCTACATAGGAATAGATCTAGAGGGAATCAAGCCTAGCTTGGAGTCCGGATCTGTCGGAGTTCTTGGTAATTCCCCTCTACATTCTTGTAATATTCATCATTGTTCGTGATACTATGAGTAGTACTTTATTCTATTCTATTATATCGACTTGACTTTGCTCTATTTGATTATGTTCTCAATTATATTGTTCTTAGTTTACTTTGATTATATGTTTAGTATAGTTGGACTAGAATTATGTTTATGCATAGGATCGTATAGCGCTTGCTCATTAGATCGATGGGTGAGTGGTAAATATTGTGTAGGCGTGGTGCCTAGGCCGTATTTATCTGCGATTGCACCCTATATTTCGGATCGTGAGGTAGATCGCGGGAGTGACGATCTGTTGAGTCCTTTGTAGCCCTTCTCCCGAGTGTAGGTCTAGAGAACAAACCTATTACATTGAAGTCATTGCTATGTCTCTTGTCTTCTCGGTAATATCACTATGCATAGATGTAACCTTTTCCCGCCATGATTGCTAGATGTTCTTGCACTAATCATTGTATGCTTTGACTTTATAGTTAGAATAACATAGGATTACACCCTAGATTGTCCTAGTCCATGCTAGTGTTATAAGCTTAGAGTGCTAAGTTGAGATGGCTTATTACTATTATTTTATGTGGCTAAATGCTCTCATTTATCTTATGTCATTTATCATTCATTCCTATATTTTATGTGACACTTACCCTGTATGAGATGATCGATACAGACAAGGTTGAGCTCTCCATTATTGCATGTGCATTGCTCATCACTCATTATCCTGTGCATTCCCTTCCCAGTGGTAAAATTATAAATAACGATACCTGGATTACTCCTGGTTAAAATGCTACATCGGTATTATCTGTGCGCTTGCGGATCCCATATTTATTTCTAGTAGCAGTTGCATTATTTAGTACCAGCATTTTTGGCGCCATGTTGGGATGACAACCTAACACCGAGTGGCGTTAGAAATGTCAACAAGCATTTTTGGCGCCGTTCTTAGGGGAAGGTTGAAGGCCAATGGATAATGAGCAAAGCATTGCACTACATAATGAGATTGAGCACTGTCACCATTCTCTACTCATAAGCCTTACCCTTGTCTTTCGTCTATTTTATATCTTATGCAGGGTAATGTATGAAAAAGACAATTCTTCCTGATAATTATATTGACAATCCAGAAGCTTTAATCAGGAAAGCTAGAAGCAAGTTGAAGAAGACCAATCAATCATCATCATCATCAACTCAACTTGGAAGTTTGACAGAAGCAGAAAGTCAACCTTTCGTGCGAGACTTGACACCAGCGTTTGAAGCCATGGCGAACAAGTCACTCCGCGAGTTCTCAGCTCCCACTACGGACAACATTCGTACGGGACCAGCTGCGGACATCGAAGGAGCTTTTGAGCTCAAGCCCTGCGCCGATCAACATGGTGCAAGCAAGCCGGTTCGTGGGAAGGCCCATGAAGATGCTAGTGCTCATCTCCAACGCTCCCGGAGATTTGTAGCACATTCACTATCAAGGATGTCCCCGAGAGATGCTATACTACTTCGCCTCTTCCCATTCTCACTCTTGGGGAGAGCGAAGCGTGGTTCTACGCCAATAAGGAGAAGAATACTACGTGGGCACTATGTTCCACCAATTTCTTGGCGAAATTCTTCCCCATGGGCAAGACAAATGCTCTTCGTGGGAAGATATCAAGCTTTCAAAGCAACATCATGATGAGCTGTCCCGAAGCTTGGGAGCGCTTTCAAGATTACATCCTCGAGTGTCCTCATCATGGCATGGAGAATTGGCCGCTTATGCGAGACATTCTACCATGGGCTTAGCAACGAAGACACGTGAGACGATGGATGCTGCTGGAGGTGCATTCTTATCACTCACTATTCCTCAAGCCACAACTCTTGTGGAGAAGATGGCATCCAACCAAGGTTGGAGTGAAGAAAGAACTCGAGACCCGCAAAAGAGGAGGAGGAATGCACCAGTGAAGGAGGTAGACATCTTTGTCTGCCAAAATGGATCTGCTAATGAAGAGGCTCGATGAGAGAGCCCCGAGAGAAGAAAGAAGTCATGCACATACATGATGCTCGCATGACATGTGAAGAGTGTGGAGAGACTGGGCACACAGGTGCTAAGCGCCCCAGAGTGAAGGAGGATGTGAACTACTTCAACAACAACAACAATAATAATTACTATCGTCCTCGCAGAATCAAGGTTGGAATCAACAACAGAGGCCTAACTACTCGACAATTATTCGGGCAACTATCAAGGTAACAACTCCTCCTACAATAATTACAACCCCCGCCTTTGAGAGAGTTAGTGCTGAATCAAGGCAAGATGATGGACAATCTGTCCAAGAAGCTGGCATCAAATGACAAGGTCCTAGAGACACTCAGCAATAGAATGGATGGCTTTTCCAATGCCATCAAGAGTCAGCTCAGCTTCAACAAAATACTTGAGTCGGAGGTACAACAGCTTGTCAACCTTGCTCCCTCTGCTGGCCAAGGTAAATTGGCAGGACAACCCGAAGAGCTCGAAACTGCAAATCTTGTTGATATATTCAATGTAGAAGACAGTCAGAGTGATCCATTGAAGGGGTCATGGATTGACTCAACTCTACCAATCAAGAAGGGCGATCCAGGGAGACCAGTCATTCCGATCTCCATTGGAAGTACCAATTTCAACGAGGCAATCTGTGATTTCGGTGCAAGCATCAACATCATGCCAAGAGTGATATATGAGAAGCTATTCAGATGCCCCTTAGCATACACAACCATGTGCTTGCAGCTTGCAGATCAGTCACTCCATGTTCCTTTGGGAATACTAGAAGATATATGTGTACGAGTAGGCAACTCGTATGTCCCTGCAGACTTTATGGTAGTGGATACAGGCAAAGATGAAAGGTCCCCTATCATTCTGGGACGACCATTCTTAAACACCGCTGAAGCCATCATGTATGCCAACACTGCCAAGATCATCTTCAATATCAAGGGCAAGAGAGAGACCTTCTTCTTCAAGAACAGAGTGCTGCAATTCCCAGCACACCCTCATCAACAGAACAGTGAGAAGAAGAAGAGTCCAGCTAAGAAGAACAAGACCAAGAAGACGGAGACAGTGAGGATGGTCACTGCAGTCCACAAGGAGCATGACCACTTACTCAGGTCCCCACGTCTGATCAAGAAGGATGACCCAGGTGTCCCAACCATCCAATGCTACATCAACAGAAGCTCTTTCAATAAAGCTGTCTGTGACACTGGATCGGGCGTCAACATTATGGCCAAGGTAACCTATGAGTATCTATATGGCACTATGCCTTTGGAGCCCACCTATGCACAGCTGCAGATGGCAGATCAGACATTCCGCTTCGTCGAAGGAGAAGTGAAGGATGTCCTCATCCAGATAGATGACCATTATGTCCCCACAGACTTTCTAGTCATCGATATGGGAGATGACTACGACCCTCCAATCATCCTAGGAAGACCATTCCGAGCACCACCGAGCTATCATCTATATTGGGACGGGGAGAGATTCACTTCCACTTTCCCACCGAGAAGGTACGCCGCTACTTCAACAATAATTATATAATCACCGAAGAGCCCGGGAAGAACAGAGCAAGGAGAAGGCGGCGTACCGTCGCGTAACAAGAAGAACATCACTACGGATGGATGGGGCGACTATGAGGAGAAGTTTCAAGATATGAAGACCGGTACCACGAAGATAAGAACGTTGTAGAAAAAGAGGTGCTACCAAGAAGAGAAACAAGTGATCCAAGAAGCTTCCTCCTCAAGGTCATCCTCTCCAACAAAGAAGGTGTGGAAGGTAAAAGCAAAATCGAATTAATTCCTACACATGAGGCGATGTCATCCGAGGCGCCACCAATGCGCCCTTGAAAAATGAGCGAACATGACAAGTCCCATTCGGAGGACTTAAAACCACCGAACGCCGCGCCAAGAGGTAACTTGGTATTTATCGGCAATTACCTTTCAAAGCATTGCATTTTTGCCTTAGCATATTTATTTCCCCCACTTATATCCTTGTTGCATCTTTACTCTTTTATCTCTGCATTAGAAAAGAAAATAAAGATGTTATGCATTTGCATTCAGAAAATTGTTAAGCCCCATGTGGATAATCATTCACCGTGGTGGCACAAAAAATAATTTCTCAAAGCATATTTATTTTTCCCGTCTCGCATTCCTTAAATAATAAAAAGATAAAAATATTTCTTGTGATCTGTTAGAATGAGTTTTAAGTTAGGAAAGTTCTAGACAACTAAGGCCTAGAGGTTTTATCACTAACACTTAATCGGTTCCACAAGCTTTGTTGTCTATTTGAGCTTCACGAGAACATAAAGGATCATGAAGAGCTAACAGCGAAGGACATCCAGTCCCCCGTCGGAGTCCGCCGCGACACTTGAACATTGTCTCCAACGGCAACTATCTACGACACTCCTGGAGGACTAGAACATCTTCGGTGCTTGTCGGCAACATCGCGAGACTATGTCAACATCCAGCTTGGGGGAGAGCATCCCCCGTGTACCAAGCTAAGTGTTTCCAACTTATTTATTTATACCTTGTTAAGGTATGCTTTGTTAAAACAACTAAAAAAGTTGCATAACCATAGAAACCCAGAAAAATTTCCTTATTTATCTTTTGGAGAGCTCTTGCAATCTGTCTTTAAAGTGATCCCTAGAATAAACTCTACATGGAGATGATGAATAGTTGCTCTGCCGTAATTCCTTTCAAGTACCTAGTTTTCAACCTTGCACTCTCCCGAGTTTTGGACACAACTTGTTTAGATTTGAGATTTGCTCGAACCGAAACTTGTGGGTAGCAAACACTTGATCTAAGTCTAGGTGGTTGACGGGTATGATATGGGAAGGTTTTGAGTCTTGTCCATCTTGTTCTAAGAGATACTAGAGTTAGGAGAATTTATCTTTGAAAATATTAAATTCTTGCATGATGAGTTCCTTTATGACGAGAGTTCGATTCCTACCATGACCATATATTCATGCTTACTAGATTAGGAAAACCCATCTGTTTATATAGATCACACTGTAGGTTTGAGTGTAGACTTTATAGGCATTGAGAGTGGTTATGCCGTGGACCCATAAGGAATTAGTCACGCAGTTAAGGTCAATACTATGTGCTCTCCATCCATTGATCCATGCTACTTCTGTCCTCAGAAGCATGCACCCATTTTATAAATGTTACACTCATTCTGTGTTACTTCTGTTCCTAGAAGTACCACCCACACATAAAGATCCACATCCACCACATATTGTGCTATCTCTACCCTGGAGGTACGCACCTATGCTGCTCCTACCCTGGGAGTACGCATCCATCCATCCATCCATCCACATATACATACGCCATTCATTTCACTTCATCCAGAAAAGGTTCTACTCCTATCCTGGGAGTGAACATCTAGAGATAATCATCGCCGTTCCATTGCCTACATAAAAGCTCCAATCATTATCATTTTGAGTTCTATACTCCCCATTGCTAAAGTTTCGTTTTCAGAGGATTGGTTATTCTAAAAGAAAAAGAAAAAAAAAGAAGAGAAGAAAAAAAAAGAGAGAGAAAAGAAAAGAGTAGCCAAGTCCTTCCTTTCAAGAAGTTTCAAGAAGTTTCAAGGTTTCCGAATAAAGGGAGTCATGTTATCCCCAAAGAAGCGAGTGTAGAAGTAGATGTTCACCAGTTGAGTACCCCTCATAATCATTTTCTTATCATCATCATCCTATCATCATCTTATCATCCATTCCACTTCCTCATTCACATGCACATATGACTTTATTATTATTTTAGTTCCTATTGGATCCATGTCTTAACTGCGCAATATATGCAAGTGAGTTTGAGTGTCTCCCCACCTATGAGCTCCACATAAGCCTATTAGAAAGTAGGGTGAGAGAGAGAAGGCACTTTTCACTATGCCTTAGTTCCATAAATACCACATATTCTGAGAGAAGAGAGAAGGCATACACTATTCATGCATTGGAGAGGATCCAGAAATACCACAAATGAGAGACTTGAAAGGTTCATATAAGGAACTCTGAGTTTTATTTCAAAACTTTGCAAAAACTCCGGGATAATAGTTGATCAAAGAGCGAGAAACATGGCGCTTGACTTGACCGTTCTATCTTTCAACTACTCAAGACCCAAGTGACGGTTACAAGCCCCATGGTGAAAGGTAATATGAGTGAGTTTTGAGTCGAATAGTTCACTCTAATCCGGAGGAGAGTTCTTGTTTGAATGCATGTGTACTTGTGAGAAGTGAAAGCATTGCGGCAACTCCCGATCCATCATGAGTCTATCTTTGCTCGGGGACGAGCAAAAGGTAAGCTTGGGGAGTTTGTTGACGGTCGTTAAGTATCAATTTTATACCGTCAACGCAAAGCAAGAGAAAGGACTAATATGAGTTCACATGTTAGATATAGGGGTTACACCGATGAATTCCACGAGTTTTGGTGATTGTCTATTTGCGGGGGTTATCGAAAGAGAACCAAAGGAGGCCCACATGTCATGATTACATAGAGATAAAGACCGAACGGGTGAAAAAGTATAATCTAGAAGACTCCGAAGGCGACCCCCGAAGGCCGGGCCCCACTCGGCGGCGGGCCGATCGGCCGCCCAAGGGGAGTCGGCCGACTCCCCACCTCGGCCAATCACGTTGAGTCTCGCGGATCCCGCCTCCACCGCCTTTGAGGATGAATAATTATCGTCCATTTAGGTCGGTTTGATCCGAGGGCGTGGTTCATCCTAGGGGGCTATATATTCGAGCCCCGGCCCCCGGGTGAAACCCTAATTTATTCAAGAGTTCATTCTCTCATCGAATTCGAGAGAAGCCGAGCCACCATCTCAATTAGAGCTCCATAGTTTAGTAGCATAGCTACATAGGAATAGATCTAGAGGGAATCAAGCCTAGTTTGGAGTCCGGATCTGTCGGAGTTCTTGGTAATTCCCTCTACATTCTTGTAATATTCATCATTGTTCGTGATACTATGAGTAGTACTTTATTCTATTCTATTATATCATACTTGACTTTGCTCTATTTGATTATGTTCTCAATTATATTGTTCTTAGTTTACTTTGATTATATGTTTAGCATAGTTGGACTAGAATTATGTTTATGCATAGGATCGTATAGCGCTTGCTCATTAGATCGATGGGTGAGTGGTAAATATTGTGTAGGCGTGGTGCCTAGGCCGTATTTATCTGCGATTGCACCCTATATTCCGGATCGTGAGGTAGATCGCGGGAGTGACATGGTCTGTTGAGTCCTTTGTAGCCCTTCTCTCGAGTGTAGGTCTAGCAGAACAAACCTATTACATTGAAGTCATTGCTATGTCTCTTGTCTTTCTCGGTAATATCACTATGCATAGATGTAACCTTTTCCCGCCATGATTGCTAGATGTTCTTGCACTAATCATTGTATGCTTTGACTTTATAGTTAGAATAACATAGGATTACACCCTAGATTGTCCTAGTCCATGCTAGTGTTATAAGCTTAGAGTGCTAAGTTGAGATGGCTTATTACTATTATTTTATGTGGCTAAATGCTCTCATTTATCTTATGTCATTTATCATTCATTCCTATATTTTATGTGACACTTACCCTGTATGAGATGATCGATACAGACAAGGTTGAGCTCTCCATTATTGCATGTGCATTGTTCATCACTCATTATCCTGTGCATTCCCTTCCTAGTGGTAAAATTATAAATAACGATACCTGCGACTGGCGGGGCCCAGCCTTGGCCCACGGGAGCGTGGTCAAATGACCTAGACTGACGTGGAAAGCAAGTCGCGCCGGACCTTCCGGCGCGACACAGTGTATTTGTCGCGCCGGCAGGTTAGGCGCGACCAAAAGGGATACAAGGTGGAATTATTTATTCAGTGGGGATATTTTTGATTATTTGTATAAAAAAGGATTAAATTTAAAAAAAAATCCGAGAGAGAGAGAGAGAGATGCTCAAACTTTTACAACTCTGCATTTGCTGAGCTCTGACGACGACCTAGCGCTGATCCTGGCAATCTCTTTTCAGAGCTCCTATCTTCTGAAAACTGCAGAGAGCCCATTTGTGTTAATTAACTCTGACAAACAAAAAGATACGCAAGGAGATACTACTATTATAGTAGATATGTATATGCAGTGTACGAGTAAAAAGGGTGTGTGCCGTGCAGCACAGCACCGCACAACACAGCACAGGAGTACTCCGAAGGCCACGCCATGGTGCTAGTGAGGGGTGACCGGTGAATTGAAGCCAGTATGATTTCCTCTCAACCTGGTTAAGCCTTCACTTTAGATATATAACCTATTTATCTGTCTCAAAAATTCTCTTGGTTATTGTGTCCAAACCTGTTGTAAGCTTACAACTCACTTCTCTTTTATCTCATCTCTTCTCTCCTCCACCTCAGCATTAGGCTTCTTGCAGCACACCATAATACTTGTTCTCACAAGGACGGGCGGGCTCACTCAATGCGCTCGTTGTACACATGTACTAGTACTCCGCTCCACAATGGAACAAGCTCCAGCTCGCGGACGACAGGACGGACGCCGTGCGATCGCGGTGCACGACGCCATTGACGCATCATCACGGCCGGGCGGCAGGGCGCGAGAGTCCCTCCCGCCCCGTCTCGCCCCATGAGGCCGTTGCCCGCGGGCTTGTCTGGGCTGCCCTACACTTTTTTTTAATCAACCCATATCGACAAGTTTTATAGCAGGCTGCAAACCAGCTAAATATTGATGTAAAGGAAAGAAGGAAGAAGAGTGAAGAGAAACGAGCTAGAAATTTATAGTCGGCTTGAACAAAGAACAAAACAAAAAACTAGGAACAAGGAGATCCTATATTAAAGTGAAGAGGCAACTAATATATAGGTGGGTTGAAAGAAGGTCATAAGAGACCTTACAAACCAGTAAACCGTCTATATTATTAGCCTTCAGACAATTATCTACCATAATTACATAGAGGCCCTTGACAAAACAAAGAAGTTGCAAAGGTACCTTAGGACCTCTCGTCTCTCCACACAATGAAGCTTCTGGCTGCCACTCGCTAGAGACCATTGGAAGCCATAGCCACTAATCCCAGGTCGGCGGAAGATCCGTCGCCACATGGCTTGGAGATGAATCGCAATAGACACTCGACATCTTTTTTTCGAGAATATGCCGTTGGCATATATTTTATTAACAGAAATAGAATAGCCCGTACAATCCAAACGATAAGCCGAAGCTTACCGAGAAGCACCGTCACCAACTCGTATGAGGTTGTATATTACAATAAATAAATGGCGCTACTAGTTTGTTCTTGTCACCCTCAGAGCCGAGGCAAATCGTCCTCCAAGCCAAGCATATTGAGGTTGAACGCGATCAGATCAAATTCGGAGTCCAAAAGCTTTTGAAGATTGGCATGGCAGGCATCAGAGAGCGGCTGCCGAAACGTCTGCATGCACAGCGGGGCGTGTCAACATCTTGAACGAGATGAAGCGAGTGTTGAATGTTTGGCAGCTTCGGCGTGGCCGGATCGATGAAAGTTTCTGTTCATGTCATAGGTAATTCAGATCCTTCACCAATTACCGTGTCTCCTTCATGTCGTTTTTATAACACTATAGCATTACTCCGTCGCTTTGACACTATTCTGACATGGTAGCTGCTTTTTTGGGCTTTCAGTGACAAAATGTGATTACATGATCATGTATGGTTTTTTGACGGGAAATGATCATGTATATGTTCAGTGCATTCGTAGTTAGCATATGCTCCCATACAGTACGAGTACGTGCTATAAAACGGTGGGAAATCTGCAATTAACGAACCGATCCGTTCGTGTGTGGTACTCCACCAAGGAAGCCGTCAGGCGTCAGCATCTACGTGTTCTAGATTACAGGGATGGATCGTCCGTGATGGGCTCGCGACCTTGGTTTTCCTGTGTTCGCCGGGAACTCTTCGCAAAAAAAAAAGGTGTTCTCTGTCATCTTATCAAGCCCATCTCAAAAAATAATTATTGTGGCAGGCATCTAATTGTGCCGCATATATTATTTTTTAAGTGTAATGATATTTATCCAATATTATAATTATTAATATTCTAACATTTATAGGTAGTCAAATCTAAAATATTTTGACTTAAGCATGGTACTCTTTTCATCTCAAAATAAGTGTTATTCTTATTTTTGAGAAGTCGATTGATTTTAACCTTAACTAGTAAATATATAAACAAGAAATCCTCAATATTCATAATAAATATAATTAGACTAAACTTCAAAAATATTTTAAATTACTAAAACTTTTTATAAATATATATTTAAAAATTTAAGAATATTTTGCCCGTAAGAAACCCCAAGCGATATGGCGTATGGTTTTATAATTGTATTTTTTTTAACAGAAAAAGTGCACCAGAACATACTACAACCCATGCCGCGTCCCATTCCCATACATAACCTTTTTCGTTTTCATGTGTTCGTTCGCCAAGAGCTGCTCACAAAATGGAAGTGTTCGCTTCGCCGGGAACGCACGTCGCCGGCATCCCGTCTAGGGGGGATCGGCTGGCCTCAGCGTCAGCGGACGTTCCCAGTTCGCACCCTGCTCCAGATATGTTTGGCTCGGCGTCGCTTTTCGTCCACTATAAAAGTCCGGTCACGACGGAGCCAAAGGCAATTCCGTCCTCACCCCAGTCCCCACCCAATAGGGAGCCAAGAACCGCGAAGGGAGGGAGGACAGGGGGAAAGGGGGAGGGACGGCCATGGCGTCGTCGTGGAACTCGGTGGGGCTGGCGGTCCTGTACCAGGTGCTGGGGTGGGTCGCCTTCGCCGCGTGGTCCTTCAGCTTCTACCCGCAGGTCCTCCTCAACTACAAGCGCAAGAGGTCCGCACGGTTCTTGCTCCTCCATCTCCTCATTTCTTGCTCTTGGGAACCATTTCATTTCCTGCGAGCGTGCCTTGATTTGGGGGGGGGATTGGGGTTGGGTTGGGAGTGATCCACCTTTGTTTAATTACTGAACCCTATGAACTCGATTCGTCCGGCGGTTTGATTCCCTGGTTCGTCTCGTGCCTCTGCAAGCTCCAGACTGTGTGTGGCAATTTGTACGGTTTGTATTAAATCGGTAGAAATTTCTGGAAGAATGCACAAGGGCATGTCGAGGATACTGACTAGTACAAAGTCTGGACAGTTTTTGGGCTGATAAGTCGGCAGGTTTCAACATTGCACTTACTCATCATTTGTTTGGAATGCACAACTGTTACCCTCTTTGATTTCTATTGTGTTTAAAAATTAAAAGTTTAAGTTGTTGCTTGTCTCAAACAGTTAAATCTTATCCAACTCGAATATGTGCTACTTGATGAAAAGTCCTTGGCTAATTTAATGTCAATCTCGTGCAGTGTTGTGGGCCTGAATTTTGATTTTCTGGTGCTGAATTTGACAAAGCATTCATCCTACCTCATATATAATGCGGCTATGTTCTTCAGCCCATTCATCCAGCAACAGTATCATGACAAATATGGTGACAAAGAGGTTTGTCTTACTGTCTTCAGATACGAATGTCTCTATATAAATTCAGATTTTCAGAGTTCATATTGGAAATTAAATGATTGGTGACGACTTGCTTCTTTGCAGTTTTAGTATCACGTAAAGTCAGCAACGTTATCCTGAATTTATTTCTTGATTCTTTAGTAATCTTACCTTAATAACTGTAAATTGGTAATATAAGAGACCGTTCACAATAGATGTATTTTAATTATGTAAAAAAGGTAGATGTATTCTAAGTTTTTAACAGAATATATATAAGTCCAGATAGGACTCCTCTGTTGATCAATTGAAGGAAGATACTTACTCCTGATAATTTTTTTTCTCGAAAACGCAGGAGAGCTGCGCTTCATTATATTAAGAAGAGAATAAAGGGCAAGAGCCCAAACAACACAACACACCCCACACACACACACTCACGCCCCAAACGTGACCTTAATAACCACATTAGTACACAACTATGACCTTAATATTCCTCAGTGCATTTTTTCTTCTAGAGAACCAATCCTCGGACAAGGTTGGACTAACATACCAACACTGAGTAGTACAGCCAAGGGAAACACCATAAACCGATGTTGCTTTAGTATGCTGGCATGAGTTGGGACTTGGGACAATGATGAACTCTGTAAGCTGCAGATGTATGGAAAGGAAACGTGAAGATGTGATTTGGAAAGATATCCTCAGTACTGACTTTAAGCTTCATAGTCAAGTTAAAATTTTGGAACCAAACCTTATTAAACTGTTAGAAACAAAGATATATTTAGTCATATTACTGTTATATGAATTTTGCTTTGGTACCAAAGTTGCTGTAGTATATTGATTGGGAATGAGATTTTTTAAAATTGAGAATGGGATACAAGAACAGCAGATAGATCGGCTAACTTGCTCTCCCTATGGAGGGTCTGTTATGCTTTTAGATCTATTTCTGCTTGCCTAACATATGTCTCACGGCTCTTTTATAGACCAGGCATCTAACAAACTTGCTAACTAATCTTATCTCAGGAAAGTACTAAATCAATTGTATCAGCTAACATTCTGAACAAATTAACAAAACGTCTATTTGCCATAACATCTGTGAACAGACATTTTACGTCCATGATCGTAAAAGTGCATATTTCGTAGTGGCAGTGCATGCTTGCTCTTGTTCTTCTTTTGAAAGCTTTGGCAGGATCCCTGCCTTTCAGTTAAGATAGGGATGAAAAAGGTGTTTATGTACAAGCAAAGTCAGGGAAAACACGCCCCTGTGGGCAGAAAGGGAAAGCCCAATCTAAAAATGAAACTCCTCCTAGCCAAGCGCTTTGGTCTTGTTCTTTACAGTTAACAAGTTTCAACTATGAAATGTTAGTCCCCGATTCGTTTGACATTTCATTTTTCCTTTATGCAGATGATTCCTGTTGCTGCAAATGATGTTGCTTTTTCACTACATGCTGTAGCATTGACAGCCTTTACCGTTTTTCAAGTATTCATATATGAGGTTAGTTTGCTATGCCATTGAACATGAAGTTTTCTCCTAGCTGTTGCTGACTCCTAAACTCTGTTGAATTATCCAAACTCGAAACATTATAGCGAGGAACACAGAAAGTCTCCAAAGTTTGCATATCAATTTCTGCTATCGTCTGGACCGCCGCTCTTGTTTGCCTCATTATTGCTTGGCCAAAAAGTGACTGGCTTTGGCTCATTGATGTATTCAAGTAAGTAATCTTTATCTTTATTATTTGAAAATTTTGATAATTCTCGGCCAGCTAGGGCAGCAGTTCATTCAAGATCAAAATCTTGATCCTCTTAGTAATTGTGGCACTTATTCCCCCTCGTTCAATGTGAATTTCAGTTCAATACAAGTTGGCATGACAGCAATCAAGTACATTCCTCAGGTGCTGATAATTATTCAATAGCTTGGTTGTCCCTTGACATCTGTATATTTGGGAACAAGTGATATATTCGATAATACAACAGAGTACATGGTCATTTGGTCATTCATAATAGAAGTTCTGCATAATGCATCTATAGCTAGCATTTTACTTTATCCAGTAAAAAATATGACATTTTGGATACAGTCACTGAGATACATATTTGAACTATTTTTTGTCATACTATATTTATTCAACCTAATAAAATTCGCTCATATGGAGTTTATTTTAAGACAAATCTGTGCATTCTTTTATTATTTTTCATTTTAGTTTCCAAATATGCAAAAGGACATTGATAGTTGAAGTCTAGGAAGTTTTACATCATGTATATAAACTGTCGCTCATTACATACTCTTTGCTGAACATGGGCACCTTGATAGAAGTCACTGTCAGTTCCACATGGAAATCAGACCAAAAGTTTTCTTCCTAGATTTTCCTCTTTTGTTCCCTTCAGATTCTACAAAATAAAGAATTAATTCAGCGCATATTCTATTTTCACAATCTAATTTGAACCTACTGGTTCTTCTTCCTATTTGCCTTAGGCCATCATGAATTTCAAGCGGAAGAGTACGATTGGTTGGAGTGTTGGCAATATTTTACTTGATCTCACAGGAGGCGTGCTGAATTTTGGTCAGATGGGTATTCAATCGATAGATCAACGTAAGCTGCACTTGTCCTTTGATCTTACTTCATGGTTTGTATTGCATTACTACTGTATTCCTCACTGAACAAATTATGTTGCAGATACGTTAGTAAATTTCTATGGAAACATTGGGAAAACCCTTCTTTCATTGGTGAGCTTCCAATGTCAACAATATATTGTTATTTTTTACAACACATTGTTATCTGTGCAGAAGTTACTCATGCTGTTTGCATAAAATTAAATATATTCTCTTTGGTTTTGTAGGAGACGGTTTTCTTTGATGTCCTATTCATTATCCAACACTATGTGCTGTACCCTGTCAAAAAGGACGAGAATGGTAAGGCAATCATTTCTGAAAGGGTAGCCCCTCTTATCAGGCCTTCGGACAAGCCTGAAGAAGATAATGTCTAGCTGTAGCTATATTGCATTGCATTGCGTCTCGCGCTGTGCACACAGGCCACACCCGCATGTCTTAAGGGTTCCTAGAATTTTCTGTTCAAAAGAAATCGCTGGCGCGTCTTGATTGTATTACTACTTATATATTTATTTCTTCCTACTCATTATCGTTTCTGTCAACATTTACGATCAATGGCCATGTAAATATTTGGTTGTGTTACTCATTCTATTATTTTTGCTTGCTCTTCGTCACTTACGATCTGCATAGGAGTATATTTCTAGAAGTTTGACATGTGCGAAACCAACGTGTCATGTCAACTACATTTTAGCTATTGCAGTATTTGGTAGCTTGTAACACTGGAACTTAAGATTTGATCATGAGTGGTAAGCTTTTGAAAGCTGCAATTCAGTTTATTTGTGTTCGGATATGCTAGTAGTCTAATAGACACGATATTCAGCGCGATAATCTATTGTCAGATGATTTTAGCAAAAAAAAACAATAAATTAAAAAAATGGTGATCAGATGCTAGTAGGAGGCACTCAGTGCTAGAAAAGTGACCAGCGATTCTTGAAACTCTTGTTATTTATGGATAATTCTTGGATACGTATAACAAACATATTACCTATTTTTTTTCCAGCTCATTATTTGAACAGGGTAAAAAATCTTTTTTGAATGTTGCTTTGTCACAATCGAGCTGTTTGTTTCTGTTGCATATATGCAGACGATTTCCCTGTTCTCCCCATTGAAGTAAAGCATGTTGCGGCCCAAAAGTAAAATTCCAAATGAAGGAGGTGGAGCTCACTTGGGCTGAAAGAACACGCCATAGTGGGCCTAGATATAGCAGATCAATATTGAAGAGGGAGAAGATATGTTTCCAGCCCGAGAATAGTTTCTAGTGTTCTTAGCATATAGTTGGTGTTTCACTGACTATATTTCAGATTGTACGGCTATTCAATGTTATCTTTTTTTTTCGAGAACAACTATTCAATGTTACCGTAAGATTTATTCGTGAAAGAAAGGAGCACCACACAATAATGGGAATTTTTCTAGATATGATATGTACTACCTCCGCTCCAAATTGATGTACCTTTTTCTAGATATATACTAGGTGATTTTCCTAAAAAAAATATATACTAGGTGATTACCAGTGTGTTGCCATGAGAATAGTAAAAATTCAACAAAAGTTTATTGTTGTTCAATGATCCGTGAAAGAAAGTTTACCTTACCGATCGACCTGTCGAACGTCGATCCATTGCAGGGCCGTTGTGCGATCCGAGATGCAGGCAAAAGGAGGCGAGATGCGTAGACGACGAGTGATGGCGATCGAGCGCGCGGGAGCGGAGCTGCCTGAGCACTGAGGTCTGCGGTGGCATGGCAGCCGCACGGCGCGTACGGGCCTCGCGCAGGCGCCCGTGACCCCCGAGCGGCGCGGTTGGGCACGCTGGTGTGGACGCCACCGGATGCCGTTGCCGTGCGGTGCGTGCCTGGCTAGTCTTGGGTCCGGCTCCGGCCGGGCGTTTTGGGGGTTGCCCGGCCCGACCAGCAAAACCAGCATCAGCATCTGAAATTATGGATCCAGCCTGCTTCCGATCCGGCAGGACAGGATATATACTGGATACGTGTACATAAGTTCTCTCAGCAATGGCGCCAGCCTCTCGCTGTCGATCGCCATCATCTGTGCCGGTGCGCCACGCCAGGACCAGTTCGCCGATCGTATGCCAACTCGGTAGCCAATACTAATACTACATCCACATCTTGCTCCCCTACTCAGCACCCATGGCCTTCGCTGCTTCGCATGCATGCAGGATCCGTCTTCTCCGCGCGCGTATTATACATGTACAGTCCCTACATACGTCCTGCCCACTTGATGGACATGGACTCCTGTTGGATCACAGCTACTGACGGTGTTGACACTTGCTGCTAGTGCTAGGCTGCTGCTAGCTAGCTGCTGTTATCCACTCCGTCGAAATAAAGAAAAACAGTGTGGAAGCAGGCTGCCATGGACCATTTGCCATTTGGGTCGGGGTGGGGTGGCTGGTCCAGTCGTCCAGAACAAGCGGCGAGCGAGTGGTGTGGTTGTGGTCACCCCCGGCCGTGACATGTGCGATCGAGCAAGCGGCGACGCCCGCAACGGGCTCAAAAGTCGCCGGACACCAGGCGCCGGGCCGTTATTCGTGCCCAAGATTCTGTTCGCCTGCTGCCTACTGCCTCTGCCTGCTGCCTGCTGGGAACGTTGCTACCCTGCTCTGCTAGGCTTGGCCCAAACTGTCCTTCACGACACAGGCTACGTCGTCTACGTGCTTGTCTGGGGCATCACCAGCAGTTGATGGTGGTGGGCGCTTGCGCGTGCCGCGTGCGTGCGTCGTCGGAGCCGAGCGTGTCACGTGCGAGTGCATCCAACAACCCGGAAAGTCCTGCGCGGTCCTGCGCGTTCTTGTGCCCGTTCTTGTGAAATCTGAGCCGTTTTCTGTGGAATAATCCACTGTTACTACAGTATCTGACACGAGGTTCAAAACGTGCGTCGGTGCGTGCTTTCGCGCGCTACTCTTATTCTTCCCACAGATTCCACGTAGTACAATGTTGGCTGCGAATACAGTTTTGGTTACAAGCGTGTTGCTTAAATTTGCTTGTGCGTCAGTGTCACTCTAATTAGCTAGTCCATATATATCGTGTTGGATATTTAGTCATTTTACACCATGCATTAATCTGAAAATACGATAAGCAAAATACTAACTCAAGTATAACGCAGAAAGCGACCGTTCATATACTTTACTTGATATTTCTAAAGATAGCTAAACATGCCAATCATTACAAAGAAGAACTACATAAAGCATAACAAGAATAACAGTAAGTGGTTTTGGTTTATACCGTGGCACTTCCGGTACCGCGGATAGTGAACCACTCGCGTCCATGTCTTCGCCGCTGCCTGCGACGGTGTTGTTGTCGATGACGTCGTCGTCAGCAGCAGCGGGAGTCCTCCTCGTGCTCACAGGCATAGCCCGCGAGCGAAAAACAACAGCAGCAGCAGTTGCGTCTGTACGGCGCTCCCCAAAAACTTGATTTCCCGCCTACCCGAGCAGGTACGCTTGACGGGAGAAGTTCCGGAGGCCTGCTACCAGAGACCTCTGTGCGCGCAGAGGATCTGGTCGGAGATGCAGCAGAGCAACTCGAGCTCAGGAAGGAGGAGGTGGCGGCTGGAGAGGGAGAAGTTCGGGAATGGGATGAAACCCTAGTGCGCGGACAGGGGCCTTTATATATGCGCGCCCCTGCCAGCTTCCCGTTATGTCCTGTCCGCGAGGATGAACCTGGACAGGGTGGTTGGGAGTTGGGAGTTGGCTGGCGGCGGCTAGGGTTTCCCGTTAGCCGTTCAGGCTGGCTCCCTGGCGGCGGCTAGGGTTTGCCTTGGGCCGAGGCCCAGTGACAAAAACTTAGCCACGCCCTCGGCCGCGACGCGCGCGGCTCGGCTCGGCGACGGCGGCGGCGCGCGTTTGGCTCCCAGGTTCTCCTTCTCAACTTGTCTATGAGAGCATCCCAATACTCACTATTTAAGTTGATTACCCTCTTAGTGATTAATCCATTTGGTACTAATCACTTTAGCATCTAACACTAATTGTGGCCTTTTGAGGTTTATTGAATTATTAGATTAAGTAAATGGGCTTGGCCCAATAATTCTAACATATCGTACGTCCTAACTGTTACTCGTTTGTGCGTCACTGTCTTTTATCTGAGGCTAATTAATATGAGCATTGCGATGTGCCCTTGATGATCGCTGTACTATACTCCCCCCGTGGTTTTGACTTTTGAGTTTTGATCCTTATTGATGTGTATGTGTACTCTCTCGTGCCTTTTGAGTTTTGACATGGAAAAGGCTTCCCATCATCGTTCCCTCAAGTTCCAACTTCCAAGCAAGCAAGAACATGGTTAGGTTTGTTGTTGCTATCTAAGCAAAGTTGCCTCGCTCCTCAAACAATCCGCTAGTCAGGCAACAATAATTCTCTCCACGATACACTCAAAAATCAAAATCAATGGCTAATGGGTGATTAGGCTGATGAATTTTGCAACTGATAAGTCGGTTTATGATGTTTTATTGCGAGAGAAAAATATTGATAAATCGGGCTTATAAGTTCAAGCGAGCAAGGTTTAAGGTTTTTTTTTTGAGAATTTGCAGGGTAAAGTTAAAAAAAGCCACAGTGGCATAGAATGATTGTCTAGTTCGATAATAAATTTACTTAAGCAAGCAACCAAACAGACTCTAAATTTTGGGTGCTCTTAATCTCTTCAATTCTTCCAATCAAGAACTGCCATCTCTACGATCATTGTGCTCCCATTACTCGATGTCGAAGTGTATCACTGCATGCTACTGTACTCTCGTGCAGTCGTGCTGCTGGAAAACGGATTGGACGGTGGAGCTGAACGGCTGCTTAAATTGGGACACTGTTGTGTTGGATTGCCGGAAGGCATTGCAGGGAAGGGAGCACCGACAGGCAGGTTTTGAACGTCAAGGAAGATTGATGAAACGTTGCTTTCGGCCAATAGCAACAAGGCCGTTCAGTAGTACGAACGTGTACTGCCTATATTTATTTAGTTATTTATTTATCACCATCATCCATCGGTTAAGTAAACCACTCAGTACTCCGATTAATGATCACGACTGCCCGTTTCTATATACTCTATTCGTTACAAAAAGAAAGAAAAACTTGGTCACCAAAGCCAAAGTATCCTAAATTAAATTTGAACGAGTTTGGAGAGAAAAACATAAAAAAAAAAATATGATACCCAGTCAATGCAGTATACTAGCAGGGTTGCAAAGCCTTTGATCTAAAAAAATGCAGTATACTAGCTATGAAGACAAATTCAGTGATACTAATCTGTTGTGTTTGTCTCTAAACTCGAGTAACATTTTTATAGTTGGGTAGTAGTTGAACATTTTAAAAATAAGGTACGAGCTAAACTATATAAGCTATGCTTCTAGAATCAGTTATTCAAAAAGAGTTTCATAGTCAATGTAAACCGCCTTTTCCGATTAGTGTAGCACTGTAGTCGTCTCTCTCCCTATAGTTTAGTCTTAACAGTACTTCCAGTCCTAGTCTCTTACCGTGTATACTATCAAAAGTCTTAACAGCTCGGTTACTTGTTGATTGACACGCTCAATGTCACTGGTACTGCCGTACTGCTGGCCAACTCGGCGTGCACGAGAGGAGGGGAGACGGGGACGGGCTGGCCGATGCCGATAGGATCGTGTCGTGCGGAGCAGAGCAAGCTGCACGAAACCGAAGCTGGTGTGCACGGCAGCACAGCGCATGCGCCATCAACGAGGCCGTGGCGATGGGCGATCGCCATCCCCATCGATCCACAGCTCGACTGCGGTGCGGCGGTGCCTTTTCGCAACTGCCACATGACAAGCTCGACGCGACCACCAACCCTACAAGAGCTGAGCTGCACCGCCGGTCCCTCTCCTAACCCCCTGCCGTCCGTGCACCACGCGGACTTACCGGGTTACCTCTCCTTCCTCTCTCTCGTCGCCATCGGCATCGCTATCCCTCCGTGGTCCGTCTCTCTCACTGACCCTGCAGCTCACGAAAGGGTTACGCGCTGGCCGAAAAGAAACCGAGGGACAGAGATCAAGTGGCGGCTCAAGAAACCGTTCCCAAGAAACCAGAGGGAGGAGTGCACACAACTACACAAGCGTGATTGGGCGAAGGCGCCGAGGAGCCGAGAGCGCAGCCGTGCAGCAGCAGCTGTATCTGCATTTCTTTTCCCCCCTTTGGATTCCCTGACTCGCATGGTATCCGGTCAGAAAGGCACAGACTTTAGTGTGCCTCTTGCTGTTGTAACGCCCCTGTCCGTCTCTCTGCTCCTTCGCAACTCGGGTGCGAGCACCGAGGGAGGCGGGAGGACCGAGAGGGAGACGGAGGCGGGGAGGAGGAATGAAGTCAATGCGGCCGCCATTGCCGTCGCTCCTCTGCTCCTCCTCCGTCTTCGTCGTCTTGCTGCTGTGTCGCCCGTTGGCGGCCAATGGGAGGGCCACGCCGCCTTCTCCGGGTCCGGGGTGGTGGCCGTCGGCGGCGGCTCAGCAGCCCGTGGCATCCGCTGACGGTGCCGCCGCCGTGCTTCCTGCGGCCGCGGCGCCTCCTCCCTTAGGTACAGGCTGGAATGCTGGATCGAACAGAACCTTGCTCTTCTTTTTTTGCGGGGGTTTCAGTGTGTTGTTGCAGTGATGTTCCTGCTGGGTTGGCTATGTGTTGTGCTGCAAAATTACGCCTTTTGGCTGGAAATTTGCTCGTGTTTTTTGGGGGAAACATTTAGTGCTTATTTGGTGGGCAAACCATGTCAATGGAGTGGAGAGGAAAAGTTCATTGGGATCCTAGTCTTTTACAAGTCGAGCAGATAACGTGGATTATTTTCTTTCGGATTTTGCATCCAGGAAATTACGCGGGAATCTTGTGGAGTTTCATTTGCTTATTGAACTGCATTATTCCTGTTGCAACAACACTGGATTTTAGGCTCCTATATATCCTCCGTAATAAAAGGAAACAGTTGACTGCCGTCAATATTGCCATCTCTGAAACTTCAATTTTACCCAGTTCAGTTTGGTTTCGAAGCATTCATCCATCTTTCTGCGGCAGCCCGACTGAATCTTGCAGTGTTCATCATTTTTGCTTTTTGTGGTGTTGTTGCAGGCGTGATTGTGGTGGAGAGGCACCACCACCTCCGCGGGGAGCTCATCGCTGCCATTGTCCTCTCATCCGTCGCCAGCGTCGTGATCGCCATTGCTGCACTATATGCCTTCCTGCTGTGGCGGCGATCCCGGCGAGCCCTGCTGGATTCCAAGGACACCCAGAGCATAGGTCTTGGCCTGACTGGTTCTTGTTTCCCTTGGTTGACTTGCTGTGCTGCACATGTGGTCATGTGGGTTACTTAACTGCCTCCTGAGAATCTGACCTACTCACTTGCGTTGTTCAGATACCGCAAGGATTGCTTTTGTGCCAATGCTGAGCAGCTTCAACTCGTACAAGACTACCAAGAAGAGTGCTGCGGCGATGATGGATTACACATCTTTGGAGGCAGCAACTGAAAAATTCAGTGAGAGCAATGTCCTTGGAGTTGGTGGGTTTGGGTCTGTGTACAAAGCCAATTTTGATGGGAGGTTTGCTGCTGCGGTGAAGAGATTGGATGGTGGGGCTGGGGCACAGGATTGCGAGAAGGAATTTGAGGTGATAATCAGCTATGCCATTTTTATCGAAAAATTGTCCATTTCAATTGGTTGTGTTCGGATTGTTATTAATTAAACAGTGCTCTTAAAAAAGAATTTATTGTTGATTGAATCGGCAGAATGAGATAGATTTTCTCGGGAAGATTCGGCATCCAAACATTGTGTCCCTTGTGGGCTTCTGTATTCATGAGGAGAACCGTTTCATTGTTTATGAGCTCATGGAGAATGGGTCGTTGGATTCACAACTTCATGGTATCAATTATTTTTCAAAAATACTACTTTTTTTTGTGAATTTTTCAAAAATTCTACTGTGTTTGTTGTTTCCTTATGTTTATTATTGCGTGTGATCTTTAATATAACTTAGAGATTATAGAAGCTTCGGTGTAATCCCTGTTGTTTTTTATCCAGGACCATCACATGGATCAGCTCTGAGCTGGCATATTCGGATGAAGATTGCTCTTGACACGGCAAGGTTCCCCTTTTGTACCTTCTCATAGTATGGTTAACAATGTTGTCTGCTTATGACTGTATTTTATTTATAATGTGCATCTGTATCTGAACCAACCAGGGGATTAGAGTACCTGCATGAGCACTGCAACCCACCAGTTATCCATAGGGATCTGAAGTCATCTAACATACTTTTGGATTCAGACTTCAGTGCTAAGGTATGCCTTTGTATTTTCATTCTAGTCAATTTATTATTGCTATTGACAAATGACCACAACTCATATGAGTACATGACCTAAATACAGAATAAAGGGCCAGTGTATTAATTCTTTCTTATTCAGCAGATCTCAGATTTTGGCCTCGCGGTGATTAGTGGGAATCACAGCAAAGGGAATTTAAAGCTTTCTGGGACTATGGGCTATGTGGCCCCTGAGTATTTGTTGGATGGTATATGTGTCCTTTTCTTTTGCTGTCCTTGTGTCTCACTTGTAATCCTGTTTGTAGAAGTGTAGAGTACACTTATTCATCACAACTATGGTACTCCACTCTAATCATGTGCAACTGCATTGAATTCAGGGAAGTTGACTGAGAAGAGCGATGTATATGCGTTTGGGGTAGTACTTCTAGAACTTCTACTGGGAAGGAAACCTGTTGAGAAGACGGCACAATCTCAGTGCCAATCAATCGTTACATGGGTACACAATGCTATGACATTTGGCATGTTGAATTATTAATTAGGATCTAGTGTCCAGTTAAAGTAGAATATTTCCCCCCTCAACATGCAAGAACTGAGGCAGATAAATTGACCTGTTGACTTCTGACATGTTGCCATACTTGGACTCGATTGCAGGCCATGCCTCAGCTAACTGATAGGTCCAAACTCCCCAACATAATTGACCCCATGATCAAGAACACAATGGATCTGAAACACTTGTACCAAGTAAGAATTTCCAAGTCATTACAGTATTGTCTGTTTCATGTGTATTTAGCTTTTTAACTGATCAGATGGGTACATTTTTTCAAGGTTGCTGCAGTGGCTGTGCTCTGTGTGCAACCAGAGCCAAGTTACAGGCCGCTGATCACTGATGTACTCCATTCGCTGGTACCCTTAGTGCCCATGGAGCTTGGAGGAACGCTGAGGATCAGCCCAGAATCACCCTATGCTACTCAGATGCAATCTCCCATTTGAGATAAAAGAAACATGGACATGATTGGAATTGCTGATTCAGTAGGGCTCGTCCAAGTGCTTCAAAAATCAAAACCCCCAGATAACTTATGAACTCGAGCATGGGTTGTTGTTCCTTGCTTGGATTGCCTTCCATGGTGTTTGTGGTTTGTCTGAGTGCCTATATGAGGCACTGCAACATGTCGAGCTGTGTTGGCACAGTTTTTGGGTTTGTGGAGGAGGGCTATGTATTTCCGTGACTGTACAAAGAAGTAAAATGAAGTCCTTCCACCCCTTTTTATGGATCTGTTAGCTTCTGTATAGATTAAAGATTTTCCACACTGTAACTCATCAGTACTACCATCAAGAAAATATTATTTGCCTCAGATCATGCCATGTATGGATGGTATCTATCTAGTACTACTTCGTATGCTTGTGTAAATGTTCTAACTCAAGATCAAGGCTGATCAAGACTTTCAAGACTGAATTCTAACTTGCTTGACTCTGAATTGCTAGTACCACCAAGGCACCAAATTACTTGCAAGACATGCATTCTGTATTACTTGAAGAGGTGAGACCATGTAGATTCACTTCCATTGGGTAGAGTGTAATCTACCCAGGTGCTTTCCCCTAATTTCAGCTGGTGAATCAAAATGTTTTGCGTGAATCATGGAATTCAATTATAAGACTATGACTACGAACTAGTACTACCATGGAAAGCAGTGAGAAAAAGGAACAAGTGAACATGTGCGTATTAGGTAGGAAACTAAGCGACCATTTTCATATGGCTGAGTGATCATAGGCTGGAAGAAAGCGCCATACATGCCCAGCAGCAAAGTGCATGCAGCGCAGCGACAAAAGGCGACAACGTGCAGTGCGATGACAAGAGTCGACATGCGTTGCATTTGTCGCCTTGTCGGTTCAGAGATTAGCCAAAAATGCTTAGCTCACAGGTTGTTGGGGACCCTTACTTACGTCCACACCAACTTTAGCAGGTATGTAGATTAATGCCATGACTAATGCTGTGTTTGGTTTGTTGTTACACTAATGGTGTGTCATTAGGTAGTTGGAGGTACTGCTCAGTGTTCATACTTGCTTGGAAATTAGTGTCTGGGTTAATCACTAGTGATCAGGCCCTTGCTCTCTTATTATACTAATAGTACGTGACGCCGACTGTTGAACAGCACTGTGTGGTCTCTAACATTGAGTCTGACGAGTCTTTCTCTGTAATGTCATTGCACCTGAAAGCCAATTGAGTGGTGCATGCAGGAGCCCAGTAAGATCCTGCTCTTCATCACCATGAGTAATTTAGTCTTGCTTTTCTTCTGTCTTTTCCACCTAATCTCCATATGGTTACAATGTGTTCTGTTCAAAATACTAGAGTATGCATGCTTTGTCCTAAGCCAAAAGCTCTGATTTCGTGGCAGCATGTGTGTATGTATGGCTGTCTTTATGTACCTTTTTTGGTAATGAACTCTTTCTTATAAAAGGACATACGTACGCCGGATTTAACAATGAACCACAGGAGTACCCCACTAGCGCATTGCTTCCCATGTACCTTCCTCGTCATTCTTTAATATGACAACCAATAGCAAATGGAGCTTAACTTATAGTTATTAATGTCATATATATGGCGGTCTGGTTTATTTTACTAATGTCTTTCATGTAGTCTGATTGGTATTTTTTTTCTGTAATCTCCATGGTTGTCTGCTTGCTTTTTGCTTCCGCGAAAGAATCGCTGTTTAATGTTATGTTTTTTTTTTTTGAAGAACTGTTTAATGTTATGTTACCCCTTCCTTTCACGTTCCATTACCGCGAGCATCTTGGGACAGCTCTGACAAGGATCGCGTCTTCACGTGCATTTGCCAGTTTGACTTGCACAGATCACGGGACGTGCTTCCACCTTTGCTTCCGTGGGCAGTAGTTAAACGGTTACCTGCTCTACCACTACTGTCGGAGTTTCGTACCCCGGGGGGTATAACACCAACGAGTAAATTTCTATGCGTGCTCCCTAATCCGGATGGTGATGCAAGAAGAACACAGATGTTTATCCTGGTTCGGGCAAAGAATGCCCTACGTCCGGCGGTGGGGGTGACTTGTATTATCTTACACCGAAGTCTTTGTACGGGGTGAGTACAAGCGTCCCGAGACTTTGCGAGTGAGTGTGTGTGTGTGTGCTTGGGGAACGTCCCAACCTCCCCCTAAACTATGCCCTGGCGCCCCTTTTATAGACCAAGGGGAGGCACAGGGTTACATGATCGCTAGGGCAGTCGTAAGAGTGACGTCGAGGTATGGGCGTCATGTCGAGTCGTCGAGACCGTGGACGCTCCCTTTGGTCCGGTTCGAGCTCGTGGATCCATGCTTTGGACCGGTTCGAGCTCGTAGCGGCGTGGGCAATGATGGCCTGCTCGTCCTTCTCGGTCGTGGGCTGACGTAGCCGAGGTACGGTGCCGGCGTAGACGAGCACGTGCGTCCGGGAACCCCGCCGTATGGCCGTCAAGGTGGGAAAGACAGGACACTGCGCGCCCCATGCTCAGGTCGCGTCCGTCATCACTCCTCGAGTGGTGAATGTCTGTTTCGAGGGGTGGATGGTCTGAACGACGGGACTGAGCAGCGGGTTTGGTGGTGCGCAGAGTTGACAATCGCGTTCCAAGGGGGTGTTGTACACGGCATAGTGTTCAGCGTGGTGTAATAGTGATGCCTGTCATGCTCGAATCCCAGGTATGGGCGGTGGAATAGGAGAAGTGACCGGCGTACTTCTCACTATTTCACGCACTGTAGCCATGGGGTTAGGCGGAGCAGGCGTACTTCTCACTATTACACGCACTGTAGCCATGTGCGTGCCTTGGATAGGCAATTATTGCAGGCGGACTCGAGCGGGCGCTCGCTCGAGCGGTCTCCGTCTCTGTCTCGAGCGGTCGCTCGCTCGAGCAGTTACCGTCTCGAGCGGTCACTCGTTCGAGCGGTTTCCGTAATGTTTTCTCGAGCGGGCGAGCGGCTGCTGCTCGAGTCGGCAGGCTTTGTGGCTTTGTGGCCTTGTGGGCTTGATCGTGGGCCGGCCTAGCTCGAGGGGGATTGGGGGTTTCTCTGGTCAGTTAGCTTTTGGGATTTTTAGAGAGGGATGAGGCCGATTTGCTCATCTCTAATTCACCCAATTTAGGACCCCCTAATCTAGGTATCCGACAAGAGCCCCGAGCCCTTGCTTGATTGTGAAAAACTTCAAGCAAGGGATCATGAAGTGGAGTTGAAGTACCTAGACTTAGGGTCATGTTGTCTCGAGGAGTTATTTCGTCCTTTCTCCGTGGGGGGCGCGCGAGCGTCCCCCGCGGGGTAGCCTCGAGGCCCTAGAGGAATGAGGCATTCCTCCGGGGGCTTTGAGATGAACGGTTTTGAGTAAGAGTATTATTAACTGGAGTTGTAGCGGCTCGAGGCGGGAGATTCAATTACTCTTTGAGCCCCCGAGCACCTCCCCGCTTTTCCCCGTCGATGGGGGCCGTTTAGGTGACTCGAGCCCCCGAGCCTCGAATGGCGGGGCCGGAGTCGCGATCCGGTTCCTCGCCGGATCTCTTGGATCGATCCAAGTGGTGAGAGGTCGACACTACTCGCGACCGAGCGAGCGCCACATCTCCCCGTGAGCCGATGGCGGGTAGTCCAAGTGAGAGCTCGTCTCCTTTCGAGGGGAGACGGCCGTGGCCCGGGGCGCTCTCATTAGAGCCGGGCGCTTAGTTTCCGAGAGGACCGGCCCCGTTCGAGGGGACCGGCGGCTCGAGTGCCTCCCGTCGACGGGATCTCTTGGATACCTAGTGCCCCGCCTTGGACACGCCATCCGGGTTCGAGGGTTCGTTCTCGAGCGGAACCTTTCGAGGGTTCCTTCCCATAGGCGCCCCTAACTCGGGTGCTCGAGGGCGGCTGTTCGAACCCGTCCGTGGGTCAGCCTCCGCTCCCTCGAGACTTACTTGTGGGACCGGGGTCCCTGGTTTTCTTACCGTGTAAGGAACCGTCTGTCGAGGCGCATCCGTCCGTTGCAAGCGGCGTGCCTTTTTAGGCGGAAACCGGCGCATCATGATGATCGTGGCTTGGCGACGGTTCCGCTCCGTCTCGCGATGCGTGCGCCCTGTAAGTGGAGGTAGGTGGCGGTTTGTCAGGGCAATAAATGCGGTTACCGTTTTTTAGCCGAGTCCGCCGGGGGCGCGCGGTCGTTGGATGGTGCAATCGGGCCGTCGATGCGATTCACGCGGATCGGCTTGAGCTCTATAAATTTGGAAGAGTGGGCTCCGGTTCTTCTTCCCCGCATTCTCGCCCTTCTTGCCGCTCACGCCGCCGGTTGCGCTCGTTTAGATCCAATCCGCCGCCGTCATCATCCGCAACCGCGCGCCGCCGCCCGCGACCGCGCCGCTCTAGCCCACGACCGTGCCTGCTTTCTGCGCCACCGTTCCCCGCGCCACCGTTCCTCGTGCTCCGCCGCCGTCGTTGCTCCACCGTCCCGCTCCCGTCGCCGACATGGGGAGGTCAGGCAGGAAGACGGGTCAGAGCTCTGGTCAGGGTGCCGGTGGAAAAGGCAAGGGCAAAGGCAAGGAGGCCGCCAAGCCTCCCACGCCGGTGGTGATGGAGGAGGCGCTTCCGTGGCCTCGGTCCACGGTGACCGAGGCGATGCTGATCAACCTGGTCAATGGCGGATTGCTTCCGCCCAATCCGGCGGAGGGGACACCGGAGTGGCGGGTGCCGGACGACGACCACTTCGAGCCCAATCCCCCGCCGGGCTACATCCTGAGTTTTATCAAGTTCCACCGGCGGGGACTTGGTGCGCGGCCGAGCCGCTTCATGCGGCGCTCCCCACCATTTCGGGGTTGAGCTCCAAAGACTTCAACCCCAACTCCATTTCGCACGCGGCTACTTATGCCACCGTGTGTGAGGGGTATCCGGGTATGGCACCGCGATGGGACTGTTCACCCACATCTTTAAGGCGACGCTCTTCACCAAGGCGGTGAAAGACAAGGAGGCCGCCGACGACGACGGTGACGACGGTGACGAGGAGGAGGAAGAGGAGAATGAGGAGGAAGAGGAGAAGAAGAAGAAACCGAAGGTCCGCCGCTACGTTCGAGCGGGTTCCGCTCGATCGGGCCGAAGAGGAAGGAGTGCCGGCTATCCGGCGCGTGGGCGTCGAACAACGCCGGCTGGGACCGGAGTGGTTCTACCTCCGCAACGAGGAGGGCCTCTTCCCGGAGTACACCGGCGCCGTGCTAACCGCGCGCCGGTTTCAACCGGATGCACGGCCAGCCGCAGGCGCGCCAGCCCCGCATGGACTCCCTGCTCAACGCTATTTCGAGCCTCCGCAACCGGAGGTCCGGCAACCTCTTCTTCAACATCGCGCACGTTGTTGCCGAGTTCCACAGCCGCCGGGTGCTCCCGCTCGCCGAGCGCTCGCTACGGCTCGACCAGATGACCGAGGACGCCGATCCTGCGGCGCTCGCGGCCAGCAGGATGTCGGACGCGCCCCTCCCGGTCGCCACAATCGTGGCTCGGGTGCGTGATGCGATTGACGGCGGGAGGAACTTCGGCGAGACCCAAGTCGGCCTCTTCCGCATGCGTCCAGCCTTCAACCTGCTAGGCTTTGTGAGTTTTTTCGAGATCCTCTTTCGTCGTTTCTTTTACTCGAGCGATCCTTATCGAGGCCTGTTCTTTTTTCCGAATATCAACGACCACGCGGAGTCGAGGCCCCCGGTGAAGGAGGACGCGCCCGACCGCGAGGTAAGACGCCTGAGGGGCGAACGAGAACACGCCGCCGTGCTCTCGAAAAAGGGAAGAGAGAGCAAAGAAAGCTCGTGACTTAGAGGAGACTCGAAGCGTAAGGCTAGGGCGCCGCCGGCGCGTAAAATGCGTCGGCGGCGGACCCGACCGACCGGAGCTCTAGTCTCGAGTCGACCGACGAGGACGAGGGCGATGATGACGGGGAAGACGACGAGGCGACCGACGCCGATGGCGCCACCGCCACTCGAGCCCCGACGCCTCCTTGCTCTCGCGTGCGGGAGCTAACTTTGGCGCGGAGCCTTCGCGCGACGACTCGTCGCCGGTTCAGCGAGCCCGCGGGAGGAGTCGTCGAGCCGCGGCGCTCGAACGCCCGTCGCCGGCCGAGCAAGGCAGCGGGGAGGCGTCTCAACGCTCCGGCCACCGCGCTCGCTCGCCGTCGCGTCGCCGGCTCAAGCGGGCGGCGGGAGGAGTCGCCCGCCGCTCTAGCCATGGCGGGCGGGCGCCATCTCCGACGCGGCGGGACTCTTCCTCCCGCCACCATTCTTCTTTAACGGGCGCGCACACCCGGCAAAGCATGAGGCCGCAAATGTGCGCACTTCAACTTTTGCGCGGCCGGCGAGCAACGCCGGGCTCCTTCCGGCGACCGCCGGGCCGAGCGGACCTCGACCCGCGGGACCCGGGATCCCGTAAGGGACGCCGTGCTCGACCCGGCCAAGGAGTCGGCCGGAACGGGGCGGCCGCCAAGGTGTCGAGCCCCGAGCGGCACCGCCGGCGGTGGGCTCGAGGCCCCCAAGTCCTCGAGGACTCGAGGGGGGGCCGAGGCTCGGAAGCCCCGAGCGCTTCGAGCAAGCCGGATGGCTCGAGCGGCGCTACCTCGACCGCAGGTAAGTCTTCCGGTCGACCTATCCCTTATTGCACTCTTTTGTTCGCGTGTGAGTGTTTTGTCATAGTGAATTTTTGTTTTTCTCTTTCTTCCAGGACTAAGCGCCCCCTGCAGACGTTACCGTCCCTCCCCCCATGCTGCCTACTAAGAGGCTGAGGACCACAGGAGGGTCGAGCGGCACCCCCTCGATGCCAGGTGGAGTGACCCTTCCTCCTTCTACTCCAGTTTGGTTAGAGCGGGCTAAGGATGCACTTAGGCGTGGCAAGCTGATGGCAGCTGCGTCCCGTGCAGGTACCGGGGCCATGACCAAGGCTACGGGGGAGAAGGACGCCACCACCACCACGGCCTCGACCGCCCTCCCGCTCGAGACCCCGTCGTCGTCAGGCGCGCTGGGCGACGCGACGGCGGGCGACAAAGGGGCGATGGCGCTAGAGCCGGCGACCTCTATTCCGGGCGACGGGGCCGGATCGGAGCGGCGGCCCATCGTGCTCGAAGACGAGAGTCCGAGCTCGGGCGCCAAGTCCTCCGGCCAATCGGCGCGCGCCGCCGAGGAGGAGCGCAGGGAGAAGGAGGAGGAGACGCCGGCGGCCGCCGATCGGCCGGTGGGGGATGTGGAGATGCGGAGGCGGAACGGCGCCGAGCCTCGCCCGAGCCGGGCCCCAACCCCTCCTCGGGATATGGAGGTCGACGCCCCGCCGGGCAAAGGGTCGAGGACGGGGAGGCCCAACCGCCGCTCGAGAGGGGCGCTCGAGGAGCACCCCGCCGCTACGCAAGAGGAGGAGAAGGCGGAGGAGCCGGTGGAGCAGCGAGACGGAGCAACCGCCGCCGCAGCATCGAGGAGCGTCGGCCCGCAGTGGTGGAGCGGCGGGGGCGAGCTAGAGGAGCAACAGCCCGCAGTGGGGGCGAGCGGAGCAGCCCCCCCGCCGCCGCAGCGGCGATGAGCGCCAGGGCAGCGAGCGGGAGCTCCGTCTGGTGCCGTATCAGGCGCCGCCGCAACCTCTGCAGCTGCTGGGGGACCTGGTGCCCCACCTCGTGCCCGACTCGGAAACGGGCGAGGTGTGGTTCGAGGACATGACCGACGCCGACCAATGGGAGGAAGCCCAAAGGAAACAGACGGCGGCGGCCATCGTCGACAGCCACATGCGGTCGGTCGGTCTCGGGCCCACCGAGCCCACCGATGTCTCCATCGAAGAGCGGAGGCGGGTCGAGGCGCGGGCACTCGCCCAGGAGGCGTCCTCCTCCTGGAGCCAGCCGCAACGCCTGACGACCCTGGCTGAACGAGTGGTGACGGCGGGCGTCGACTTGGAGGCGGTGAGGAGACTCCACTCCTCCGTCGACAAGGAGATGCGGGAGGAGTTCCCCTTATGGGAAAGGCCGCCGCTGGTGCTCCCCGACCCCCTCGACCACGAGGCCCCTCCGATCGTGATGAACGATCAGAAGGAGCTCGAGGCGCACGCGGAGACCGAGGAGCGCCGGCAGTGGCTCGAGAACGCCTTGAAGACCGCCTTGTCGCTCGTCTCTGAGGACATGCCCCGGCTTCTCTCTGTGAGTACTTTAGTTGCCCTTCTTTTTAGTTTGTCGTGATTTATGATCTAATGCTTCCCCTTCATGGTTCAGACGACGCAGAGCCGCTCATACGCCAAATCTACGCACATCCGAGCCACGCAAGAGAGCGAGCACGAGATCCGGCGGTACGTGCGGATGGGGCAAGACGCTGAGGGCGAGCGGCACCGCTTTGCTCGGCTCCTTCGAGAGGCCAACGCCGCCCTGGACGCCGCCAAGGAAGGTGCCAAGAATGCTCAAGATGAGCTCGTCAGAAGTACACGCAGCTGCACGAAGTCTTCGAGCAGCTCAAGAAGGACGCAGCTACGGCGCTGCAAGGCTATAAGGCCAAATGCCGGGACATGGAGCAGCTCCAGAAGGACAAGGCCAACGTTGAGGCATATACAAAGGAACCGCAGCGGCGGTCACCCGGAACCGCCGAGAAGGAGGCCCTTGCCGCCGCGCTCGGCGAGAGGAAGCGGGCGAGCGATCTCCGACGGAGGTGGTCAACTTCCGGTGGTGGTGACGGACAAGGACCTCGCCATCCAGGGCGCCGGCAAGGCTTACGAGGAGCTGCGGACGGAAAAGCGCGATGTCGAGCGCGCCCTCCAGAGGAAGGAGACCGAGCTCGCGCGGGCACTCGAGCGCGAGCAAGGGCTCTCGACCCGCTGCACCCGTAAGTAGTCCGAGCCCTCTAACCTTTTTTTTCTACGCGGCTCTTGCGCATTGCTCGAGTATTTCATTTTCATCGTTCTTTCTCAGGTTTGGAGGCGGACCTGGTGGAAGCGCGTGAGGACGCAAAGTCAGCCCATGCGCTGGCTGACGGCGTGCTCTTAGCCAAGGCCCACATCACCGGCGCCATCGACACCCTTAGCGCCAACTGGGGCTTCCCGCCGGTGGTGGACGTCGAGGGGCCGGATGCTGGCCAGAGCTACGCTAGCCGGGTCCGTGAGTTCGGCGCCTCTCTGCGGGGTCGTATCCAGGAAGCCCTCGTCTTTGCTGTGCGCCGGACGATGGCCGTCTTCTACTCGGGGTTTAGCATCTCGAGGGAGGACGCCCGGGCCGGGATGGAGGCCGTTGCGAGCGGCTTCACCTACACCGAGGGCGAGCAAGAAGGAGGGGTCAACCCCTGGATCGAGCAGCTCAAGGCCGAGGCCGAGGAGCCGGCGCCCGTCTTGGAGGCGATCTCGTCGCGAGAAGTCCTCCCGCCTCGATGTGGAGTAGTTTTTAGCCTACTGCGAGCCAAAATCTGGGCAACAAGGCCCTTGTAAGAAAACAAGTATTTTGGCCATGGAAATGGCCCAAGTGGCCTTAAATCATGATGCTCGATGTTTATTATTGCTCTAGTTTTTCCCTTGTGCTCCATATTACTTTTCGCTTCCGCCTTTATTTTTCTTTAACTAAGTGCTATCGTTGCACTCGAACCACTTCGAGGGGAGATGAGTTGGGGTGCCGTAGCTCGGAAGCGTGGGAAGCCCTATGCTCGATCGTCCCGACTCGAAGAGCTCGAGGTGACGCTGATGCTTAGCTTATGAAAAATTTCGAGGCGAGGAGGAGAAAGGTTGCATCGAGCGTCTTTTTGGAAAAAACTAGGTGCGTTTTTCGAGGACTCCAAGGGGTCCCCCGGTCTAGCCCCCGAGGGGGCTTGGCTTTGTGAAAACAAAGTCGAGCCCACCTTGCATACGAACGAACAAAAAGTAGGAAACTGGTTTGCAGGGTTTTTATTCATTCATACTAGCGGTACATTTGGAACGAGAAAAATGTACAAAGCATCGAGGCCTAGGGGAAAAAGCGACGTAGCCGTTCGATGTTCCACGCGTTGGTGAGGGTCGAGCCGTTCTCGTCGGCTAACTTGTACGTCCCCGGTTTCAAGCACTCGACCACGATGAACGGGCCTTCCCAAGGAGGAGTGAGCTTGTGGCGCCCCTTGTTATCTTGGCGTCGACGGAGTACGAGATCGCCGACCTCGAAATCCCTCTTGCGCACGTTCTTCTCGTGATACTGCCGCAGCTTTTGCTGGTAGCGCGCAGAGTGTAGGAGCACCGTGTCTCGAGCCTCTTCAGCCTGGTCGACGGCGTTAGCTAGTCTTTCCTCGTTAGTTTGCTCGTTGTAGGCCTTAAGTCAAGGGGACCCGTACCCGAGATCAGTGGGGAGGACGGCCTCAGACCCATAGACCAGGAAGAACGGGGTGAACCCAGTGGCTCGACTTTCGGTCGTTCGTAGACTCCACAGGACAGATGGGAGTTCAGCTACCCACTTCTTGCCGTGCTTGTTGAGGCGGTTGAAAATTCTTGGCTTTAGCCCCGCAAAATCATGCCGTTGGCACGCTCGACTTGGCCATTAGTTCGAGGGTAGGCGGCGCCGACCGTTCACATGGATGTGGTACCGATCGCAGAAGTCCAAGAACTTTTTGCCTATGAACTGGGTGCCATTGTCAGTAATGATGACGTCCATGAGCTCGTCGACCGTCTTTGGGCGGTTGCGCCCGAGCTCCCGCACGAGCTCTCTGCACGTGGTGCCCGAGACGAACGCCAGGATGACGTCGTGATCGGGGATGTGCGGTAGCTCGGTGCGCAGCTTGGAGAAACGTCGAGCAAAGTCTCTGAGGGACTCCGTGGCATTTTGCTTATAGTTGCGGAGATCCCACGAGTTACCCGGTCGGATGTATGTACCCTTGAAGTTCCCCTCGAAAATCTGGACCAGGTCGGTCCAATCGTAGATTCGATTGGGGGGAAGCTCCTCGAGCCACCGTCGAGCGGTGTCAGAGAGAAACAGAGGGAGCTGGCGTATGATCGCCTTATCCTCTCGAGCCCCTCCCGGGCCGGGAGCCGCGGAAGTCGGCCAGCCCGAGCTCTGGCTTGGTCTCCCCGTTGTACTTGACCACGCTCGTGGGGGGTCGAAACGGGTTAGGTAACGGTGTGTTGCGGATTGCTCGACTGAAGACTCGAGGGCCCGGCGGCTCGGGAGCCTGCCGGCCCTCGTCGTTGTCGTAACGCCCCCCTCGATGGGCCTTGTAGCCACGGTCCTCGGCACCCGCAGCCTTGCGTCGTCGGTTGTCGTTGATGTCATGACGCGCATCTTGAGGCGCGCGGTTGTCGAGGATGCGATCTCGAGCGGGAGCTCTACCACCTCGAGGGGGTGCCTCTTGGTGGACGGAACCCTCCCGCCGTGCCGTGGTTGCTCGGGGCCGCCTCACGCCGTCTCGAGGCCGAGCTCTCGGCCGCCGGACGGCCGCGACTTGAAGGAGTCCCTCGGATCTCATCTCGCATCCGCAACGCGTGCGGATTCGAGGGCGCCGGCATGTCTCGCAGAAGATGGCCGCCGCAAGTACATTCCCGACTTGCTCGAGGGAAGTGGGCGTGCTCGGGCGGCACTTCGGCGCCCATCATTAACGATGCGGTTGAGGACGCCTCGTGCCTTTCCTCGGGCACCCAGAGCTCGAGGAGGGGGCGGATGGTTCTGCTCAAGCGCGCGCTTGAGCAGCTCCAGATTCGCGCGTTCCTCATTCATCTTGGCCTCGATCTCTCTGAGCTGGGCCCATTGTGCCGCTCGAGCATCGTCTTCAGGTCGCTGGTTATCTTGGGTTTGTGGTGGCGGTCCGCGCGGCTCGATCACCTGCAAGGCTCCAGCTGGCGATGTTCCGACCCGCCGGGCGTCACGTCGCCCGGTTGGTCTGTAGGGACACGGCGGCGGCGGCGCCATCTCTCGGGTCTCCTCATCCGACGGGCGTCGCCGTCGAGATGAAAACACTCGCGAGCCGGGTCATAGCATCCCGAGTCCGAGTCGTCGGAGTGCGGGTTAGCGGCGGACGGCGTCCGGGGCCTCCCGTGCTCTCTTCTCGATCCGGCGGCGCATATCCCCGACCGTGTTGCGGCGTTGCGAGCCGGTGTGCTGTCAAACCCGCGGTCTATCGACGCCGGCCATACAATCTCCAAGTCCATGGTGGCACGCGGGGAGGGCCGGGGCTCCCCTCTTGCGGTCCCATGGCCGTCCGGATCTCGTCGGCATACGTAGTGGCGGCGTTGGTGAGCCCAAACTGGAGCCTGTGACGTGCTCGGTAGAGCCCGTGCGGCAACAGGTTGGGCAACGTTGGCCGTGCGCGTGCTCGAGGGGCCACGCCGGGCTCTCTCGGCGAGCGCATGGCGAACGTGAAGCCAGGGTCCACGTCAAGGACTCCCTGCCCATGCGCCACCCCCTGCCGCACACTTGGTACCCTGGCTGGGTGCATCGTGGCGTCTGACTGGGAAGGCACACGAGCAGGGTGCTCAAGGCCCTGTGCCTACTGACGGTGATGCTGATGCTGGTGGCGTCGGCGACGTGGTGGCGAGCCGTGGTGGCGTGGTCGGCGCGCGGCCCCACCAGCGCGTGGGGGTGACGAGCGTCCCCTCCCCGGTTCACCGATCGAGTAGAGCCATGTCGTGGCCCGGGCCGAGCGACACGAACTCTAGACTCCCAAACCGGATCACCGTGGCGAACGGAAGCGAGGAAGCGGGTGATGCCATCCGGAAAATGGCGGGAATCGAGCGAAAAACACGCAAGCACCCCCTACCCGGGCGCGCCAACCGCCGGAGTTTCGTACCCCGGGGGGTATAACACCAACGAGTAAATTTCTATGCGTGCTCCCTAATCCGGATGGTGATGCAAGAAGAACACAGATGTTTATCCTGGTTCGGGCAAAGAATGCCCTACGTCCAGCAGTGGGGGGTGACTTGTATTATCTTGCACCGAAGTGCTTGTACAGGGGTGAGTACAAGGCAGTCCTGAGACTTTGCGAGTGAGAGTGTGTGTGTGTGTGCTTGGGGAACCTCCCAACCTCCCCCTAAACTATGCCCTGGCGCCCCTTTTATAGACCAAGGGGAGGCACAGGGTTACATGATCGCTAGGGCCGTCGTAAGAGTGACGTCGAGGTATGGGCGTCATGTCGAGTCGTCGAGACTGTGGACGCTCCCTTTGGTCCGGTTCGAGCCTGTGGATCCATGCTTTGGACCGGTTCGAGCCTGTAGTAGCGTGGGCAATGATGGCCTGCTCGTCCTTCTCGGTCGTGGGCTGACGTAGCCGAGGTACGGTGCCGGCGTAGACGAGCACGTGCGTCCGGGAACCCCACCGTATGGCCGTCAAGGTGGGAAAGACAGGACACTGCGCGCCCCATGCTCAGGTCGCGTCCGTCATCACTCCTCGAGTGGTGAATGTCTGTTTCGAGGGGTGGATGGTCTGAACGACGGGACTGAGCAGCGGGTTTGGTGGTGCGCAGAGTTGACAATCGCGTTCCAAGGGGGTGTTGTACACGGCATAGTGTTCAGCGTGGTGTAATAGTGATGCCTGTCATGCTCGAATCCCGGGTATGGGCGGTGGAATAGGAGGAGTGACCGGCGTACTTCTCACTATTTCACGCACTGTAGCCATGGGGTTAGGCGGAGCAGGCGTACTTCTCACTATTACACGCACTGTAGCCATGTGCGTGCCTTGGATAGGCAATTATTGCAGGCGGACTCGAGCGGGCGCTCGCTCGAGCGGTCTCCGTCTCTGTCTCGAGCGGTCGCTCGCTCGGCCGGTACCGTCTCGAGCGGTCACTCGTTCGAGCGGTTTCCGTAATGTTTTCTCGAGCGGGCGAGCGGCTGCTGCTCGAGTCGGCAGGCTTTGTGGCTTTGTGGCCTTGTGGGCTTGATCGTGGGCCGGCCTAGCTCGAGGGGGATTGGGGGTTTCTCTGGTCAGTTAGCTTTTGGGATTTTTAGAGAGGGATGAGGCCGATTTGCTCATCTCTAATTCACCCAATTTAGGACCCCCTAATCTAGGTATCCGACAACTACATATAGATGATGGTGATCATTTCGTTTTTATCTGATCTGATCCGATCTGATTTGATGATGGCATTAGCAGTTTAGGACCTCACCTCGCATCTGAGGATTGTTAGAAGCCACGGTCTGTCTTTTTTCAGGCATGTGCTTGTGTAGTTCTAAAACAAACAGTACAGACTATCTAAGTTTATAAGTCTGCTAAGGATGGAAAAAAAAATGTAGAAACCGCATCAAATCGCCTCTCACAGACGTCCATCAAGTCCCCCTCCTCTCTCGCGACAAGTATGTGACGTCCACCACACCGTCCTCTAGTTTGTCCATAACAGACCTAGTTAACAAGAAATGGGGGCACGTGCCCCCATTGGTAGTCGTCGTTCCTCCAGAGTGAGTGCGCCCATGGCCATGGAAGCACGGCGGCGCCCGGCCCAACGGTTGTCTGCGAGGAAGGGCTGCAAGCGGCTGACTTCCACAAAGGAATGGCGCAAGCGGGCTCAATCGAAGTGCAAGGGCCATCCACGAGAGAATTCCGGTAGAGCGTGAGCGGTGGCGGAGCGAAATCGCGGGCGGACCAAAGGCAATCGGGCGGAGCAAAACCTGCTTGAGCCGCGCCACGAAAGCCGTTGCACGTCACGCGAGAGGAAGTGGCGAAAAAAGTTGTTGCCGTCTTGACACTGTAGGAGACTGAAAATCCTTCCTCTCTCGGTTCTTAAGAGAAACATGATGATCTTAATTGATAAAAGTCGTTTATCTAAAGATTTATCTAAAAACTTTTCTTTAAGGACCAACATAAAAAAACTAACTGGTTTGAGACCTTTCGAATTTTGAAAACATGGAGATGAAACTGAACCTACCAAGTTCCAAACATCACAACCAATAGCGTGACTTTAAAGTACAAACTTCCTGCTTTGAAATGACACTTTTTTTTTGAGAAGATTGAAATGATACTATTGTCCCACTCAATATTTTGCTCTTTTTTTTTTTGAGAGGAACTCAATATTTTGCTTGGTCAGGATGTAGACTGATCCCAGTTTCAATTCGGCCCAGCTACAGTTGGACATTGGGCCTCCCGTAAAAGAGGTTCGAGTTACAACTTCAGATCCGGAAGTCCGTATAGGCCCAGCATCCAGTTGTATTACACAGAGCCACGAGTCCCTCCGCGCTGTTCGTTTTTTTTTTCCCCTTTCCGCCGGCGGAAATCAACCCGAGTCGCCGCCGTCTCCGTCCTCGCCGTCGCCTCTCCTGCCGCCGCCGCTCGCGCCGTCGACACCAGCGCCAACCATGTCGGTGAGTTCCCTCCGGAGCCCCAGTCTCCAACCTCCTCTTCTCGCTCCCCGTGCCCCGAAACCCTAGCTTTCCGGACCCATATGGCCGCGCCTGATTGAGCGGCGTTGCTCGCTGCTTGCTCCTCCTCAGATCTTCGAGTACAACGGGAGCGCCGTGGTGGCGATGGTGGGGAAGAACTGCTTCGCGATCGCCAGCGACCGCCGCCTCGGCGTGCAGCTGCAGACGATCGCCACGGATTTCCAGCGGGTGTTCAAGATCCACGACAAGCTCTACATCGGGCTCTCCGGGCTCGCCACCGACGCCCAGACGCTGTGGGTACCCCGGATCCTCGATTCGCTTCGGTTTGGGCGACCTGTCTCAGGGACGGGGGCTGTACATGGTTTAGGGTTTGGGTTTGATGCGCGTGTCGTTGTGTCTTTGTGCAGGTATCAGCGGCTGGTGTTCAGGCACAAGTTGTACCAGCTCAGGGAGGAGAGGGACATGAAGCCCGAGACCTTTGCCAACCTTGTTTCAGCCCTCCTCTATGAGAAAAGGTGACAACGACCCACAGTTTTTGATAGATTGTGGTACAATTGTGATTACCTTTGGTGTGTATGGAGATAAATCACATGCCAAATTTAGGATACCCTGGCAATGTAAACTGTGAAGTACTAAAGATAAATCACATGCCAAATGTAGGATACCCTGGCAATGTAAACTGTGAAGTACTAATTCGTTATCGCTACTCCACACCAAGAAATTGAGAACCACTGGGCTTATGGGAGGCCAGTAATTAAATGCTTCTCTGTGCTCTGCTGGTTGATATTAAGCTTTGTTATTTACTTATTTCTCAGTTATTATCTTAAGTCTGCTGTTTCGGTTGTTTATGTGGATTCAGTCTGCTGTTTGTCACTTGACATATCCTTTTTTGACTTTGGAGACCTCTGATGGAAATTTTTCGTGGTATGTAGGTTTGGGCCATACTTCTGTCAACCAGTTATTGCTGGCCTAGGAGACAACGATGAGCCATTTATATGTACCATGGACTGCATTGGTGCGAAGTAAGTATCACTAATCTTCTGTTTATCTTCCTTGTCTGAAATTTCTTTTCAAACAATAGACTACCTAGGAGGAACCAGTTGATTCTTGATTTGCATTAAGATGAAAATAAACACTTGGTTCAAGTTGAACTGGACTTGAACCTAGATGGTGGGGGTGTCCTTTGTATGCACACACCACCCAACTGAGATAGGTTCAGTTTCTCCAAATTCCTGATTGATCTGAACTACTGTACATTATGATTTGTAATGTATACACCTGCACACCTTCTACCAACTGAGGTAGGTTCAGTTGGTGCATATTTCAGATTGTTCTTAAGTACGACATACAATGTTTTTGTCAATGTACTGCCAGTATCACATATTTTGTATGTGTGTTTGAGTAAATAATGTATATTAACCAACATGCTATGGGTTTCATGGATCGAAAATTAGGATGTAAAAATTAAGACGTATTATTTGTTAATATATAAAACAAAGTCATATGTTTGTTCCCAACCAACCTGTTACCTGTGCAATAGGCCTTAATGTTAAGCCTCTTCATATTTGTTCGTGTAGATCCTATATGCTGACTTGCTTTCTGTCCTCTTTCTAATTAGTAATCTTAACAAAGTATTTCCTTTTGTGCAGGGAACTAGCAAAAGATTTTGTGGTCTCTGGTACTGCTTCAGAGTCACTTTATGGTGCTTGTGAGTCCATGTATAAGCCAAACATGGTTAGTTTCTTTACATGAGAACTCTGCAGCAGATCTTTAACTGCCAATCCCATCTAGTTTGAGTTGACCCCAAAAGGATTCAGTATTCTATTATGCAGTGTTCCTTGATACTCATCTTTTATACCTAGTCTCATAGGTAATCTTGTTCTTTCATGGATCTAACTATTACCTTTTGGAAGATATTTACACATCTTATTAATTGGATTTTTTTCAAACTTGTATCAACCCTGGCCATTTACCATCATCAAACCTGCACCAGCAGGGTTTTTGCTTTTGCATATATGGTGGCACGTTCCATCACTTTTGATTCGCCCTATGAATATTTTCTTTCTGCTCTTATTATACTCAATTAATTCCATAAAGATTTGCTTTCTATGTACCTATGCCTATACTGCTTTGTTTCTTTAGTTGTATGGAGTGAAAATAACTTTTTAACTGTAAGCTGATAGTTATCACATTAATTTGGTATGAAGGAACCCGAAGAACTGTTCGAGACAATCTCACAAGCATTGATGGCATCTGTTGATCGCGACTGCCTCAGCGGCTGGGGAGGTTATGTTCTCATTGTGTAAGTTCCCCACATCTTTCTGATAATTGCAATACAATAAAAAAAATGCTTGTTCAGTCAACTGCACTAAGCGACAAGTGACGCACGATTAGTCAATTGGATTAACAGTACTAAAAATCAAACCTATGAAAATGCTAATTGAATACGAAATAAACTATGTTTTACTGCTTTTCAGCATTAGAATTTGGATGAAGATGAATATGCCTACTCTCTGTGGTTTTATAATGTTTTGTTTTATTAATATTAGTAAGAAACTTATTTTTTTCCTGGATGCAGCACACCCACTGAAGTGCAGGAGAGAGTGGTGAAGGGAAGGATGGACTGAGTGCTGCCATGTAGTTATTTTAGGAGATTGTTTCTTCATTCGGCCTGCCTGCCCTGTACCTGTACTACGTTTACAGAATTCAGAAAACTTGTGCACTACATTTACTTGTCAATGAACATTGATGCTTAAAAAAATTAACATTGATTCAGTAGTTGCATTCGTCTTTGTATGCTGTTTCTGCCCCAGCATTTTAGAATTGCTTGACTTGTGGCACTTCACTTCAGTTATGGTATAATGGACATACCTGTTTGACCAGTTAACCGGGACATCCGTGCCGCACGGGTTTTGTCTTGGAATGACATTTTAATCTCATTTCTTATTCAGTTGTTGACATGGATCCCAACGATGCAGGCCAATCAGGTGACACCATGTCCTAATCCTTGGTACCCATCATTTTGCTCTTGCTCAACTCTTGACGTAGGCATTGGAAAGTTAAAAGAAGTCACCCACACGAACGGCAATCTTTGTTGCATCAGCTGCAGATTCATTCCTGCCCTCTGGAAGCAAAATACGGAAGGAACTGGAAATAAGTAACCATTATACGCTTAGATAATGTGCAGTACGTCCCTGTCGCATTACACAATCATGCTCATCTCATTGCATTCTCACTTCTCACAAATACAAGACGGTCGGGACTTTTATGGAACTTACCCTGGCAGCATCCAAACCATTTGCGTTGCGCAGCATGCACGTGCTGTACCGTATGGAGGCAGAGGTTGACAAGCAGAGAGGAGAGACCGGGCGTGGTGTCCGTGGTCACCACCGCGGCGACAGCGCCGCACCGGTTGAGCTCAACCTCCTGGCGGGGATGGTCGGCACAGGCGGCGCCCGCCAACACGCCGTGCACGCCGCGCAGCCGCTGCCTGTGGTCGTCGTGCCGCCGGCGGTGGCGACGGTCGAGTCGGAGCCGCCGCAGCTGTTCGCGTGCCACTACTGCCGGCGACAGTTCTACAGCTCGCAGGCGCTCGGCGGGCATCAGAACGCGCACAAGCGCGAGCGCACGCTCGCCAGGCACCGCGGCGACGCAGCGGCGCCACTCGGGCTCGGCCACGACCACATGCACGCGCCGTTCGCCGTCGTCCACGGTGCCTTCGTGCAGGCTGCGCCGGCGCTGGAGTGGAATAAAAACGCACGGAGCGGCCAGGCTCCCCCAGTGGTTGTGGTGGCCGCTGGCGGCGAGCAGCTGTTGACTGGTGGGCACGTCGACAACCCGGGGCTTGGAGTTGCACAAGACGAGCTGCCTAAGCTTGATTTGACTCTGAAGCTGTGAGCCTGCCTGTCCTGATGCTGCTACCATACATATACTGCATACACAAAATTTTCTTGCCAGATCAAAGCAGTGAGTATATACAGAGTGCCATTTCGTTTTTCTTTCTACGCCGTCTGCAGGCCTTGAACATATGTATCTTGGATTTTGCTTGTAATGTATGTTACCATCATTTTGAAGTGCTATCTAAGAGGCCAGCTTCTTGGCCTGCTAGTTCACTTTGGTGACCAGACTACCGGAACTTTCATGCGCGAGCATGGATCAAGCTGGGCAGCTGATGACAGCTAGATTCTGGCAGAAAAGTTCTGGCAGAAAGTCAGCCCGGCCGATCACTCGGTGGTTTAGGCGAAAACCATTAGGCATTGTTTGGATGTATTCGCCTAATGGTATTCAGTTGTGTACCATTTCGGATGGTAGAGGATGGAACTTTGTTCCCTTTTCTTTTCTTTTTTTCCGTTTTCGTATCAATCCATGTGTGTTGGAGTGAATTACAGTGAAATTGAACTAAATTACACTTCTTCAATCGTGGATTGATACAAATACGACTACATCCAAACAAGAACTAAGTATTTCCTGGGATAATTACCATATATGCAGTGCACTTTTATTTTGTTTAATCTTGTTTTGATTACTAAGTATATACGTAACGAATTGGAGTCGGAGGGTGTACTTCGGGGACATGCTTTCTGACGCACTTTGATTTTAGATGATATAAGAGCTCCGAAAATTAATGGCCTTGAGATCGAAAGCGACCCGTGCACGAATATGTAAGAATTTGTCCCAAAAAATGTAAGAATCAATACATGCGTGTAATTAATGAGGGTTTCCCTTGAGATTTATAATGAATTATTAGTAGTACATATATACATATACATAATAAATCTCCATTTAGTAGACAAGTACATGCATGCGAGCGTGCACACAAAGGAGCTAGGTCTTCGCTTTTGTCACGGCTACCTGATGGAAGTGATGAGATCATCCACAGAACAGAGAAGTGGTCTCCTTAGTTGACATATATTTCTGTCCGGGCAGTTACATAACTTACACTGGGATTAACAAGATCATATATCTCCTCAGTCTTCCATGCTTACAAGAAACCAACTCCTTGAACGACGGCGCAGAGAGCAATATGCATTAAAAAATTGGGCACAAGCCAAGCCATTGGGATCCTGGAGTCATCATGGTAGATCCAGGCTTGACGTTCCTGTGAGCGACGCAATTCTATGTTAGCTTATCGGATCAGATCAAATTAAGGTGACGCAGGTGCACTTGTTACGGAGACAAAGACCATGCCTACATTGCCTAGCAGGCCATTAAATTAAATATATATGTGGTGACATGCATGCATAGTACACGTTCACGGAAAAAGAAAGGATGCACGCTCATGTTTGATATAAAAATACAAATTTTGACGCGGATTTGTCCAGTTTTATTTGTAGAAAGTATGAGTGCAATTTGTCAACCCCAATATTAGTGAGCTCTCTTACGTCGTCTGATTCGAGATGTTTTTAGGCTTTGTTTGCGGTGGCGGATCCAGGACGAAAAAATAACCTACGATAAATTTTGGATAGCTAGATTTTTTCGCAGAGTGATTGTATAAAATATAAAAGATAGTACCATGAAAAAAAAGGATATACTTTACATATCCATGCACTATTACAATCTCATAATTGATATTTTTAAACTCTAAAAGATGAAACCAAATTGCATATTCTAATGATGGAAAATGAACATATCCATTGAAGAATATACTAAGACTGTGGTTCTGGTTCTACAACTTGTGATTGTTCTTGAGCAGCCTGTGGTTCTGGTCCTTGAGCAGCAGCTTCGTCATTTGTTCCTTCTTGTGTTTGTGTACTACCCGGAACTCTACTAAAACTATCTCTTGAAGCCTAGAACTAAACATTCGACTAATGGTGTAAATAAAACCAATGGACATCGGCTGCGTCATTGGTTCCTTCTTGTGTTTGTGTACCTGGGCCTCAGTGCTTGGGCTTTTCTTTTCATCATGTGAACGTGGCCCAAGAGGACCCAATTCTTCTCCATCCATCGTCAAAAGGTGGCAGAAAAACAAAGGAAAAAGTTTTTCTTTAAAAAAAAAAGGAAAAAGGCCACTCTAGATCTCTCAACTTTCACAAAAGTTTATCTTTCATCACCAAACTTTAAAATTAGATAAAACACACCCTTTAACTTTTGAAACCGTGTATATTACATTCCCAATTTGGTTACGAGCGGTTTTGAAGGCGGTTTTATCCTTTTCTTTTTTATTTATTTTGACAAAATCTTTAAAAAATTTATAGTAAATCACATAAAAATCATAAAACAAAAAAAATATAATTTTATTGTGCTTCAGGTAAGTAGACCTACATGGTAGTGAATATATAATATAGTATGATTTAGCACAAATTTTTGTTGTAGCTTTATATCTATCAACTAGTGTTGGTGCATTTACTTCCCCAATTATTTTCGGAGCCAAGAATGAATAGACTTGTCAAATGATGCAAAAATCACAGTTGTAATATGTGAGCTCATTTTTTTAAAAAAAGGAATATATTTATATCTCAGCTTCTTCATTGACTAATGCATATAGTTGTTCATTATTACAATCAAGTAAAACAAAGTGCAAGAAATCTCAAAAACGAAGCTTTGAGCCATGAAAACAACCGAGATCGCAAACAAGAATAAACTAAATAGCAATTCTATTGCTAAAACGCCAGTCGTGTCTCGCAAACACCTCCATGTAATATATATGAGCTCATATATATTACACAACAAGAACATGATGACCAGGAGTCAAGAATTATATATATGTATTCTCAAATCCGAAATTGAAGATTATGATACATAAATTACAATGAACTAAAGCTGCATTTTTTTTATAAAACACACATATAATAACCATTGTCTCAAAGGAAGCTAAAATTTTGACACCTCAATTTTAGCAAAGTCCCTTGATTTATTTATGAGATGACATAATTTGTATGTTTAAATCCTCCAGTGATGGATAAACTTCTGCTCTGTGTTTAGGAGTTCACGTATCAGTTGATTATATGGCATTATCCACATCTATGTCTTTCAAAAACTCCGCAAACGCTGCTTCAGAGCCGCCATCGTGGATGGCCTCCAAACCCTTCTCCTTGGCAATCGCGAGCCTCTCCCTCAGTATCTTCCCTTGGTCGGTTTCCATCGCAAGCCTCACCTTCGCTTCCACCTCCTCTGCCTTGACGAACTCGTCGTACCCCTCCATTTCGACTGCGATCTTCATCTCCTCCACCATGAACACCTTATTCATGCGCTGCTCGGCGAATAGCGGCCAGCAGATCATCGGCAATCCGGACATGATTGCCTCCAGCGTGGAGTTCCACCCACAGTGCGTCACGAACGCGGCGACCGCCCCATGTTGTAGTACATCTGACTGTGGCGCCCAGTTCTTCACCACCATGCCCCTGTTCCTCGTCCTCTCCAAGAACCCCGCCGGAAGCAGCCGCTCCAAGTCCGGCTCAGGGAACTGGCTCCGTTCCTCCGGCGGGCTCCGCACTGCCCACAGAAACCGGTGTCCGGAGCTCTCTAGCCCACGGGCCATCTCCTGCAGCTGTGCGGCCGAGAAGGCGCCCATGCTACCAAAGCAGAGGAACACGACGCTCTGCTTGGGCTGTGCATCCAGCCATGCTAGGCAATCATGCCTCTCTGCGGCCCTGTGGCCGCCGTTGACCAATGGCCCGATGCAGTAGACTCTCGGCGTCGGCCGATCGGGCACGCAGACGCCGTCGTCGAGCGCTCTCAGGGCCCAGGGCTCCAGCCAATCGAAGCTGTTGACGAGCACACCCCTCCCCTCCGCCAAGCGCTTGAACTGGTAGAGCCGGACCTTGGTCGCGTCGCTCTCTTTGTCGTGGACCGTCTGCAACATATCCATGGCGCGGATCGGCGGCATGCCCGGGAAGCAGCGCACGAGTGCGGTCTTGTCCATATCCCGGAACGCTGGCACGGTGGGATAGTAGTAGGGAAGGTTGAGGAGCACGGCGAGGTCGCTGGCCGCGGTGGGGCAGAAGAAGTAGGCGGGGACGCCGAGCTCGTCCGCGACGTCGAGCGCGTCGACACAGAACATGTCGAGCAGCAGCGCGTCGGCAGCAGCAGGCAGCGAGCGGAGCAGGTCCCGGAGCGCGGGGTTGGCGAGCCGCATGGTGTCGATGCTGCGCTTCACCGGGTGCGCCCCGACGTCGGGGCTGGCCGGGGACGGCAGGAGGCGAAGCGCGATCGCCGGATTGGCGGCCGCGAGGCGCTCCACCGCGGCGGCCGACACGGCGTCGGTGTCCGGAGCGTCGACGACGGCGATGATCACGTCGAGGCCGTGGCGCAGGAGGGTCTTGGCCAGCTCCACCATGGGGTTGAGGTGGCCCACGCCCAGCCATGGGTACAGCACGAGCGTCTTCTTGTTCCCCATGGCTTGATCGCGCGCTGATGTTCCGACTTTCCGAGTTGCAACTGAACGTCTGCACGCATCAGTACTTATAGTACGCATCAGTACTTATTATAATACGTATAGGAGGCGGCTAGCTTAATTTAAAAAAAAATGCAGCGGATTGCTTTATGTAAAAAAATGGAGGCGGCTAGCGTTTCATTGGATCCGTGAGCAGTTGTTGGTGAGCACTTTACATCGATGAAAAATAATCGAGGCTATTCCCTTTAAAAAAAGAGCCGAGCAGCTCTCTCTGAAACGTCGTACTAATCATTGTTTGGTCGCCGAGCAGTAGCGAAGACACTCGTCCTCGTCCACGCCCTGGATAAATATGATCCATAGAATATGAAGGGATAGCAGGCGGTCAGTAAACGGCATTTCTTCCTGTCATGGCTGACACCACTTCTGTCACCGATCGGCCATATGCTGCCAGAGCTCTATATACGCCCTATAAGCGAAGCAAATCTGGGTCGATTGCGCACATATATGCACGCGGCACCGGCCGCGCATCGTAGTTTTCTGGTGTTTAGCAGGCCTCTTTTTTTTGTTAGTTTTTTTTATTTTGGAATCAAAATTTGTCAAACTGTTAGAGGTGAGATTTTTTTTCCCTCCCTATATTATTCTGTGAGTTGGCAAACAACGAGATTTGAAAAATGAAATTTGATAAATTAGTGGAGATGCTCTTAGACGTCCGACTCTCAAAAGTAGCAATAACTATATCCCACCCCCACAATGTGATGCTGCTCAACTAAGTACATGCACACCTCACCAATGTCAGTTGTATGTGCATGTGGTGCGTGACCGTGAGAAATAGAGATGAGAGAGAAAATTATTGTTTATTCACTTATGGTGTATCTTAAGCTTGTTGTGCTTTTAGATGGACAATAGCTATGGTGCGTCTTCACAATGGCTAATGCCACTTTCTGTAGTAGCAATAATGCCTAGTACCACCTTTACATGCATATTGTGGCTGCTCTTATAATCAACAACTATATATATATAACGTGTTATATATTTATTGTGTAGATCTACTTATGTTGAGTCTAACTAAATTGGATTTTCAATTTTAAGAGTTTCTATGATTTATTATGAGTCAACAAAAAAGGAAAAAAAAATACAAAACCACCGTCCAAAACAGTCTATGGGATTATTTGATCGGTTTCCGATAGTTCACGTGTAGAAAATCCGATTTTATAGTTTTGGGGTGGAGTAGTCCACCCGCAATAGTTGAGGGGGTTATGCAGAATTTTGCCTTTCTATATATACTTCAAGTATTCATGACATTTCTTCCAAAGAAAACACCTAAACTTGCAATTATTGCTTGCTTGTTGGTTGTCTATAGGAGAAATATATACAACTATATGTTCAGATTTGTATTGGACAACTTTTTCAGTTGGGGTATGGATAGGCCAGATTCCAAGTACATATAAGAATAAGAAAAAATAGTTGACCGTATGTCATTTGAAATATTAATCTCTACATAGATCTGAGATATATGTTTGTTCAAGTTTGATAATTCAGCTTATTGTGTATATTATTAGTTTTGCATAGTTTTATCTATGTTTATATATAATTTTGCAGAACTGTGTATATTATTATATAAAAACCAAACTTTAGCATGTAAATATTGCAATAATTGTATATCAAGTATAAGGCTCGATTTGGTAATACTCAACTTTAACATTTAAGTGTTTTATCCCCTCATTTTAGCTCTAGCTTCGCCATCGGTGGATAGATAGACTACCCACCCCCGAGATGTAGCAGATGCTAAGCTTCTGTAAGTGTGGGCATCGTGAGGAGGAGACTAGACTGCCGAGTTCATAGCTGCCATGAAACTCAAAGGACCTCAGAGAAAGATTGGTGAGGTCGGCGAAGACTCCTAGGGACGGGAAGGAGAGGCCAGCAAAACTCAGATCCATCTCAATTGTGGTTGCATTCTCGAAGCACGGTAGTTGAATATTGTCGTAGTAAGGATCCCGAGTGGGCATGTAGCGGTTGACAAGGCCACCCACCAGGCGGCGCGCGGCGGCGGGAAGCCAGCTCGCCGCGGAAACTTCGCCATCGCCTTGGGTGACCGAGATGTAGAGGAGCTTTGGAGCGTCGCCCGGGTTGGCGTCGAGCAGCTCGCGGATGCGGTTGCCCTCGGGGCGGAGGTGGAAGCGGAGCTTCATGAGCAGGGCCCCGAAGCTGCGCCAGCGGCGCGCGAGCACGCTGGTGCACACGGCCTCGGTGGTGGTGTCGAGGCCCTCGAGGATGAGGACGAGGACGTCGTCGGGGAGCGCGCTGAGGCGGTCCTCGCCGCCATCGGGGGGCTTGGCAAGCTTGGCGAAGACCTGGCCGCCGCTTTGCTCCATAGAAATGGATAGGGATTTGGTTTCTCGCTGGAGGTAGGCGCCGGCACGGCGGCGATGCGCTGCTCGGAATCGGATTTGGGAAGGGGAACGGTTTTTTTTTGTTGAGAAAGGGGAAGGGGAACGGATTTTGGGAAAGGGAACGGATCTGGGGAAATGACGATGACGGCAGAATTTGTTGGAAAAAAAAAGGAAGCAAGGGCGGATCTGAGCCTCGGGCCAGCCCAGGGCCAGGCCCAAATAATGTGGGAACAAGTCTTATAGACATGATAAAAAAGGCCGGCCAGCTCAACAGCACACCCTGATGTGAGGACAGCCCAGCAACCTACGACCGAGCCCAGTTGCTCAAAAAAAAAAAACATACGACCCAGCCCTGGGTGGCGGCCGCGCGTCGACGTGGATGCACAGCTTCTTAATCTCTCGACCCCATCCAGTGAATTGTTGAGTCACGCTTTGCCACTGCTGCTGGCTGCAGCTTCCGTGTCCCCTTTGCGTGTCCCCGTCCGTCCCCAAGACACGTGTAGGCCACCGGCACCTCCTATTTTTTTTTCCTTCTATACTCGTACGCTAGGAGAACGGAGTCATCTTCCAGTCCATCTCCGATCCCATGTTACAGCCATGCTCGGGTCACGGTGCGGCCAGAGCTGCTGGTGTGCTGCCGGTGGCGTTTCTTTTCTCGAGTTTTGATGGGCACCGCTCGAGGACGCGGAGCTCTGCGGCCGTAGTGGAGGCACACCTGGGTTCCCCTCGCACGACAACAAGCACGAGCTCCCGCTCGCCGCCGGCGCCATCGAGGGCCTGCTATGAGCTCGACTCGATCTACTTCGCCGCCCGACTAGACGGCTTCGTCGAGCTCGACTCGATTGATCTGCTTGTCAAGGAGAAGGCAACCTTGTTACGATTCGTCGCCGCCGCCATCAACGTGATCATCACCGCATGCATCTTTGTGCACTTCGTTAGGTCTTAGGATCCATTTGGGATTACCAAGGTCATCGTCCGGGAAGAAAAGGCCGCCGCAAACGAGATCCGATGACGGGATCGGCTGATGACGGTTATGTATTTATCGAATGCGGTGCGGAGAGAGGAACTAAATCGAGTCCACATTGCTAAAGCGAAACACACGGATGCCGTTCATTAGTGAGGGGACACAGATGGGGACACGCAAAGGGAACACAGACTTGCTTGTGGCACACAGGAGATGGAGAGGTGGTTTTCATTACTTTCGTAACTTCAGTCTCTTTGGCTTCTTCAGACGGACAAAATAGTGACTTCGTTTTTTTAATCCAAAATAATGACGACGTTAGATGGCCAGCCTCTTCTTCACCCTTCCACTAACAGAGATCAACCATGGCTCTTGGCTTTTCACTTCCACGGGGACCATCAACGATAGAAGGATGCTTCGACTACACATGTATGATGTACATGGACTTGTGGATGTGGGACCCTCAGGTGACGTGGCTTCACGAAATCACACAATAATAGACTAGTGGGTTCCTCCTATCTTAGTAGATACCAATGTGACTTCTTTACACAAAAAAATCTTGTATTCAGTTTGATATTTTTTTAACATAGCAAAGCTAGCTTATATTTCAACCATGAGCTTAAAGTCCAAAACCTGCGTCCTTGAGCTGAACGCTTGTTGAGATGAGTGAAGAAATTTGGGATGTGGTTTTATTTGTGTATTCTTCTCAAGTACAAAAGTAAATGCATGTATGTATATTACTCTTTCAACTCATGGGAATGTGTGTTGATCTTTGATGGCCCTGCGTGAATACGGATGTATTGACCGTGAAGAGTGATGGACTAATGCGGGGATGGGGATCCCCGGAGGGGTTTTTTCCCTCGCGCGGGGCAGGGATGGGAAAGAAAGCGTCCCTATGAGCTTTCGGGGGGGGCGGGGATGGGGATTTGTTTCTCCTGCGGGGACGTGGATTGGGAGGCAAATCCCGACGGGAATTCCTCGTTGTCGTCTTTAGTGATGAGCCAAACCAACACTGATATGGGTTTGAATGTGCAGTGAAGGGTTTGCGTAATGTAGCTAAGGATGGGTTTCACTTATTTCTATTCAACAAACTATTTGTTGTCCAACATTCAACCAAGCTTGGCTTTCACTTATTCCCAAAAAAAACAAAATATTTAAACTTCAGAATTTACAACATATGGCTCATCTTGCATAACGTAGCTAGCATGGGTTTCATTTATTTCTATTCAACAGAATATCTATTGTCCAACATTCAATCTAGCTTGGGTTTCACTTATTTCCAAAATTTCAAAATATCTGAACTATATCAGATTTCAGAACACTATATTGTTGGATTTATTATGGGCTAGGCCCATTTTAGATTTAATAATAAATCAAATAAACTCTATGGTATGTAATTATGGAGAATATTAATTGTACCGGATTGGAAGTCCAACAGTCCTTGACTTGACTTATATTGTGAGAATTATTCCACTTAATTTGAGAAGTAAGGAAAAGGACCGAGGTGTGCCACACACTGCTGCGCCGCCGCCGCCGCCGCCGCGCCCGGCCGGGCCGGGCCGTGGGCGGGGCGGGCGGGGCGCGGACGGACGTGTTAATTTTTTAGCACTCACATACGGGAGTTTCAATTGAGTTAATTCTCCGGGAGTTTCAACTCAGTTAAACTCTTTGCTTACCGTCTAACCCTTCAGCTCCTGCGCGACCTCTCCCTCTTCCACTTCCTGGCCGCGGGCTATATAGGGCGCCACCCTCTTCCTCCAGACATACGAGACAACACACCACCAGAATCGCAACCCTCCGCAGCAACAGAGAATTCCCATCTCGTCGATCCGCGCGCACGGTGAAGCGAGAGGGCAGGTGCCTCCGGAGCCTTTGCCGATTGAGACCTTGCACGGGGGATCGGCAATTAGGTTTTTGGGGAGCGTCTACGCGACTGCCCAACCTCCATTGTTGCTGTTCTTCGCGCCGGGAAGAGTTCGTCAAGATCGTCTTCTTCCTCTACGTCCCGGAGAAGAGATCGGCTACTGCAAGTCTTCATCATGGCGATAGAAGATGGACAGATTTCGGGAGTGAAGGGATCCTTCACTGGAGGGTATGAATTGTTTATCCCCTCTTTAGTTTTTGCGTTTCTAATCATGCCTGTTTCGATAGCTGTTATGCGATGTTTCAGTATTTGTTGTCACTATGATTCACTAGATCCAGAACATCGTTTCAGCACTTATATTGTCTATGTTCTTGCTGTCTGCTATATATATTGTCTATCTGTTTCAATAGTTCTGTTAAGATATTTCATCAGTTATTCTCTGCATGATCCAGTACCTCTGTCGAGATGTTTCATTTTTTTTAAACTTGGGGTCTCCCCATTTCCATTCATAAAAACGGAAATACCGAACAGAGTTCAAGAGTTAAGATAGAAAAGAGAAAGAGAGAGAGAGAGAGAGGGGGAAGGAATGTAACTGCGCCACATCTAACCTGCAAACACTAAGAGTCCTAGCGCAATAGGCGAACGCTTATTACATCATGCGCTTAACCTCCAGCGCAAGAGGAAGAAGTTTAGCCCAGCCAACGCTGAAGGCAAACAGTTTGAAAAAGAAAGATGACCGCAGCACCCACTGATGACAAAAGTCTTTTCTTCCTGCGCCAACGATCTTCACCTTGTTCAGTTGAGATTTCAGCTTCAGCTCTGCGTCGCCCTTCCTTCATCACCAGAGTCTTGATCATCTTCAGAGAACAACTTGGGCTTCTTGGCATGAAGGACCTCCAGCGCCACTTTCAACATCAGAGATACACCCTCTTCAATGGCTTGCTTGTCCATTTCATCATACAATCCTGCCCAAAATTTCATCAATGCGCCCGCATGATAAACTATTTCAATGGGATTTTTGATAAGATTCTTATCAAAACATGCTTTGTTTCTTGCTGACCAAATCGACCAGCAAATTGCAGCTATCCCCAGCACATGAAACCTTCTACCCTTAGATATCCAACGTTCCATCCAGACCCAGCATTGGACCAAGTTATCAGGTATGTTACTAGCACCAATGCATTTAGCAGCACACCCCCAAACTACTTTAGCAACTGAGCATTGGAAAAACAAATGATCAATCGATTCATCTGAATTACAGAAGTAACACTCAGGTGAGCCAATCCAATTTTTTCTAATCAGATTATCTTTTGTTAAAGTGACTCCATTAGTCAAAAGCCACATGAAGAACTTTATTTTTGAAGGGATGTTCCCTTTCCAGATTTGTTTCAAATACACACCAGCATCATTTTCAGTCATTTGATCATATAAAGATTTAACAGTAAACTTGCTTTTAGGTCCCCATTTCCACCTAATAATATCCTTCCTATCAGACAATTGAAACATAGTCACTAGCTCTAGGATTTTTCCCCAAATTTCAAACATATCTAAAGGCATCCATCTTCTAAAGGTCAATTCAACCTCTCTTTTCTTAACTGCTGCAACAGAAACCTCTTTCTGATTACAAAGACTATAAATCTCAGGAATTACTTGGCAAATTGGTCTATCAAACAGCCATCTATCTTCCCAAAATCTGGTATTTATCCCATTACCTATTTCAATGGTTCTTCCACTTAGATATAAGTTTTTGACCTTAATGAGGTCATACCATATTGGAGAGTCATCCAATCTGTGTTGCACAGTATGAATAGAATGTTTACTTAGATATTTGGCTTTAACCAGATCTTGCCATAGTCCATCTTCATTCTCTAATTTCCACCATCATTTACACATCAAGCTGATGTTCAGCTTTGTAAGATCTTTGATTCCAGCACCCCCCCTTTTCTTACTTCTACAAACTCTGGGCCATTTTATTAAATGATATTTCTTTTTCAGATTCCCCCCTTGCCAGAAAAATTTCCTCCTAATCTTATCCATCTCTTTGATGATTGTTTTAGGAAGTAAATATACTGACATGTGATATATAGGAGCATTGCTCAAGCTGGAGTCAATCAAGGTTGCCCTCCCAGCCATTGTTAGATTGCCACCTTTCCATAAGTCTAACTTTTTATAGCATTTTTCAGGTAGAGGTGCCCAGTCCTTCACATGAAGCCTGCTGGGACTTATGGGTACCCCCAGATACTTGACTGGGAAAGAGCCTACTTGACAATTGAAAATCTCTGCATAGGTCCGCCCCCAACTTTCCTTATCATTGATCATCAAAATCTCACTCTTGTTAAAATTTATTTTTAAACCAGATAGGAGTTCAAACATATACAGCAAAATTTTCATGTTTCTAGCTCCTTCTAGATCATGCTTTAGGCATAAAATCGTGTCATCTGCATATTGCAGTATGGCAACTCCCCTTGGGATAATGTGTTCAACTAGTCCAGTAAACAGCCCTTGCTGCTGAGCATTCAACACCATTCTGGTAAGGCAATCAGCTACAAAATTAAAAAGAATTGGGGAGAGAGGGTCTCCCTGTCTCACCCCTTTGAAGCTTTTAATATAAGGTCCTATTGACTCATTCATTTTAATGCTAACAGTACCACCTGTAACCACTTGTCTCACCCAATTGCACCATTTATCACTGAAACCTCTCATTTTAAGGCAGTCAAACAGGAGCTTCCAGCTGACTTTATCATATGCCTTCTCAAAGTCAATCTTAAAGAGCACCCCAACTTCATTTTTTCTTTTGGTTTCATGCATTATCTCATGTAAACACATAACCCCTGAAGTTATAACCCTCCCTTTCATAAAAGCTGTTTGAGTATTGTGTATCAATTTATCAGCATATGGTTCAATCCTAATTGTCAGGACTTTAGTGATCAGCTTATACAGGCAATTAAGAAGGCAAATAGGCCTGAACTGCTGAATCCTAGTGGCATCTTTAATTTTAGGCAGCAATGTTATGATGCCATAGTTCAACCTAGAGATGTCGACTCTATCCTCATGGAAATCTTTAAACAGAGCTATCAAATCATTCTTCACTATATCCCAACAAAATTGGAAAAATTCTATAGGGATCTTGTCTGGTCCAGGAGCTTTATTTTTTTCCATCTGAAAGAGAGCACTCTTTATTTCTTCAGAGGAAAAAGGATGACACAACCTGTCATTATCCTCTTCCTTCAACTTTTGACACCCATCCCAAATGTTAGGGTCTAAAGTGATATTATGCTCAATTTCAGGACCAAAGAGTTCCTTATAGTATGCAGTTGCATGCTGCATAAGATTTTGTTCACCTTCAATTATCACCCCTTCATTTTCTAAAGTGATAATAGCCATTTTTCTTTTTCTGCCATTAGCAAATTTGTGAAAATAGCTAGTATTTAGGTCACCCTTATGAAGCCATGTCTCATGACTTCTATTATGCCAATATGTTTCTTCTTGTAATAAGAAGTTCATATTTTCAAATAACAAATTCATTTTCTTTTCAGTTTGGCTTTGAGTTAGGCCATGAGTTTCCTCAATCAGCTCTAATTCAATAAGCTCTTCATGTATTATTTTCCTCTTTTTCCTTAACTCCCCTTGAAGATTAAAACCCCAACCCTTGAAATACCTTGCTTAACCAATTTTATCTTCTGCTGGATCTTATCCGAGTTGTCTTTGCTCGGCATGGAGCGGTCCAAATCTTTTTTACACCCTCATAAAAATCATGATTGCCAATCCAACTATTTTCAAACTGAACTGTATATGAGATGTTTTTTTAGTCTGCCCAATGAATAAAATCAAAGGATTATGGTCAGAGACCTCTCTTGGCATTTTTCTAACAGCAGCTTGAGGGAAGATGTTCTCCCACTCACTTGACATTAATATCCTGTCCAAGTATAGCCACCTCCAATCATGTTAAGCTCTCTAAGCTCATAGAAACTAATTAAGGCATTGAAAAGACCTGTTTGTTTATGAACCCCTCCCATCCCATTTTTCTCATGGGCAAATCTAACAATGTTAAAATCACCCCCGATAAGATAAGGTTCCTGACTTGCAGAACAAAAACTAGATAGCTCAGATAGAAAAGGGATCTTCCCTTCCTCCTGAGCATCTCCATAAACTATGATTAAATTCCATTTAACCTTTAAAATCTTATCCCAAAGATTCATTTGTAACATGTATTTTCCTTGTTTAAAAGAGCCTACATCATAAATGTCTATTCTAACACCAACTAATATACCTCCGAGACCTCCTCTGGATGGATTCCATAACCGAGAGATAGGCTTGCTTGGGTATCAAATTCTCTAGTAATTGGATCATCAATATCTTCAACCATGGTTTCTTGAATACCAATAAAATTGAAATGTTGTTGCGAGATTAGATTTCGAGGAATGTAGAAGTCCCTTTTTTTCGAGACCTCTACAATTCCATATCAGCCCTTGCATATTCATTTTTTCTTTCTTTTGATCGCATCTATTTGTAACTCGGGATCTTCCCGTGTTTTCCTATTTCTAAAATTGGCGGGAGAGAATCTAAAGTTCTTCCGATCTCTCTTCTTTTTTCTAGATACAACCTTAGTATAATCATCGGGTCGAGGTCTCCTCTGTTGCCCATTCAAGCAATGGTATCTCAGGACTTTTTGTCTCTTCACTATTACATTGCAATTCAGAATTTTCAGAAACCTCAGAAATCTGAACAGTAGTCTTAGCTTGCTGCTGCTTGTGATATAAATTCATCCTAACTTGTTCAATTTCTCTAAGCAAATCAAAAGAATTATAACTAGAGACAGTTGCCTTGACACCAATTTTATTAGAAATACTATGCAAAGCGTCATCAGACAATTCAGAAATATTGGGATGGGATTTTGAGTTACCTTCCAAATTCCTCTTTTTTGCCATAGCATCAATCTTCTGTTGGGTTGTCTTTGTCAAGTCACTTCTGAGTCTATCACTTCTCCTTCTTTCTCCAGGCTGCCCACCTTTAATCACAGCATCAACAGAGCTACTAGCTGTCTTGTCATTTGCTTGAGTCTGAGAATCTTCCACATTGTGATTCCTTTCATTAGACTTTCCTGTCCCCACTATTTCTTCAGAGTTCTCCTTTTCCACCTGCTGGTTCATGATGATATCATCATCCCTCAGAGGCATTTCATTCATCACAGCATCTGCTTTGTTAGCATTAGGATCTTCATTATCATCAAGCATACTTTCTTGAGTATTGATTATCTGTTCATCCTCAACAATCACTTCAGGAGAATTGAACATTGGGATGTCTTCATCGCCATTTGTACAATCTTGAGATATCTGAGCCTTTTCTGTAGATTTATCCAGTTTTTTCACATAATCTACCTCCTTACTGAAGTCGGGAATATCAATGAGCGAGGCTCCCAAACATCCACACCTGATTGCCCCCATCCTTGGAGCTTCCTTGTCCAGCATCACCATAAGCCCCAATTTCTTTCAACTTGTCACTGAGAGATTCACTTTCAGAGTCTGAATCTTCCAATGTTTCAGGTATGTAAACCTTATCTTGCACACTCATCTGCTGATTCTTGTATGATTTCTGAGCATCCCCCATAAACTTGCTAGCCCCCATCACTTTCCCAGTAGGTTTAGGGGGTGCAGACTTGAACATATTATCACTGTTAGACTGATTTTTGTTGAATCCAGCCCCAATCCTGTTGAACTTGCTGTTACTTCTTTCATTGCCATTTCTATGGTTCAGATTCCTGAATTCATTTGCTTGTTCTTTCTTTGGAGTTGACTGATTGTTGTCACCCACCACAATTCCACTCTTCAGAATTTTCTCACCATATTCAACTTCCACCTCTCTTTCATAGATGAATTCAAATATATCATCCCCCAGAGCACACCTGGCAGTACTAGGTACCTTTGTAACATCCAGACAGGCTATTCTCATTCTGACATAATCCAGATTCATCCTTGTAGATTCATCTACTTCCTTGGTCTTGCCTACCAGGCCCCCAACTTGAGCCAGAGTTCTGATGGATCTCTGTTCAGAAGGAATTCCATGAACTCTGAACCAAGCATTTTGTAATTTACCCACAGCCCCCACAGATGAACTCCAAGGTTCAACTCTCATTGTGGCCTTGGCACAGTCCATGGGCAAAAAACTGAAATGAGACCATTGACCCAGCACCTTGGCACTGGGAAACCTCATCACGAACTTGTTATCACCCATTCCCTTGGCTTTCCATTTCCATGTTTCAGACCCCAAGACACTAGCCATCTCGTTCTCAACTTGCTTGGCAGTTGCTTCACCCTCCAGGATAGTAATCACTGCTGTGCTCTCTCTTTCTTTGGCTATCTTAGGATCTATTATCTCTGGAATGTAAAAGAACCCTTGGTCCTCTACCTGTGCAGCACACAATTCCGGACCAAAATTCCATGGGACACATTTGATGCAAGTGAAAGTAGTATGACTGCAGAAACCACAGAATTCACAGAACTGTCTTCTACAATCTCTTGTCAAGTGGTTGAACAACCCACAGATCTCACAAGGAAAACGATTACCCTGCATCCCTCTATAGCCATTACCCGCAGGGTTGTTGTTGTTCATAGCATCATTACCTTGTTTGGTAGCATCATTCCTTCCTGCAGCATCCTTGTTGAGCCCAGCCCCTTGCTCACCAACCTCTTTCTTGGTCGCAGACCAATTTAACTCTCATTGTGGCCTTGTCGAGATGTTTCATATGCTATCTAATGTTATTTTCAGCCATGATATACATGATTAATCTTGATGCTATGCATTATATGTCATGTTTATATGTCTTTAATTATGATATGCTTTGCATGTTTGTTAATCACATGGTTCATATTCATATGAACATGATTGATGCTATGATCTTTATTTACGAATATATAAATGTCATCATCATATTGTTAATTTATGGAATTAAATTGACATGAAAATTGCCTAATTGTCTAACATATATAACACCGTATCTATAGAATACATGATTATGGAGTCATCAAGCTAGTAAAGGGCTATATAGAAGCCTTACATGGAGTGAAGAAGCTAATGAAGGGGAAGGCGGAGGGGAAGTCTATGGACATGCTTATCTTTCTCACCGCGTGTGACTTTAGCTCAAATGTGAAGGTACCGACATCTGTCCTATAATGAGAAGAACTCCAACACCCTTAACAAAACTAGCCACATAAACTCCGACACAGGGTTTATCGATAGGCAATATCCTCGATGACACTCATTTGTTCCCACTTCGCAACCAATTTTCCAAAACGATTCACGACCATCCTCGACGAGGACCAAAGGTGGTCTTGAATCCCTTACGCTGGCAAGCCCCAGCGAGCCATCCTCGTTTTGCATGAAGACCGGAATGTCACCGTCGAATGGGGGCGACCTGCGTGAAGCCTCCCTGCACATGGGTGGCGAGGAGAATGCAGAAATGCAGTGCTTGACCAAATCATACTTTATGATCCTTGCACCTGGCGTAACAACACAATAGATTTCGTCTCCGATGACGGCGGCACGTTGCATGCTGTCACAGTAGCTTCCCCCGTCTAACTGATAGGAAACCGGGGTGCCCCAGGCACAAGCCTCCGATGAGTACACGCAAGCTTTGAAGATGGTGTCGTCGGCGGCGTCAATGCCTAGGTGTACCACCAGGAACGGACCGCCACGACAGTTGTGGTGGTCGCAGCCGGTGACGGCGCAGAGCACCGCGACGCAGTAGGTTTGGCAGCACATGCCATGTTCCCGCAGCCTCATCTTCTGCCTATCATCACTGATCGGGTCCCACACGATAATTCTGTCGTACACGATAATGCCGAGGTCGGAGAGGATGATGCGGCGCCAGGGCTTGCACACGAGCGCAGCGCGGACGAGGTACGCAGGCTCGTCCGGCGGGATGCGGATGAGGATCTCCTCGACGAGCTCCTCCATCAGTGTGGGCAACGTCGATCGAGGGCGGCACGGCGGCGGCGCCATGTTCTTGGCTCTGGGCGTGCTCTGGAGTGTGGAGTCGGGATCTGCGATGTGATCATATATCGAGTTGCTAGGAGATATCCAGATATAGAGATGCGCGCGGATCGGTGCCCGGCCAGGAAGGAAATCGGTCAAGACACGACGCGACGTGCGCGCGTGCGTGCGTTTACTTAACTTCAAGTCACGTTCGATCGACTTGGACCCTTCATGCGATTTGACGCCCTATAACCTCTTTTGCATGGAGTACGTACTTGAGTCGGTTCGTGTTCAACCTGGGCGACAGGATCACGTAAACCCGGACCGGACGGCGCAAGCAGCGCGTCCGGAAGCCCCGTGCCTACTGCCTAGTGCCTACCTTTTTTATCATTATCATTTTCTTCTGAACATTTGAAAGTATATAGAGTAAATTTGATGAAAAGAATCCGACAATATTATTTTTTTACTTCATCACGTAACCAAACATTGCTAAATGCTTCTACCATTAAAATTGAACAAGAAAGAATGAAGCTGCCGAGTATAGTTTATAGTACGCCAGTGTTTTAATGGAAAAGAAACCACTAAAGTTTTGTTCACTATGTGCATGTATAGACAGAGGCCTTTTGGGTTTTGCTCCCTTCCTCTGTGGGCCGAGGGAATGGAGTAACAAGACCCACTTGACCGGATCAGCCCAAGCAGGTCGCACCCAGCCGGCAGCACGTCGAACCGTAACCGTGGCAGAGACGACGACGAATGCATTTGATTTTCAGCGTATCATTATGGTCTTTTATTATGTGGCTAAGATGATGTACACATCTCGCTCTACTATATTGTCCAAAATAACTAAATGGATAAGTACGCCTTCTCTTATTCAACTACTACCACCACCTTGTTTACCAAAGAAATAGAGCACGATTTCAATTCTTTTTTAAAAAAAAATAAGAAGAAGATTTATTTTTAGCTGGACGAAAGAAAGGTCGTGCTGCTGCCAGTTTCCACCCGGCTTTCCTCGTAAGCTCCGCAGCAGTACTACGTGCTGCAGACGCGGCCCCGGAGTGTGTCGACAACTTGGCACGTCGGCTCGTCAACATGGCACGATGCCACGTCGTTCCCTTCAGCTGGCCGCCGCCGCCGCCGCGTCGTCCGTGTGTTGCGTCGCGGTCGCGGATGCGGGACGCCCGGCCTCTCCCCGAGCCGGAGCGCGCGACCGGCCGGCCCTTTTTGTTTGGGCAAAGCAACCGCACCTCTTTCCGGGCCCTTTTTAGGCACGTTGCCTCCGGCGAGTCGTCGTGCTCGTGCCGTGCGCGCGAGAGGCTGGCAGGTGGCCACCCACCGTGAGCTCGGCTCGGCGCCCGGAAAAGCCCGCGCGCGCGCGTACCCAGGCGAGTGCGGCACCTGCGCCGCGGCGAGCCTGGATGCGAAAGGAGGCGCGTCAAAAGACTCGGCGTCTCGGGCCGACGACCTCTCGGACGCGGTGGAGTTCCCCGGCCCTGTGCGTGAAAAGGATGGAGAAAAGGAGGGAACGGAAGGGGGATGGAGATGGAACGGGCGGTAAATTATGCACTGGTGACTGAAAAAGAGACAAGGAATCGTTCGCTTTGCCGGTCGCCGTCTTTTGTTCATCAGCGTAAAGGGCGGTTAGAAGGTTAGTTTATTTACCACAACTGCCGTGGTGGGTTAAGTTATTCAGCTTTCGCTTTTCCCTGGAATTGGAGCAGGCTGAAGTACACCAAGTACTGTACAATAGTGTTATACCAGACAGTTCTTTCTTCGTTTTGTGGTTTCTTCGTTTTAGCATCATGGAGAGCAACCTAACTAACTAATATTGGTGCTACGCATTATTAGTTACTCACTCTGTCCCTTAATATTAGTCGTTTTAGCACCAGTACCTTGTCCCTTAATATGTGTCGTCGACATACTCGTATAGCTGTGGATTTGACGTGTTTGTCATACTGCAGTAGCAGAGCTGCTTTATCTCTTCTTCTCACACCACCAGGCACAACTTGCAGCCAATTGAAATGTGTTGTTTGAATAGTTTAATGTTTATGCATGTGGCACACCTCCTTTTCACACCACGCTGAAGCATTAATGGCCTAGGATCCAGCTTTCTAGGCTTCTCTTGTTTCCTGTGTCATCCCGCCGGCGACAAATAAAACGGGACGGAGGGAGTAAGTTCTAACTAATTTTAGTAGCAGCCGGTAAATTGTTGCCGGGCTAAATTTAGCATGCCATGGGTCGCGCTCGTGCTGTAGATTGCGGAGCCAAAGATAGACATAACAAACTGGTGGATCGATCATCAAGTGCCCGCTAGCTCAGGGCAGGGCTCACACTGTCTCGGGCTCTCGGCTGCATGCAATGCAACACACGACGGGATTCTTGTTCTGGCCGGCCACAAAACTAGTATTAGCACACTGCATACCACGCGTACAACACGACGCCATTTGGTGGTACTCCACTACTCCATCGGTGCTAGCTTCTCCATGGATTAACCCAAGCTCCCAAGCGTGTGTATCATGTGCAGCAAAATGGCCAATATATAATGGCGCCGCGCAACAGTGGTGGGCTGGTGCTGCTCAGGTTCGGCACGCAGTGGCGGAGCCAGCTTTCAGCAACGACTAGGGCCTCTAAGAAGTTAAGAACATGGTACGGTATACAAGATGAGATGAAAAAAAATTACCTACTGTCTAGTGAGAGGTGCATTCGCATCTTCCATCACCTTGTCAAGCTCTGCATACAAATACGATGAAAGTATAAATGAAAAGGCCATTTAAAACGATTAATTGATTAATTGAGCATACATTTATAGTCAGAATGTAGTGGAGCAGGGGTATAATACGCTTGCAATGTCCTTAGCCTCTTCATTGTGTGGAGATTCTGTAAATTTTTGATCTAATCAGTACTAATCAACTGAATCAAATTGAAGTATTGGAATTTGGAAATTTGGAACTGAAATTGGAACAGAGTTACGAAACGTACCAAGAGGTTGGGGTTGGGGCAGCACTGGTTGGGGCGGCCGGCGGGGACCGGCGAGTGCCGCTACGGGGAGGTTGGGGGCCGGCCGCCGGCGGGGCCGGCCCGGCGCCGGGTGTTGGGGGCGGCCGGCGCCGGGTGTTGGAGGCGGCAGCGCCAGGGGGGCCGGGCGGCCGGCGGCCGCGTCGCCCGAGCCCGAAGCGGAGGGCCGGCAGCGAGTGGCAATGCCCGGAGCCGGATCCGGAGGCGCGTGGCGCCAGCGGCGGGCGCGCGCAGATCACCGGCGCGGCGGCGGCGCCTGCCTTGCTGCGTGCGACGCAGCGACGGAGAGGAGTGCAGGAGTCGGGCACCGGCAGGCCGAAGGCGGACGGACGACAGGACGAGTGAGGCAACTAGCTCTTGGGCCTTCTATTCTTCGTTATTGGGCTGAAATTTTCCAGGGGAGCGGTGTTGCTCGTGGGACGACGACTAGGGCCCAGGCCCTAGAGGCCTGGGCCGTGAATCCGCCGCTGTCGGCACGGCACGCATCTGTCTACTGCTTCTACAGCCCTACGGTAGGATCTCAAGGAGCGAGCAGTTTTATTTGCAGCTGGATGCAAGCTCCAATCCAATCCCCTGTTTCTCTTTTTTTTTTTTTAAAAAAAAACTAAGGCCTTGTTTAGATCCCCAAATTTGCCACCAAATTCACTATGCAGAATTCCTATTCCCCGTCACATCAAAATGTCGGCTCATGCATGGAGTACTAAATGTAGATGAAATCAAAAACTAATTGCACGGTTTGATTGTACTTTGCGAGACGAACATTTTGAGCCTAATTAGTCAAAGTTTGGACAATTTTTACCAAATACAAACGAAATCTTCGGTCTTGATTTGATTTGATTCGATTTATCAAGACTACGCAAACTCCCAACTTGGACCGGAACTAAACAAGGCCTACAAGTAGTACCTGTACTATAGCACTATCTGCAGCTCCGATGTCCGGCGCACGGAGATTCGTGCGCTGTAGATTGGGATTTGTGGGGGCGCTAATGATTGTGACCGTGGGAAATGCAAATGCACGGCACTGCAGCTTCTGTGCAGGCCGGCTTAACTTCTGCGTCAACGAGACAAGGGGACCAGTAAAACAAATCATTGCTTCCGGGAAAGGAGCAACCCATGCTAGTACTTTACTGTCACAGCACGTTACGGACTACTACTCCATTTCTCATCTAAACTACTCCATTTTTCAGCTAGTGACCGGAAGTTTTGTTTCGTCTATAGACAATGGATCGATACGAGTAACTTTTACAAGTACTACATGTACATATTTTTTTCCATTATCCCTGATGATAAAATCCAATGATCTAGGGAAAAGTATGTGCTCTGCAGGTAATAGTGGGTAGAAATTCTGGGGTGGGGGCAGGGAGTAGATAGAGAGGAAAGAGAGAGTCATAGAGAACAAAAATATATTTGTATTGGATAGATAGTGGCTTAAATTTTTTCCTTTTCAATTAGAACTAGACTACGAGTACGTAGTTTTGAGTGGAAATCTTAATCTCCACTACTATATGCCTGTCAAATTGATCGTGACCTGTGGAGTACCTTGAAACCTCGCGTACGTGCGTGCGCCAGATCCATAGTGCCGGTTCCAATTATATGCCATGCCACTGCTGTGCCATGTGGCCACCTGGTACACAGGCCCAAAAAAGTGGGGCATGGCGGTAGCACGATCACCTGGCTGGCTCTTGTACATCGCCATATCGAACAACATCCGACGCCCAATTATGGCCGACCCGACCAACCGGATGGACGGAGATGAAGAGCGCCCACACCTTGCATCTCTGGCGAAATGAAGCAGGCAACAGCCACATATCATCAGTCGTAACTGGAAAATTCATGCACGTCCAGCTTTACTTCCTTGCACACAGTTGCACACCGCAACAGCCACATTTGATTATTTTCATGTATCTTTTATTTAGGCCCCCTTTGGATGGTAGGATTGGTGAAGGATAGGAATAGGAAAAATGTAGGGTGTGAAGTGTCATGTTTCTCTAACCCATAGGAAATCAATCCATAGGAAAAAGGTGTTTGGATGGGTAAAAAGGAGAAACATAGGAATCCTAAAAGGAACATTAGGAGTAAATATAATTTCCTTTCTTAATCAACATAGTATTGTATTGTACTCTCTTGATTAGACATAAAATGCTCCTATAAATCCATTGTTTACCTAGTTCCTTGTGCATAGGAATTTTTCCATGAGGTTTGGATGGATTGTTCTTTTCCTATGGAATTGGAGGGAAAGGAAAGTTTCCTTCAAAATTCCTATAAGCAATTCCTACAAACCAAAGGCTAGTGTAGGAATCCAATCCATAGGAATTGAATCCTTTGTTTTTCCTCCATTCCAAAGGGGGCCTTAACAGGGATCCGGAAGTACAGTAAGGGCTCCTTTGGAATGTAGGATAGGAAAAATATAGGATAGGAAAAATGGAGGAATAGGATAGGATTGCATATGGAAAACTAAGGATTCAAATCCATAGGAAAGTTTCCTGTGGCTGTTGTTTGGATGGGCGCAGGAAACTTGTAGGAATGAAAATAGGAAACTTAATTAAATCACCTATGATGTGATGTGATGCTTGTCCTCTAGCTCTTCATTCCTCTGTGAGACACCGAGACATGTGATTTGGCTCTTAATTTGCCTCGTTCCTACGCGAAGTCAGAGAAAAAAATGAGGTTGGAGTGGATGCTTTTTTTCCTGTACTTTTCCTATGAAATGAGCTGTGAAGGAATGTTTCCTTTACATTTCCTACGGTTGAATCCTATGAACCAAAGGGTGCTACAATGTCAAATCCTATAGGAAAGTGAATCCTCCATTTTTCCCATGAAATTCCTTTGAACCCAAGGAGCCCTAAAGCTTTTGCGGTGTGCAACTGTGTACGCGTAGCAGTGGAACAGTTCTGGGCCAATGGCTGGTGGAAACGTTGGGTGCCCGGACGGACAGTCAGAGCTCAGGGATGGGACCCGCGCGCCAAAGTACACGCGGTGTTGAGTGCGGAATCTTCCCCGCCGGAATCTCACCCACGCTGTCTGTCGCGTACCCGCGCGGGTCCCGCGTTCCAGCCCCCACCCCCACTCTCGCGTGGTCGCACTCGCACCTGTACAAGGGAGACTCCGTGATAAAGAACGCTGTCTCGGCAAAATAAGCCAAACTTGCGAGTAAGTACATTCTTGAATTCGGTCTCGTCTTGCTATTGGACAAGTTTTTGGTTCAACTAAAGATCGACAGGTCTAGTATGTTGTTTGCTAACGCATAGTCCCGGGTGAGGTTTTTTATTTCTAATACCTTTTTCAATGTCAATATCTTAATAATAACCACTCGTGAAAAAACTGCAGATCACGTCATATGCCAGTTCGCCTAGCGTGAAAAAACTCACATTGACGCGATAAGATCTGCCATCTTGGATGGAGTTTCTTACGTGAAAAACCTTGTCTCGTGACTCTTGGTGATGTACAACTTTGTTTTGTCGCGCCATAAGGAGTGACGTGTCAAGACTCAACCTTAGAAAACTTATAACTCTTCAATAGAACGTCGGATGAAGATAATTTTACATGAAAATTGTAGATCTAGATAAGACCTACAACTTTCTATTTTTAGTTTTTTATTTCAATTTAAAGATATTAAAATGGTAAAAAATAGAAACTTTAGCAGCATAAATATCTCATACTAGTGTTTGTCGTGTTAGAAAGTGAAGGTACTTTTAATATCAAAGCTGTGGCACTCAATAAGATGTGCAGCTTTATAGTTTTGAGTTTTTTTTTTTCATATTTAAGATCATTAAGATGTTCGAGAAAATAATATAAAGTTTTAACAGCATATTAATCATACACCGGGCTTGTTGCCTTACATTTTTTTTTCTAGAAGGTGTAACATGAAAGTTGTAGCTATCGATGAGATCTACAAGTTTACTTTTAAAATTTTTCATTTTAGATCATTAAAATGGTCAAGAATATAATACACAATTTAAGGGTACATCAATCGTGTGTAAAAACTTATGTTTTTAGAAAAAAAAACATATCTTTCCGTATGATGTTGAATAAATATACTTTCTCTAGTTTTTATATGAAACATGTAGCTCTTGATAGGATATCTACATCTTCCATTTGAAAAGTATTTTTATGCGACATCACATAAAAAATACGTGTAAAAAAACGTGTACAAGACTTCCACACTAGTAGATGGAGTTAGTACTATAAAACCACAATAGTACTATTATGAATTATGAACGTGTTTCTCTCTAGACAAATCTTTATTGTATATATAGTTTCTGTGTGAAGCAGACGAGAGCACTTGACAACGAGTGGTGGTGGCAACCATATTTTTTTTGTCTTACATATGTATTTAATTGTTTTGAGGACTATGTTTAAGGCCGCTAACTAGTAGTGTGTGGCAGTTTGGCTACGTTTTCTCTTGGACATACCCTTTTTTTTTTTTTGCAAAATAGCCGTTTTGGCCCCTCAACTATAACCAAAGGTTTGAATTGGCCTCCTAAACTATCAAAGCGGCCACTTTGGCCCTTAATCTTATGATTTTCGACTCAATTTCACCCATTATCCTTGATCGATGGACACGTGGACAGATGGACTGCGAAAAGGTCAAACTTGCCCCTGCCTTATTTTCTTGACTTGTTGGCCGCTCACGATGTTTACAACCCCATCGTTTCTCTCAGTCTGCATCCCCTTGTTCCGTCTTCGTCGAGAGCAGGTGGGGCGCCATGGAGGCCAGCCAGCAGGTGCATCCTAACCGACTTGTCACTACAACAAGTAACTTCATTCCACTATTCAATTTAGCACCATATGGCAACCAGTGCATCCTAACAGATCTAGAAAAGTTGTGTGGTCCAAGAGGTGACCTTGCAAGTTTTGGTGTACATATCTTGTCCTTCTTTATGTGAGACACTCCCCAATACACATTGCAATACAACATCTTTACCCACCAAGAACAAAATCCCTATTAAAATGAAATTGAACTCCCAGTACCTCAAATTCAGACATTGTTTTGCAGCCCTACGAATCAACTATATGGTCAAATTCCAACATTCTATGAGGAAATCAAATCCAATTGCAAAATCAGAAAAGTGCCACTCATCTATTGCAGCATGTCCACTCTGTTGCCTGCGTCGTTGCTGTAGATAAGCCAGCAGAAGGGTGTGCCCCAAGAGATGGGGTGCGTCTCCACCAAGAGAAGGGTGCGCCACCATAGCTATCCTCCCCAAGCCCTTAACCTGTTTGTCCAGCTGCCAACGAGAGAACAAGAGGAAGGAAAGAACGGAGAGAAACACCATGAGTGGCCAACAGAGAAAAAAATTAGGGAGGGCAAGATCGACTTTTCACGTGTTCATGTGTCAATGTGCCCAGCAAAATAGGCGAATGAATGAGATTGAGTCAAAAACCATAAGATTAAGGGCCAAAGTAACCGTTTTGATAGTTGAGGGGCCAATTTGAGCCTTTGATTATAGTTGTGGGGCCAAACCGGCTATTTTGCTCCCTTTTCTTTGCAATAGCTTTGCTGGATTTCTGTTGGAGTCACAAAAAGAGTGGTAAACATCTTCACGACAATACAAAGGAAACAACCACAAACATACACTTGATTACACGAGTACAGGTTGGAAGCTTCCATCGACGTGAATAGTTGGAGTGAATGCAAAGATATATTCACATAGTAGGAGTCACAACAAGAGTACCTCAGTGGTATCAACAAGAGCACCTCAGTGGTATTGGTAAACATCTTCACATCGCAATACGAACAATAGTACAACCACAAACAGACACTTGAGTCGGTAGTATACAATAGTACTACTCCGTAATCTCAGTTAATTACTGTAAAAAAAGCCAGGTCTGGCACTTAAATTGAAGGTCCTTTAAATCTACAAAGTGTGTGATCAAAATTGGAAACTATGGATATTGAGTTTGATGCACTATGTAGAAATAAAACATGGCACTTAGTACCACCAATAAAAGGGAAAAACTAACTTGATTACCGGAGTACAGGTTGGAAGCTTCAATCGACGTGAATAGTCGGAGTGAATGCAAAGATATTCACACCGCGCAGTTTATTAACTACAGTACCACGCACAGGGAGACAGGCTAAAGTGGCTCGAGAGTGACTGCATGCGAAAGTAACAAAAAGTCACTCCCTGTACCTGACTCTGACTCCAGCCTCATGGTCACGCCCTTCACGCTCTTTCTCTACTGTTGTGTACGGAATACGTACGTACGCACGTACTTGTGTACCCCGCTGATGCACCGTACCGGCGATGTACTGGTGGTATGTGTATACGTACAGATCCTGGCCCGCGCGCGTCGTGACTCGCGCTCTCGCGGTCCGCCTGTAACCGTCGTACGTGCTCGGCGTGCGTGCGCGTACGTACGGCCGTTGCTTTGTGCCGCCGTTGCGATTCTGATTCCTCTTTTCTTCACGGGCGCTGTGCCGACTGCCGGTGTCCTGTGTTGTTGAACGACGACCGCGACAGCGTCAAACCCGACACGACACACACAGGGGTCCGCGGTCCATGTGTGTGAGAGACCGAGATGCATGAGAGGCGCCGGTTCGTCGAGCGAGTGCTTTGTTGTAGTTTTAGCATCTTGCGATTTGACCATCGATCGGGCCATGTTGATTCGCGGTGAAAACACGTTATAATGACCGTCATTAGAGTGGTATCCACGGCACTAAATTAGGACGGGGACGAGAGGAGGGAGATGATGAGGCATAATTGCGAGGTGTTGCTGTCTCTAGCTACGATCCACCACTGAGATTGGATTAAGGGGGGTTCCAGGGTTAGCATCAACACATGCTAATAAGCATTTGTGGTAGTATTTACCTACCAATAGGAGCACTCACGAGAAGTACTGACAAGTGGACCAGTATATTATGATACATAAACACGATGGGATCGAGTGCCACGGCAAGGCAATTTGTGTTTAATCTGCCCCGCGTTGAGGATCCGCCGATGTGATTGCTTGGGTTCCTGCCCAACAACGCCCCAACCTTGCTTGCCACCGGATCTCAAACAAGGTACTCACATGCATTCCCCACAGTTAATTTCACCCCCAGACCATGTGATGTGGAATATGAAATCTAGAGATCATTTTCTACACGGGACGAAACTCGAAACATCATGATAGCAAAAGGACTTCACCTTTTTATTATGAATGAAAGCAAAATGCTGGAACAGACGAAGTGCTAATTTCCGATGTTGCAAGGCAACTTTTTATCCGTGACAGACGTTACAACAGTAGGAAATGCGTCCATGCGAATGACCATCATTCTTTTTCGTTGCAGATCACCAAATCTTTCTCAAGAACAGAGAGCTACTCATGCTGATCGATGCTGGCAGCAGAGGGCACAATGGGGAGACCTTTCTTCATGCCACTTTGTACTATGACTATGAGAGGGACCCCAACCATGGATCTATCTATCTACTCTAGTCTCAAAAGACGAGAAAGGACAAATATATGGGCTATTAGATGTGACATGGGTCTACTTAGTGGTAGATTTGCCTGCAAGCACATCACACAGTAGGCTGCATAGGTTCTTGCTGCTGCAAGGGATGGATGGATGGAGTTTGTGATGGTTTGGTCTCTATGATTCAGCAAAAGGGCAGAGATCAAGGTGTGGTCCATGTGAAGCAGGAGCAAAGGAACACAACAAAGCACACCTACACAAAAATCAGGAATCCAAGTGTAGTAGTGTGTGGGTGTTGGGGGAGCTGTCTAACAAATTGGCACTTTGTGTGGCACACTAGCCTTTGTTGAGGCTTTTGCTGTTGCCTGTTGGCATGTATGGCTGGATATGTTCGGTTAGTGGGGTTCCTTAAAATATACCTTCGGATCATCATCATGTACATATAGCATAGCCCACTGCAGGCAAATAATGTGCACCCTAGCTATTTTGTGCTTATCTAAAACAGCAAATGAAATACTCATCAAGTAACCTCTTTTCACTAGTTTTTTTTACTACTGAAAATTTGAATTTGGTGGGCTTGTAGGGGTTGTTGTCTTAAAGAAAATTGATTAGTTAATAACATCTATCATAAATCATCATCATTCGATCAGCACGAGGCGAATCATACTACATAGCCCTTTTTTTTTTGCTATAATTATATGGCCTACAAGTTCGTTTTTTTTACTTGCAAGGTTCATTTCCTACATATAGATCATCACAAAGTTAGCTACTTGTTAGGTCATTTGAATTTCATTAACTCTGTGATCTGCTGCCTTGTTTTGCCCTGACATTGACATCCGTATCCTACACCATTACAAGCTATATATACTTAATTAATTTTAACTTTACTACAGTACAAGATTAATTGAAAATTTGTGATGGAGCATTTGTGACCACGAGATTCCGTGCGTGATGGCAAGCTGACGTGTTTGATACCTCAAGAATATTGGCAGGGGAATAACCCATTAGAAAATTGCCAGCAGGGAAGAATACTTATTAGAAAATTGGCAGGAAGAAAGAATAATTATTGCCACACAAGTACAATCACAGGGTATGTGAGCCAATAATGTAAGTACTGGTGCGTGGTGCCTCACATACTTTGAGCACCATAATATAATGTATATTACACGGTCCAAGGACAGAGCAGCGTTCGCGTATTAAAATCAGCAGCCATTTCATGCGGGGTGTTTGATTAAGCGTTCTTGGACGGCAGATTAGCAAAGCACGCAAGAATATGCTCAATTCTAGGACGCAAACCTTTATTAACTAGAAAAAGCTAATATTGTTTGCCCTTATTTAGGACATTCTCTAGAATGAGAAAAGGAAATAAATGGACGGTGTCTGGGGAAATAACACTAGTAGAGATTACAAAAAGGAAAGTGTTTTCCTTCCATAGTGCTACATTATTTAAATGATTTAATATTTTTAAAAATAAAAGGGCTGGGTTATATATATATTTTTTCTATATTGCAGTGGGTACGATGTGCGTGGACACCGGAGAGATGTCTAGGTGTGGATCTGCGATCCCCGCGGAAGTGGAAGCCGGCTAATCCCAGAGATGACGCCGCGCTGTCGTGCATCAGTAATCAATCTTATCGCCAGCTTTGTTTAATCAGCAAGCCCCATAAGCCATAAACCACCACAGCGAGCTTGGGCTGGCCGGTTGCTCGAGCCACGTCAGCATCAACCATCGCCGAAAAAGAAATGCTTACTTGTCTTCTGATTACCTGTTACTATTTGGGTAGATCCAAAACCGTAGCTATCTTTGTTCACTAAGCCTGTCGCCGCAATCGTCCAAGTCTTCCAAGAGATAAATACTCGAGAAAATAACCTGAGCTTTTCACACCGCAATTCTTTTCTTCTCGCCCACATCATCACGTGAAAATTTGTTACACATCCGCTACATCTCAAGCACAAATGTAATTATCCATACGTCACATGTTCAATTAGAACGTAGAAGGAAAACTAATGCAGATACATTGTGAAGTAATTTTATTATATAAATCTACTACAAAAAGCAAAAAAGTATCATAAATTCTATATAACAAAAAAAAATCAAAATTGAGGCATACTAGTATACCTTTTGTTTAAACATTATATAATACATATATAATTATATAATCAAAATCACAGCTGTATGCATGTAGAGTATGTTGTCCACAAATGCAAAATGGGAAAAACCAAAAGGCGAGTCCAAACGGCCCCAAAAAAAGCGAGCGTTGGCGCGTGCACACGCGGAATACACCAGGGCAAGAAACAAAACGGCCCCCAAAAACCCAACCCCACCCCCAACACCGATGGATGGCAAGCATATAAAGACCTGAATAAATGGCAAGAAATATGCAAGCGTAAAAGGAAACGAAAAAAAAAAGGTTACCATCTTTGCACTGCGTGAGCTGAGCTCCCACTTCACCCATTCTCTCTCCTCTCTCCTCTCTCCTCTCTCCTCGCCCTCTTATTATTGGCTTCTTCACCGTACCACACACCCTTCTCTCTCATCTCTCTGCCTGCTCCGGGCCTGGTGCTACTCTCCCTCTTCCCCTGCTTTGACCTCGCTGGCTTTATCCGCCTTTCCCCGCGGTTTCTTGGATTTCTAGGATCCAAAGAACCTGCCTTGTTGTGAGCCTGACTGAACCTTCGGTGATCCATCCGGGCGCTAGCTGTTGGATTCGCCGAGATGACCGTGGAGGAGGTGAAGCTGCAGGTGGCCAAGGCGAACGGCGGCGGGCATGGGGCCAAGGACCAGTTCCCCGTCGGCATGCGCGTGCTCGCCGTCGACGACGACCCCACCTGCCTCAGGCTCCTCGAGCAGCTCCTGAAAAACTGCAAGTACCATGGTATGCCATGCTCCTCTCGCCCCTCTGCTTCTCTCTCTCTCTCTTCCCCGTCTGTTTGGTTTCTTGCTACTATCCTGAATTTGTGATCGGGATCATGTGTATCCTTATTATTAACTGCAGTTCTTTTTTAACCTTTATTATCCATGATTCGGCTCTTTGCTTCTTGATTTGTTTCGTTGTTCGCGTATCAAGGAGGTTACAAAAACATTTGGATTATTACTAGTTTTGCATTCTTCCATCCATCACATAAATAGCAACCCCGACTTTATGCCCCACTTTCCCCTGTTGGTTTTCTCGGTGAAATTTTTTTTGTCATGTAATGTCATGTCAGGCTCAGTTCCATTTTCTTCCTTCTGAGAAATAATCAGGTTTGTCTCTACTCGTGCTCTGCAGATTTTTTTGTCGAATTTTTATCATCATGCGTTGGCACACGACTGACTAATTTGGAATAATTTCTCTCTTCAAAAGTTTTAAACCTCCAGCTGTGTAATTTGGGTAAATCTTGTGTTCTGCAAATGTTTAGCTGTCTTTTTCCGTTTTCCGTGGTTTACTTTTCTTCAATGGAAGGAATGTTCTCCTTCTCCAACTTTCCTCGAAGTCGAGTGATTCTTTCGAAGATTTTTGACTCCCACATGTGTATAATGTGTTCGTTCCTCCGGGCTTTGACTTGTAGCATATGCGCTAACCCTGCTGTCCGGATTTGTGATGCCGCAGTGACAACAACTGGACAGGCAGCCACGGCCCTGAAGCTGCTGAGGGAGAACAAGGACCAGTTTGACCTTGTGATCAGCGATGTCCACATGCCGGACATGGACGGCTTCAAGCTCCTCGAGCTTGTGGGCCTCGAGATGGACCTTCCGGTCATTAGTAAGTCTTGCCTTGCCCACTCATATTCCTGCCTTTATTGCAGCCAATGATCTGGAAAAATTGGCGTTACTTGAAAATCATTGTGGAATGAATAGATCTTGCATAGTACTACTACTGTCTGGTTAGTTTGCTTTTTACCTCCATTAGACAGCTGAACCGTGGAGTTGAGCAAATCAGGCCCCATTGATATTAATTTTAGGAAATTCATCTTCATCGTCTCAAGCAATTCGTAAATAATTTGTCTTGTTCAATGGGCCATTGAATTTATTAATTTGGGAGGAATGACAAGTCTCATGAAAACTTCTGTGTGCCCTACATGTGATCACTTAAAAAAAAGAGTTTGAAAGGACAAAAGTTTGCAGGCATAATGAACGCCAATTAGTTTCTTGCAGGAAGTTCAATTATTTCTGCTGGTTCAGTGTACAATGAGCACAGCGTTTTGCATTGATCTTTGATCTGAAAACTGACCATGTATCATCATGCAGTGCTGTCTGCAAATGGGGAGACACAGACAGTCATGAAGGGTATCACCCATGGAGCATGTGACTACCTGCTGAAGCCAGTGCGGATTGAGCAGTTGAGGACCATATGGCAGCATGTGGTTAGGAGGAGGAGTTGTGATGCCAAGAACAATGGTAATGATAACGATGATTCCGGTAAGAAGCTGCAGTTGGTGAGTGCTGAAGGTGACAATGGTGGTGTTAATCGCAACAAGAGAACTTCCCGCAAGGGTAGAGATGATAATGGAGACGACGGTGATGATTCTGATGAGAACAGTAATGATAATGGAGACACGGGAAGCCAGAAGAAGCCAAGGGTCGTGTGGTCTGTTGAATTGCACCGAAAGTTTGTGGCTGCTGTCAACCAGCTTGGCATTGACAGTAAGAGTTCTAACTATGTAACTTTGTTACCAGAATGTTAACTAATATTTTCATATTATTCATGAAGCATAACAGCATGTCCTCATGTCTATAATTGCAGAGGCTGTTCCAAAGAAAATATTGGATCTCATGAATGTCGAGAACATCACAAGGGAGAATGTTGCAAGTCATCTGCAGGTTTGATTTCCATCCCTACGTAGTTCTGTTTGGCCTCTTATTTATATTTCTATATACTGTTCATCACATGTTTATTATGTGATATCTTTGGATCTTATGATTATCTATCTATCAACTGTAAGCTTGAATACTATGTATCTTGAAAGCGGTTCTTGCTGCAGTTTCTGTTTCTTTGTGGCTTGTCCTTATGAGGGGTTGGGGATGTTTTCTTGTGTTTTTCTTTTCCTTACTTCAATGCAAATTGCAAGGTGGAGCTCCTGTCATTTCCTTTAAAAAACATGAACTATATTTTTTTTCACCATATCTATGAATTTCTCTAAGCTATCAGCATTTCTTCACATGCTTGTTATACTTCTGAAAGAAACAGAAAGTGATATCTTGAAGCATGTTGTTCACATTATACAGTTCATGTGTTTGTAAAGACAACGAATTTCTTTGCTCTCTTCAGTATCTTTTTTTTTTCCTTTGCTGCAATTAGAAACACATTTAATAAATCCTTCTTTGTTGGTTTGCAGAAGTATCGGCTGTATCTGAAAAGACTCAGTGCAGATGCGAGCAGGCAGGCTAACCTAACTGCTGCATTTGGAGGAAGAAACCCTGCTTATGTCAACATGGGACTAGATGCCTTCAGGCAATACAATACATATGGGAGATACCGGCCAGTTCCAACCACTAATCATTCACAGCCAAACAACCTCCTTGCAAGGATGAACTCTCCTGCATTTGGTATGCATGGTTTGCTGCCTTCGCAGCCACTTCAGATTGGACACACCCAGAACAATCTGAGCACTTCCTTAGGCAATGTTGGGGGGATGAGCAACGGCAACCTGATCAGGGGTGCTCATATGCCATTGCAGGATACTAGCAAATGCTTTCCTACTGGCCCTTCTGGTAATTCATTTGCAAACATATCAAACAGCAGCACACAATTGGTTTCCACAAATAACTTGCCATTACAGACTCTTGAGCCAACCAACCAACAACACCTTGGTCGGCTGCACTCTTCTACGGACCCATTCAACTCATTTATTGGCGACTCTCCCCAGTTTCCAGATCTTGGAAGGTGCAACACCACCTGGCCAACTGCGGTCTCATCGTCCAATGTTCAGGAGCTTGGTCAGAAGGACAGAATTGTGAATGCGCCCAAGCTTGAGCCTCTCTCAAGCTTTACAGAACCATCCAGTCAGATTCCCTTGCTGGGAAATGAAATGCAGAGCCAAGTAGCATCACTAGCCAGCAACAGTCTTCCGATGCCGTTCACTCAGGAAGCGGTGCCCTTTGCATATGGAAGCAGCACCAACTCAAGAGAGATGCTAAATAACAACCTTGCACTTAGTAATTCAGGCATCAACTCTTCATTGCCGAACCTTCACATAGATGGTTCTGTTGTTCCGAGGCAGACACTGGACGGTAGTAGTTCAGGTGGTGGTGGTGTTCCCCCTCTACAAGATGGCCGGATCGATCACCAAGCTGCTAGCAGTCATCTAAACTACAACAATGAACTCATGGGGACAAGTAGGCTGCAGAGGGGTCTCAGTGGTGGTCTTGATGACATTGTCGTCGACATGTTTAGGCCGGTATGTTCCTATAAATATTTCTTATTTTCGACAGTAGTTAGCATTACAGCCCCATCTTTTTATCTAAATCATGTCTTTTTTCCCCCAATGCAGGACCGCGCAGACAATGGCGTCCCCTTCATTGATGGGGACTGGGAACTGGTCTAGCAGGTTTCAGTTCCCTACATCAAGTCTGCTGCCTTCGTGTGAGATTTTCCGCATTCGTGGAGTTCGGCGCTTGATTGGTCCATCATGCTAATTTGGCTGCTCAAAGTTGTTTATAGTAGCAAGTTTGCATCACAAATGCCCTTCGCATTTGGTTTTTTCAGTTTAGTAACCAGGTTCCAGCGTCACGTCCTTATATCAACAACTATATTTGGTATTTGCTACCGTAACTCGTATGGCTATGTTCTAAGTCAGGTGTTAACTGTGGTTATCGTGATATATATAGCATGGTTATTGAGCGAAGAAATGTTTTCCTGTTTATTACTCTTCGGAAATCTTTTTGCTGTTCCCTGTTTTGATTGCCATTGGTGGTATGTTGAAGAAATCCAGAAAGAACACAGCACACAAGACTGCTGCTTTTTCGATGATCTTATTCGTCATTTCCTTGATTGCTTGGTAGCCAGGTACTGGGAGATAGGTTTGAATCTTCAGACCATGGATAACCTGAATTTGTTCAGATATCCAGCTTCCAGCATGGTAAACAGTCTTGGCAAGTCTGATACGAAATTCTGAATCATCAGTCCATGAACTGTACTCGGCGCCGCTGCTGCCGAGCAGAGGATGCGACGAAAGAACGAACTCGGCGCCGAACGCCTTTCTTCATCCTATCTCACCGATGAGTGGGCCCCTGAGCCCGGTACGAACGGTAATCCGTCGGTTACGGAAAGAGCGGCGCTAGATCAGACGGCCAATATGCACCGGAGGTCGCCGAGCACCGCACCGCATCTAGCAGAAGCTTCTGCAACCTTCCGCCCGCTTCGCCTCCGGTGCCGGCGCACCTTTTCTTCTTCTTCTTTCCCCTTCTTCAAGCATCGCCACCCCTCTCCGTCACGCCCTCTCCACCACCACCGCCGCCGCCACAAATAACCGAGCCGGCAAACCGCTTGGCCAGTCCAGTGTCCGCACCCGCCGCCGCAGCAAAGCGCTAAACCCAAACCCCTCCTCCCACCACGCCACGATGGCGCGCTCCGCCGCGTCCAGGCTAGCGCGCGCGGCCCGCGCGGCCGCGGCGGCCACCGCCCGCCGCCAGGACCCCAGCGTCAGCCGCGAGGCCCTCCCCCGGTCCCTCGCGCCGCTCGCGGGTGATGCCTCGTCTGTCTTTGCCGCCGCCACGACGAGGAGGCCGGCGTGGCTGGCGGCGCCTCTGGGGCGGTTCCCCGTCGGAACCGGCGGAGCTGGGCTCCTGGCGCCGCCGCGCCGGCTGTTCCACTCGACGACGCCCGCTCATTACAGCGCCACCGGCACCTCGTCCTCGTCTCAGGTTGGTGCCCACTGTGTACACTGCTGCTGCCCGTGTCTCTGTTATTTCGGTCAGTGCTGTAGAGATTTGGCTAACCAAACGGTTGGATTTAAGGCTCTGGAACGTTGAGTGCTTGCTGTTCTGCACTTCTGCTACAAATTCGTAAAGATTCGTGGTGCCATAATAGCTTTGAATGATACAATGATGAGTGTGAGGTACGATCGTGTAGTGGTATGGTGTCACTGATTTCATCCTTTGATCTTCAGAAGTATGGAATGTTGGGGTGGTAGATTTGTATAGTTAATTAATAGTTCTATTCCATAATGCGAACTTCATAAGTGGTGGTGAGATGATGATTTTAGGCGATTTCTGTGTTGATGTTGTTGGACTGTTGTCTTGCTGTAGCTGTATTTCCATCTTGTGTTGGTGATTGCATTCTCTCCTTCTTTATTAATTACACGAGTCAACTTGTTTCAAAAGTTTGTAGAATCAGCTGATCCGTTTGTAGATGTGGTTAAACAATATATATATCAGAGTGCTAGCCTATAGGTTTCCACTTGAATAGAGTGTCTCCAACCGTGAATCACTATAGTTTTCACATGCATCTAGCTCTTTGCTCGGTTTGCAGTATTTGTATGTGCGCTAGGGCAGGTTTGCAAGTGTAACTTCTTTTTTTTTTGTGACAAAAACTGGGGGTGTCTTTGCCAGAGTAAGATCTCTTTTTTTTTTTTTTTTTTATATTATATGTATATATATATATATATATACAGAAAGGGAAAAAAATAATGTACAAGAGGGAGTAACAAGGATCATAAGCATAAGTCAGAGGATAAGGAGACTAACATCATGGTAAACTTGATCAAACAATCGGACAATAAACTCTTAACATTTGATTTTGCCTTAAGAATCAGTAGAGCAAATTCAGACTTGATCGAAAGATTGCTTCCATCTGCGAACTAATGGAACCACATCTTCGAACACTGTACTGTTTTGATGACACCAAATAGTCTAAACAGCCACCGTAATAATTTCCCTCGAAACAGGAGACCCGAATATCTCTGTTCCAGCAGCAGGGTGTGGTATTTGCAGCAATGGGTAGGGCTTGCAAACTACTGTTGGTTTGAGTCCTAATGTCTATGTTTTTCCTTAATTTTATTTGATCAAAACAGATAACACCAGGAGAATTCACTGAGATGGCCTGGGAGGGGATCGTTGGTGCGGTTGATGCAGCAAGATCGTCAAAACAACAGATAGTGGAGTCAGAGCACTTGATGAAAGCTCTTCTGGAGCAAAAGGATGGGCTAGCACGCAGGATATTTTCTAAGGCGGGCATAGACAACACATCAGTCCTGCAAGCTACAGATAACTTTATTTCTAGACAGCCAAAGGTATTAGTGGTGGGCCTTAATAATTGTATAGATTAAAGTAATTGAACAAGTTTGTTTATTAAGGTGATGAATTTTATTAAGATTTGGGTCTTGTATTTATTGGTAGGTTGTCGGTGATACAACCGGGCCAATTATAGGATCAAGTTTTGTGTCAATATTGGATAATGCGAAGAAGCATAAAAAGGAATATGGTGATGAGTTTGTGTCAGTTGAGCACATCCTGCAAGCATTCACCTCAGATAAAAGGTTTGGACAACAGCTCTTCAAAGATCTGAAAATTGTGGAGAATGATCTTAAAGAAGCTATTAAAGAAGTACGGGGAAGCCAGCGAGTCACAGATCAGAGTATGTCTTGTGACATTTTTCTTTGTCTTCACTCGTTTCTTTCTTTTGGCAGAGTATTTCTGTGGTTTTAGTATTTGTTTATTTATTTATTTATTTATTTATACTATAGCTTCCTGTATTGTCCAGAAAGTTAACTTGATCCTGATAAGTAGATAACAATATAATAACATATAACCTGTTTTATATGCCTATATTATTTTTTCTGCTTCCAGATCCAGAAGGAAAGTACCAGGCTCTAGAAAAGTATGGTATTGACTTGACAGAATCAGCTCGGCGTGGAAAACTTGATCCTGTTATAGGCCGTGATGATGAAGTGCGCAGATGCATTCAGATCCTATGTAGAAGAACTAAAAACAATCCTGTAATCATTGGCGAGCCAGGAGTTGGCAAAACAGCTATTGCTGAAGGGTGATTACCAGTTCATTTATTGTTTGTAGTTTTTTCATAGTATGCCTATGCTTTGATGTTTTGAACATGCAGTAATCAACCATCTTGCTCTTATTTCAGACTGGCTCAGCGTATTGTACGAGGGGATGTTCCCGAACCTCTAATGAATAGAAAGGTATTGAAATGTTTCTGTTCATATCTAATCTAGTTAACTGAATTTTAGGGCAATCATATTTTCTGATTGTGCTATGGCTTAGACAATTCTCATCCATGCTTCCCAGCAGTCCCAGGGTGTAATTATTCCTTTTATATAAAATGGGCATCACCTTGTGCCGGTCTTGTTAAAAAAACTTTTGATTGATATTATATATGTGATGTTCATTGAAGCATTTGGTTATCAACTAATCAAAAAATAATGCAAAATTCAGAGCTTACAGTCAGACGTGGAATAACGTGTCACTAATAATAACAGAAGAGTAGACACAGTTGTATTAGTGTCGAGAATACTATAGAATGTATGTTCTGATGCTATGTACATCTGCAATTACAGCTTATTTCATTGGATATGGGAGCACTACTTGCTGGAGCTAAATTCCGTGGTGATTTTGAGGAGAGACTAAAGGCTGTTCTAAAGGAGGTCACTGCATCTAATGGACAGATCATCTTGTTCATTGATGAGATCCATACTGTTGTTGGTGCAGGTTTGTACTTCTAACTTCTGTGTTCTGGCTATTGGCTATTTGCAAGTTTTTTATGGCAGTGAACATACATCGATAGACTTCAAAAAATTAGTCGAAGCTAAGCTCTCTGTTAATGATTAGACAGATCTACACAAGTGTGTTTCATTTTTATTTGGTTTGTGCTGGCTCATTGATGCTTTGTTTTATCAAATTGATGCTTATACCACAATAGGAGCCACTGGTGGAGCAATGGATGCTGGTAACCTGTTGAAGCCAATGCTAGGCCGTGGAGAACTCCGCTGCATTGGAGCAACAACATTGGATGAGTACAGGAAGTACATTGAGAAGGATGCTGCTCTTGAGCGTAGGTTCCAGCAGGTTTATTGTGGTGAGCCAGCGGTTGAGGATACCATCTCCATACTGCGCGGTTTGCGAGAACGATATGAACTGCATCATGGTGTTAAGATATCAGATGGAGCTCTTGTTGCTGCAGCAGTTCTTTCCGATCGATACATCACTGGACGTTTTTTGCCTGACAAAGGTACTTTGTATGCCATAATGTGGATATAAGTTACCGTGAACAGCGAGCTGATCTATTCATTATGTAAATGTAATATAACAATATTCTTTATTTGTGCGTCCAGCCATTGATCTAGTTGATGAAGCAGCTGCTAAGCTCAAAATGGAGATAACATCAAAGCCTATTGAATTGGATGAGGTAGACAGAGAAATCATAAGGCTTGAAATGGAAAAGCTCTCATTGAAGAATGATACAGATAAAGCCTCCAAAGAACGACTGAGCAAGCTTGAAGCTGAACTAGAATCTCTCAAGCAGAAGCAGAAAAATCTTTCTGAACATTGGGAATATGAGAAATCTTTGATGACTCGTATAAGATCAATTAAAGAAGAGGTACGTATATTCTTTACTCTTCTGTGTATTGCCTGCCATATATATCGGCTCTGATCGCTTCTACTTAAAGCACAAGCGCTGTTTATGTTGTTGCTGTGCCAGGCTGTTTTGAAGCGATCAGAGTATCCAATTAGGCTGTTCTCCCCCCTTGGTGTCATATAGGCTCTAATTCTTGTCTTTATCTTGTTTTAGACTGACAGAGTGAACCTGGAGATTGAAGCTGCTGAGAGAGAATATGATTTGAATCGTGCTGCTGAACTGAAGTATGGAACACTTCTGTCACTTCAGAAACAGCTGGAAGAGGCTGAGAATAAGCTTGTTGAATTCCAGCAATCAGGGAAGTCAATGCTTCGAGAAGAGGTGACTGACGTGGACATTGCTGAGATTGTGAGCAAGTGGACTGGTATTCCAGTGTCGAACCTTCAACAGTCTGAAAGGGAAAAGCTGCTGCTGCTGGAAGATGTACTTCACAAGAGGGTTATTGGCCAAGACATTGCAGTCAAATCAGTGGCCAACGCCATCCGCCGTTCTAGGGCAGGCCTATCAGATCCTAACCGTCCGATAGCAAGCTTTATGTTTATGGGACCTACAGGTGTAGGAAAGACTGAGCTGGGTAAGACACTGGCTGAATTCCTTTTCAACACTGAGAATGCCCTAATACGAATTGATATGAGCGAGTACATGGAGAAGCATGCTGTCTCCCGTTTGGTTGGTGCTCCACCTGGATATGTTGGTTATGAGGAAGGGGGCCAATTGACTGAATCTGTTCGTCGGCGGCCTTACTCCGTTGTTCTGTTGGATGAAATTGAGAAAGCACACCAGGATGTCTTTAACATTTTGTTGCAACTGTTGGACGATGGAAGAATAACTGATTCACAAGGCAGGACAGTCAGCTTCACCAACTGTGTCATCATCATGACCTCAAACATCGGGTCACCATTGATCCTTGACACACTTAGAAACACCACAGACAGCAAGGAGGTTGTTTATGAGATAATGAAGAAGCAGGTGGTTGATATGGCCCGACAAACATTCCGACCAGAATTCTTGAACAGGATAGATGAGTACATAGTGTTCCAACCACTGGATACAAGCGAGATCAACCACATTGTGGAGATCCAGGTAAACATTTAGCAATTCATTTTAGAAGCATGCCTGATAGATATTCTTAAACGATAGTATCAACCTTAAGCTATTTCTCCACATTTGCACGTAAGTTCGTATAGCCTGCTTTTTAATTTGAATTGTTTTCCTCACTTGCAGTTGAACCGGGTTAAGAACCGGCTGGAGCAACAGAAGATTCATCTCCAATACACTACTGAAGCCGTGGAGCTTCTGGGGTCTCTTGGCTTTGACCCGAACTATGGTGCGAGGCCTGTCAAGAGAGTGATTCAGCAGATGGTCGAGAATGAGATTGCCCTTGGTGTCCTGAAGGGCGATTTCAAAGAAGACGACACTGTCCTCGTGGATGTAAGTTCCGCGGCGATCGCAAAAGGACTCGCTCCGCAGAAGAAACTTGTCCTTCAGAGGGTAGAAAACAGAAACGAAGAGTTAGTTGCTAATAACTAGGGTTCACCTTTTAGCGAGAATGTTCAAGTGAGATGATACGCAGCTCAGCTGTGCTCCGCGTTTTCGCGTCTGAGAAACTTGGTTTGGCCTTTTAGGTTCTTATATATGAAGTCGTGTCCAATCTCCGGTGACAAAACTGAACGTGCAAATCTCTGTGAATATAAATCCTGAGAGTTCTATCTGAAGAGCTGTGAATATCTGTTTATGAACTTTTTTCTTTGGTCTTTTCTTCTTCTTATCTTACTCTTACTAGTTGGAAAATCCTTTTGAGCTTTCAAGTCAACCCCTATAGTCACGTGGTGGCGTTTCAGACCTGGCCTCTGCGTACCGCAGTCCCTCCAACCGAGGGTGAAATCAAAGATGCTATGATACCGATGCTCTTATTGTGTTCTAGTATTCTTTGTCATGAATGAATGAGCATCTGAAAGCTGCTTTTGAGTGTAGATTCCATCAGATAATCCATGTACACTTGTACAGAGAGACTGCGCAAACTTAAAGCTTAACTGGAATCTCTCAAGCTAAAGTATAAAGCTTTTAGAACCTATAAGTATAAAACTTTTAGAACCTTTTGAAACGCTAAAGTATAAAGCTTTTAGAACCTATAAGTATAAAACTTTTAGAACCTTTTGAAACGCATGAATTTAAGATTGTGTAGGACGAATTAGTTCATTTTTCACAATGAAAACGTCGGAACCACAAAAAAAAAAAAATACCGCATTCCAAAAGAGTGAATTCTTTGTACTGGTGGATATCATTACGGTTGCTGCCATTGTGAGGGCAGTTAACGCACAAACGCGTATCCTTCTTTTCTAGCATCAATCAATACATGCTCAATCAATATTTAGCTTAACAATTGGTAGGGGCCGCGCGAACGCGTACCCATCTTTCACAAATTACGACGTCCATTCTCCTTTAGGAGATGGTAGGCAAGCATTCTCCCTAAGTGCAATGGAAGCCGCTAACCTAGGCCATGACCCTTATTGATCAGTCATAGACCCCGTCCAGGTAAGTATGGACAAAGGTTGCACGTGTGGTTTCTTTTGTAGCTCATCCTATGTGCAAACATGCTTAGGGTACCGGTCTGGTACTAAACCAATCGATGTTAATCTTTTTTTTATTTGAGAATACCAATCTATTTTTTTTTTGGAGCATTTAGAGAATATATACCAATCGATGCTAATCTGTGTTCTTACCCGCCGCGTGTTGTTAGCCCGTTGGGCTCGGAAGCAGGGCCCACGCCGTCAACTCTTGCGATAAGCACCCAAACTGAAATAACTAAAAAAACTCTGAAGTCTGTGTTGTAAAACGTGATTGTGTGGGTGAATCAGGCTGCTCCCGACATGTGACCTAGGGCCTTGTTCCCTTGGGCCCTGTGCCGCCCCGGGTCTTGTGCCAGACACGTGATCGTCGGGAGATGTGCCTGTCTTATATGGGAGGGAGGTTAACGGGAGGATCCGACGTGCTATCCGACGTGCTGTCCGACGTGCTGTTACTTACTCTATAAATAGGAGGTGGCTATCTCCTTCCTGTAACAACAATCAGCAGCATAATGAAAAGAACTCTCCCGTGATTCCCTCCTACATCGGTGTCATACTGTGTTCCTATTATACTCTTGTGTGTGCATCTGTGCGAACGATTTCTTAACACGTTATCAGCACGAATTCTACGGAGCTATCGATAAGAAGGTGAGAAATCATTCTAATACCTACAGATGCGATGAATGAGACCCTCACCCGTGGATGTGCTTGCAAGCACCACGGTGATACCTCACCGATTGCCACAAGCAATCGGATATTGACTTAACAAATCAATTACACACAACGCCTGGCCCCGAAGTGCCAAACAAACAAGTGCTGCCCTGAAGGCACACGCAGACGTGGTCACCCCCGTCCTGCAGACGTGCTGATCTGACCAATGGAGGACTGTTGGAGCGGCCGAGCAGGCCTGTACTGGCCACCACCGTAGCCACCTCGGCCTCCATCGCCCAGATCTGGTGGACCCTCGGCCCTGAAGGCCGCGAGCCAGACCATCGTCGACCTTGGCCCCGAAGGCCGTGGCATGAGCGCCGACGAGCGCGTCAAGGGGATGAGCGAGCATGGCTCCTGCCCCTGCAGGACACGTTGGCCTGGCCATCCTGAGATTACATCTCCTGAAGAGATGAGCAGAGGAGAACGTCGGCACAGTGTTTTGATTTGTGCCGGCAACTCACTGTGAAGTGGTCAGCAGCCACACATGCATGTGCATGCTACACGCCAAAGGCCTGAAGCCATGGTCATGTGCGTGCATGCGACACTTCTGTCGAGAGATGATCTAGGGGCTTGGTCCCCTGTTCTCGAGAAATGGCCCAACGTTGTTTGTACGAGAGTGCATGTGTCATGTGAGAGAAAATTGCTTGTCTCCAGAAGAGACAATAAGGCATAGGGGTTGGAACCCCTGCCATGCATAATCTGGGTGGCCTGAAGCCACACCTTGCATGCTGTTTTCCACTCCCGTACACAAATAAATTTGTTCTCTCATGGCACAGATATATATGGCCTGAAGCCGTTTGTATCTTTGCGACCAGAAGTCGCACCGTGACCAGCAGTCACGTACACAGCCTGAAGCCTGTGCAGTGGTCCGAAGCCCACTTCACCTTTTATGTTATTGCGTATTATATTCATTTATATACCGCAATTTATTTCCTTGCATTTATTTAAATCCTGCAGATTTATTTATTGCAAGTTATATTTACTGCAATTTACTTTCCTGCAAAGTATTTAAATCTCGAAGATTTACATATTGCAGTCTATGTTCATTGTAATTTCATCCTCGCAATTAAGTAAATCCTGCAAATTTATTTATTGCTATTTATATATATTGCAATGAATAAAAGTAACCCTGAAGGTTACGCTTGGGAAACTTTTATATAGTCCTGAAGACTATGCGCGATAGTAATCCTGAAGATTACTTACCGACATGCGCTGACCTTGTACAGGCATGTCGTCGGACATCGCAAAGAGGGATTTTGAGAAGCTCGCCGTTGACGGCAGCAACTACCTCACTTGGGCTTCCGATGTCCTGAACAGACTTGAAGGCAAGGAACTCGATCATACCATTGTCCAGCCTGAAGCTGGCAGTGATGGGCGAACAAAGCCTGACAAAGCAAATGCGTTGTATTACATACGTCATCATCTTCACCCAGATTTGAAGTGTGAGTATATGACGGAGAATAACCCCCATGTCTTATGGCAGTCCCTGAAGGACCACTTCAGCCAGCAGCTGACAATTGTGCTCCCCAGAGCGCAACAAGACTGGGTCAATATACGCTTCCAAGACTTCAAGTTTGTGGCTGCGTATAACTCTGCTTTGCACAGGATTGTGACCAAATTGCGTCTATGTGGCCAGAAGATCACTGATGCTAATATGATCGAGAAGACCCTGTCCACCTTCCACCCTGGCAACATTGTACTCCAGCAGCAGTACAGAAATGCCAAGTACACTAAGTACTGTGAGCTGAGTGACGTGCTTTCTGTTGCTGAACAACAGAATGAGGTTCTCATGAACAATCACTCTGCCAGGCCCACTGGTTCCATGGCTACGCCTGAAGCGCATGCCAATGTTGCTGAGAGTTCTTGCAACCGCAAGTGGGGCCGAGGAAAGGGGAAGTGGAAGGGGAAAAAGGGTGTCATGTTCAAGGGCAAAGGAAAGGGAAAGCCTAAAGGTAAATCTGGACCCAAGAAGGAAAGAGGTGACACAGATGGGGAAGAGCAAGGTGTTTGCTTTAAATGCGGGACAAAGGGACATTGGTCCCGCAACTGCCGCACCCCTAAGCACCTCATTGACCTTTACCAGCAAACTAAAACCAAGGGTAAAGGTCAACATGAGTCTCACTTCACCACTGAGCCTGAAGCTCAGCCTGAGATGCGTGACAGCGCACCTGTCGACGCAAGTGGTGACAATGTCCAGATGGACGATGGTGATGACTACCTTCTTGATGACATTGATGTATATGGGAACCTGCAGTAATCCCCAATGTCATGTCCACCTTGCGCGATGTCCACATGCGTTAGCATCATGGTGTTTGGCCATACATGCTCCTGAAGAGCATTTGTAACGTGGTAGATGGCCACACCATAGCTATATTTCCCAGGAACTATGTAATATCGTTTTATTACAATATATGCTTTCGTTGAATTCCTATTTTTGTCTTGTGATATTCAACGGGATCGTGGGTTCCCAATGGTCAAGAGGAGATCCTGTCTTGTGGACGGTGGCACCACCAATACCATATTGCGGGAAACCAGATATTTCCAAACTTTGAGAAAGAAAAAGGAAAATATTATGACCATTGCCGGAAGCAATGATCATATTGTGGGCACCGGAAGTGCCACACTGGTCCTTCCTATGGTACTCGAATCTTTGTTAAGGATGCATTGTTGTATCCTGACTCAAAGCGCACGCTTTTGAGTTTCAAAGATATCCGTGCGAATGGTTTCCATGTAGAAACCGAGGTTGAGCATGGTGCGAACACCCGCTCATCACTAAATTCGACGGGTACCGTAAACGAGTGGTGGAAAGGCTCCCTTCATCGCCATTGGGGTTGTACTATACGTACATAAAACCCACGAAGAATATGTTGCGATGAAGACCATATTCGAAACACGGAATCGTTTCGAATATGGCATGACCGTTTGGGTCATCCCGGGTTGAACATGATGAGGAGAATCATCAACAATTCTCGGCCATGAGGTAAAAGGCTTCCCTAATCCCGAAGATTTTATTTGCACCGCATGTGCAAAGGGAAGCTAATCACTAGACCATCCCTCCTGAAGATTAGGGATGAGTCACCAGTATTCCTGCAAAGAATACAAGGTGACATTTGTGGACCTATTCAGCCCCTGTCGGGCCCATTCAGGTATTTTATGGTACTTATTGATGCATCTACCAGATGGAGCTATGTGGACCTGCTGTCCACTAGAAACCATGCTTTCACCAAGCTCATTGCCCAAATAATCAGGCTAAAAGCAAGTTTCCCTGATAACCGCATTCAATCCATTCGGATGGATAATGCTGGTGAGTTCAGGTCGAAAGCTTTTGATGATTATTGCTTAGCTATGGGCATTAAGGTAGAGCATTCGTACCACATGTCCACACACAAAATGGTCTATTTGAATCCTTGATCAAGAGGATCAAGTGGATTGCCAGCCGTTCTTTGCGAATTGCAAGTTTTGCCAACCAGTTGTTGGGGCCATGCGGTGTTGCATGCTGCAACACTAATTCAACTCAGGCCAACTGCATATCATGATACATCCCCCCTACAGTTGGTGCATGGGAAAGAACCAAGTATTTCCCATCTGCGTATATTTGGCTGTGCTGTATATGTGCCAATACCACCACCTCAGCGTACATCAATGGGACCCCACCGGAAGTTGGGGATATACGTTGGTTATGAGCTCCGTCCATAATCAAGTATTTGGAGCCTATGACTGGGGATCTTCATACGGCTCGGCAGATGCCGATTGTGTCTTCGATGAAGACCATTTCCAAAGCATTAGGGGAGATAGGCATCCAGAAGAATGCCGGGAAATTGAATGGAATGCAACTGGGTTGCAGTCCTTAGACCCACGCACCAGTGAATCTGAACTGGAAGTTCAGAGAATCATAAATTTGCAAGGTCTTGCAAATGAGCCGCGCATGCCTTCAGCGATCATAAGAGAGTGACAAGGTCGCATATACCTGCAGTAAATGTGCCGGAGAGAGTTCAAGTACCCCTGAAGGTTACTAACTCTGACCTCCCCTAATCCTAGGAAGAGGGGGAGACCTCCGGGTGCTCAGGACAAGGTCCCGCGGAGACGTCCGCAAAGATGAGCCACTGAGCCACTTTCACCACTCAAGGAATCAGTTGAAAAAGCTCAACCTAAATTTGAGAATGCCCCTGAAGAGGCAACTCGACCTGAAGTCGAGTCGGTCCCTGAAGGACCCCATCCTGAAGATGGAAATCCCAATGCGTCGTGCGCACAATATCGCATTGGGAGATCGAAACACCCCAACTCAATCGTTATGGGAAATCACGAAGAGTGGGAGAAAGATCTTGAAGAGATCGCCACTAATTATGTGGAATCGGGAGAGTCATACAAAAGAAAGACCACAGTTGTCGACATATATTTTGCCTCCAAAATTGCTGATTCAATGGATCCGGATCGGAACCAAAGTCCTTGATTGAGTGCCGAAAGCGCTCGATTGGGACCAATGGAAAGCAAAGCAATTGAGGCGTAATTACGCTCGCTTTGTAAAAGAGAGGTTTTTGGACTGCGGCTCCAACACCTCCAAAAGTCATCCCCGTAGGATGCAAATGGGTCTTCCTCCGAAGAGGAATGAACATGGCCATGTGGTAAGATATAAAGCGAGGCTTGTGGCACAAGGGTTCACGCAGAGACCCGGCATCGATTACGATGAAACTTACTCCCCGGTTATGAGTGGCATAACGTTCCGATATCTCATATCTATGGCAGCTAACTTGAACTTAAAAATGCATTTGACGGATGTTGTGACCGCATACTTGTATGGGTCACTTGATTCGGAGATTTACATGAGAGTCCCTGAAGGACTCAAGATCCCTGGACTGAATCAAAACCGCAACATGTTCAGCGTTCGCCTGCAGCGATCGTTGTATGGGTTGAAACAATCCGGAAGGATGTGGTTCAACCATTTGAGTAACTTCCTCCTGAAGAGGGGTTACACAAACAATGATGATTGTCCCTGTGTGTTTATCAAGAAATCCCCGAAGGGTTTCTGCATCATCTCGGTCTATGTTGATGATTTGAATATCATCGGGACCACAGAGGACATTGAGGAAGCGGCGACTTACCTCAAGAAAGAATTCGAGATGAAAGACTTGGGTAAAACCAAGTTTTGCTTTGGCCTGCAGCTTGAGCACCTCCCTGAAGGAGTGTTTGTGCACCAGTCTACTTACACAAAGATGGTACTTGAGAAATTCAATATGGGCAAATGCCACCCTCTGAGAACCCCCCGGTGGTCCGATCCCTGGAAGTGGATAAGGACCCATTTAGACCAAAGGATGATGGTGAGAAAGTATTGGGACCTGAAGTTCCATACTTGAGTGCCATTGGGGCACTGATGTACCTAGCGAACTGCACAAGGCCTGATATTGCGTTCGCAGTAAATTTGTTGGCAAGGTACAGCGCTAACCCAACCAGAAGACATTGGGTAGGCGTCAAAACCATCCTTAGGTACCTACGAGGTACACAAGACCTTGGCCTATGGTTCCTGAAGAACCAAAACCCAACCATGGTGGGATATGTAGATGCTGGCTATATGTCTGACCCACATAATGCCAGATCTCAGGCTGGATTTGTATTTCTCTGTGGTGGTGCAGCCATTTCATGGCGGTCTGTGAAGCAGACCTTGGTTGCAACGTCCACCAACCACTCAGAGATAATCGCACTTTATGAGGCCACACGTGAATGTGTTTGGCTCAGAAGGATGATCGGCCACATCCAGAAGTCATGTGGCCTTGGTCTTGACACTACCCCCACCGTTATCTATGAAGATAACGCTGCTTGTGTTGCACAAATGCACATGGGCTATGTGAAGAGCAATCTCACAAAACATATTGCTCCAAAATTCTTTTATCCTCATGAGCTCCGGAAGAGCGGGAAATAAATATCCCTGCAAACTAAGTCTTGTGAAAATCTAGCGTGATTTATTCACAAAGTCTCCGGCATCTAGCTTCCATCGATGCATCCGTGGAATTGGCATGAGACGACTTAGTGAGTTGCGGGGTTCGGGGAGAAAGGCTCCCTGAACCATAGCCCATAAAATCGGTCCTGAAGACCGGTTGGCCCTGAAAGTCAGATCCTAAAGATCAACTGTTGTACTTTTTTTTCCTTGGTGAGTTTTTCCCACTGGATTTTCTCACGCAAGGTTTTTAACGAGGCAGCAAGTGCAACACAGCTAGCGAGTGTAATGTACTCTTTTCTCCTACCTTTTTTCCCACTGGATTTTTGGGCGGAGTTTTTAACGAGGCATGTACACGACGCGATTCACCCAAGGGGGAGTGTTGTAAAACGTGATTGTGTGGGTGAATCAGGCTGCTCCCGACATGTGACCTAGGGCCTTGTTCCCTTGGGCCCTGTGCCGCCCGGGTCTTGTGCCAGATACGTGATCGTCGGGAGATGTGCCTGTCTTATATGGGAGGGAGGTTAACGGGAGGATCCGACGTGCTGTCCGACGTGCTTTTACTTGCTCTATAAATAGGAGGTGGCTATCTCCTTCCTGTAACAATAATCAGCAGCATAATGAAAAGAGGTCTTCCCGTGATTCCCTCCTACATCGGTGTCATACTGTTCCTGTTATACTCTTGTGTGTGCGTCTGTGCGAACGATTTCTTAACAGTCTGAAGTGACGGAGAGGATAAAGAACACCCAAATGCCACTCCTGCTACTCCCGCCAGCGGCGTGCACCACCGCAGCGACCGCGGCCGCGCCGGCGCCGGCGCCGGCGTCGCTCGCGTTCTCGCGGCCGCAGCCGTCACGGGCGCGTTGGTCCAGCCTGTCTTTCGCGTTCCCCCGGCTGAGGAAATACGGGCGCCGCCAGCGCGAGCCCGTGGCCGCCCCCAGCCTCCACGGTGATGACGACGACGAGGAGGAGGAGACGGTGGAGGCAGAGTGGGAGTCCGACGACGGTGAGGAAGAGGAGGTAGACGAGGAGGAGTTCCTGGCGACGCGGCCCAAGCCGGCGGGATTTGGTGAGGGCAAGACGTATTCCACTGACATTGAGGAGCAGCTTCTCCGGGAGATGGGCCTCGGCGGGGGCGCGGGCGGCGCGCGGCGTCGAGGAGAGGCGGCCCCGGCCAATCGCCGTGCTGGGGATAGTTCCGCCAAAGTAACGGCCGCAGGTTGGCTCCCTCTGCTCTCCTGTCCCCTACTAGTATTACCATTTATATTCTCCTTTCTTTTGTTTTTGAGCACAAGAGAGTTGCCAGTCAGGTAATAGAGAAATTAAAAAAAAAATCAAGAAGAAGATCCGCCGTATGTAATTCCATTTGTATCAGAAACTTAAAATGTAGCACAACAACATCATGCAATCTGGCGACATTTATAAAACTCAGAATGTCAGCGAAAATAGATAACAAAAATCTATGGCCATTTATCTCCTATTTGCCTTGGAAACTGACCCTGCTTGACAACAGGATTGCACACTAGCTTTAATATGAAGAACACTCATATCCACTTTTTTTGTTCCTTTCAAGTTCCAAAAGTCGACAAAATTGATGCCACATGTTCTTCCTCCATATAAACATGGAATTGACAAGGTTTTCTTTCCATCCCAAATCCAGCTCCTAATGTGACGATATAAACAAAAAATCTGCATGAAAGATAAACAAAAAATCTGCATGAAAGATTAAGCCTCAGTAATTTATGGTTGATGTTAATTTACTTCTTTCAGCAGAAGAATATATATGGATAAATATTTCCCTATTATTGTTATTTGTGCATAGCCATGATTTTGTAGAGAGCTGAACTGCCTCAGCATTACATTTTGCAGATCATTTAAAATTGACATCACTTTATTTAGCTATCACTATAAGCATTCAAGGAGCTATTGTTGGGCATAAAACTTTGTTCTTTTGATTCATTCTCTATGCTTCATAACAGATGTAAGTGACAATGGTGTTCAAGTTCGTATCTGGAACCTCCCAAAAAAGAAGAACATACACAAGGATCTGAAGCAAGCTTTCAAAGGGTTCCGTGGCCTTTTATCTATAGATCCAGCAGTTTCTGCAAATAAGAAAACTCGTGATCCTATCTGTAAGGGTTTCGCATATCTCAAACTAGAGTCCGCGGAAGCTGCAACAAGGTAATTTATTCTTGTCAAACTCTTTAGTTTGTTTGCAGCATCCGTTGTTCTTCACTGTTTGTGTACTATATATAAACTGCCACTTGGTTATTCTTTTTTCAGGGCAATTCCATGTAATTATTCCTTAAATTATTGCTTTGCGCCTAAACAAATCCAAAGAACAGTGCTGTTAGTTCATTGCTTTTAGCATTCTTGAAACATCAACCTCATCACTGTATTCTATGACACATATATCCAGTGCACCTTTCTTCCTTTGTTTTGTGATTCTGTCAGAAGCTGGTGAGCTAGGAACCCAATCTAGCTAAATTTTTCTGTCGCAGGCAATATATAAACATGGAGTATGCTTAAACACAGACATGTTGTTTGTCTCTTTTTTTGATAAACTAACACCAGCTTGCTAATGTTCTTAAGGGATGAAAGGGATACAGTTTCTGCTTGGACACTTGATTACAAGCTACCACAATGACTGAATCCAGCAGAATAAGTTGTTCTCAGTGTTAGTGTTTGTAGGAGTATTAAAGCCTACTATTTGTAAGTCTGAAAAGTCAGTGCACAGTAGAAACCATTAGTAAAAGTACACTGGCCTTGATGAAGCCCCTAGATTCAACGGCATGGTCTCGGAAAAAAAAATGAAGCCCCTAGATTGGACCTGTAGCCATAGGCCACTGGAAACAACGCTGAAGTGGGCAGAGAAGTTTAGTTTCTGTACAGTAGGCTATGCATATCCTTTTTTTTTTAACGTAGGCTATACATATCCTTGCAAGTAATATCCATTTTATTTGATACTTGAGAGCATTGAAACCTTCTCTGTTTCTCTCCTCTCAGATGATTTTCCAGGTTATTTGTTTTGGCCCTATCTTCCATTTAAGATTCAAGGCCAGGTCCCTTCCACATGATCTTTTGTTTCCCCATTTGTTACATCTCACTTAACATAGGTTACATCACTGTTGTATTGTTATGTTTACTTACTGTATGCCTCTCCATTTGAATTGTGGTACATCTCTCTTGGATACGTTCATACTTTTTTTTTTTGGAAGGATGATAGGTTCATACTTTGTTGTGCACTTATTCTGAACCCATGTGTACCTTTACTTCTAACCACTGACGTACTTTATGTCTGCAGGTTCGTCGAGATATACTCTCATCAAACTGTGTCATTTGGCAAGGTTCAGAAGCCAATCAGTTGCTGTATCGTTGATAAAGACAGCTCTGTTGAGCCTTCGAAAGCATCCAGTAGTCAGGCAACCCCTCAACCAATGCTGAAGCACCAAAAATTGGTAGCGGCAAGTTAAGTAACACTTATATCTGTCAATCCAGCACAAGTAATCACGCTCACTTCTAGGGGTCGCAAGTTTTCTGAAGAAAGCTTTGATAAACATATTAGATTCGATAGTCCTCTGAATTCCAAACAACTGTTTGTGTAAGCAATTTGGTCTTGTTACCCATCTATATAGGTAATAGTATTGGCATTTGCGCATCGACGATTTTCCACTGAAGTGGTAACAAGCATTGTCATTCCTTTTTATTTTTTTGGGTGACTACGTGGTGCGTGCGTTCCAAGAGGGAAGAGGCTCAGCTGAACAAGTTCATGGCGTCTAGGGCCATGAAAAGATCCGGAAGCAGGACCAGCTCAAACGGGCCGCTGACTCCGGCACTTTCACCCCACTGCCTGAGGGCTGCAGGAGCCCACCGATCGGAAGTACGGAGATCGAAGGGCTGACCGGTGACTGGCCAGCCGCCACGCCAAGTTCGGACAGTGTACTCCGGGTACGTGACGTGACGGTGAACGAGAGGACGCACGAGCACAAGCTGTTCTACTTCTTCGTCGAGGCCCCCGGCGACGACGCCTCCTCCAAGCCGCTCATCCTTATATGGCTCAGCAACGCGGGCTTGCAGCGGTGCATGGACGCGACGAATTGGCTCATGACCGGCCGTTTCATGCAGTCACTGGATACTGGCTAATGTATAGTGCTAGTCCTAGATAGGTTAAAGGGAAGCCTACTTGTTGTCCCGTGAACTGCATTAAGATTATATTGGTTCAAAAATCGCAGTTGCTCTAGCGGGTTCTCGACTCTTCGCCTCTCTCCCCTCTGCTACAGTTGCAAAAGGCGAGAACAGGGCGATTCGCGTTTCCGGCGGCACCTTCGCCGGCTTTCCTCCTCTCTGGTGGCCGCCATGGCATCGTAGAGGCAGGAGGGTCAGCGAATCGCCGCGCGGATGTGTATAGAGTAGGATTTTGTCTGGCGGCGGAGCTAGGGTTTGCCGGGGGGATGTTTCTCCTCCGCGGCTCGTCTGTCTGGGCGCCGTCGGCGAGGAGGAGGCCTTGGCGGCGTCGCTGAATAACTCCTCGCGACTTCTTCCTCCCACCGGTGGTGCTCTCCTCCAGCGTCTTCGGTGCAGTCGGCGAGGTACGAACGGGAGTCAGCGTGCTCTGCAGCTCCTTCGTCTTTGCGAGCCTATGGTGCTGCGGGTGCGCCTTCTTTTGGATATGGTGATGGATGCAGTGATGGTTGTGGGTGCCGTGGTCGGCGTGCGAGCGAATCGACCTCGATTTCCCCTCGGCGCCTGCCGATGGCGAGTGTCGATCCGAGATCTGTGGATCTTGGGGCACGTCCCCGGTCGAAGCTTCTTCAACGACGGAATCGTCCCGGCCTATGCGTCGGGCGGCAACGGCGGCTCGCTAAAGCCTATGTGTGATGGAGCTCTTCCAGATCGGGGCGGCGGCGGATTCTTCCAGCGCCGGAGTTGGGAGGGGAAAGGGTCAAGGGTCCTAGTTGTAATTTGTAATTTTCTTGAGGCCCTTTCTGCAAAGTTGGTTTGGACAGCTGTCCCCTGTATCCTACGGTGTAGTTGTATGCATATGTACTTGTTTCCTTAACTATAATACAGGTATTTCCGTTCAAAAAAAAAGATTATATTGGTTCAAAAGATATTCGTAACTGTGAGAGAAGGGGAGGATGGTGGCATAGACACTGTTTTGGATGAAGACCGCTCGGCGACGACCTAATTAATCAACATTCCACGTACGGGACTTCAGCTCGATGAGAGGGACTCGAGTCTCGACTCACACTGTGTCGATTAGCTGATTGTCGAGCGTGTCCCTAAATGCGTGAGGGAATGCTCACACCGTTTGTGTTGGTGTGGCATCATGGTCCTAATAGCACGAAGTCGGCGTGACACAACTAATTGGTCAAGACGCTACGACGAAAAAACTAACTGGGGACAACAAGGTCTGCATGGTACATCACATATGATTCGCACATAGCCAAGTAGGAGCATATATAAATATGTTGTAGCATATGCTTGTGATCTCGCACCTCTGCTTGTTTCATATTAGTTTGGAGTCTGCTAAATATCATTGTTAGAATGATAGTCATATATGTAAATATTAGTTCTTTGCAAAATATCACCGTTGGGATGTTAGAGAAAACTGATATGGGTTTGTAACGGCTGTCTTTCCAAAATGCAAAGCCCATCTTTACCGATAAGAATATTTAGCTATAGTGACTTATACCTCCTAGCTTTCATGAATAACAAAGGAACCTGTTATGCATTCAGGGGACACCAGCAAAACCTAGTGGTCAATGTACCCCTAGGCAAAAACTCGGTTGAAAGTTCTCATGGTAACATGATAATGTTTGCTAAAGCCTTAAGATTCTGAGTGATCCGTGAACAATTTAGCTATGGTGAGAGACGGAGATTTACCTCACCGTAGAGCAAGCCAGTCATATGAATTATTGGGTAATAGTATCTGGTCTCTTATGGCGATGGGACAGTGGTGATATGAAAACTCATATTGTGGTCACCAATGCGGAGCAACCCCTTGTTGTTGTGGATCTCTTGAGGTGGGCCAAGGCAAGTATGGGTTGGTGTTGTTAGTTGTTTCTACATAGTATAGCAGTTAAACTTATGGTGTGCTAGTACCCAAGCTTATGTATTCCCTTCCCCCAAGCTTATGTATTCCCTTCCCTCAAGTTACATGGAGTGTGCGTGGAGTTATAACTATGTATTTCTTTCTTTTAGAGTGATATATTCTCTTCGTGTCTGTGTTCAAAGATGTATTCCTCTTTCTATGTGTATGTGTTCATTGTATCCAATAACAAAATACACAAAATGTTGATTAATAGCCCAATACCTCATCATTTGCATTTGCAGTTCTAGTATTATTTACTAATTACTATACAGGAAAAAATATTTGTTGTTCAATTATGTATGTCGGTTTTGATCTTTGACAAAGATGAATAGAGATATCCGAGTGCAAAAAGAGTATGACGATAGTAACTTTCTAGAGCGAAGGAAATATTCTGTGGCGCCTAGGCTTTTCCATAAATTTGGAAATGCGAAATACCAATCTTGCTCGTCCTTTGCAGAACTTCTTCAAGATTTTTCGTACCGATGCAAGGTTACCTAAAGCTCATCCATCTTGCACGAAAAGTCAGGCATGGCCTAGAACGTTGGCTCTAGCATAAAGCCTTCATGGCTAAAATAGGCTGTTTCATATAGTCATATGGTTTTAGCAAGATAAATAAGCAATGAAATGATTCTGAGTGCTGGCACCATCTTTGCACCACTGCTATAGCTGAACCAAAATCAGCCAAAAAAAGTCCTATTTATATGTTGAGGAGCGTTATTTGGATTCAGAACACGGACATCATTAGGCGATATGTTGCATGTTAGACTGACAGAGCTGTCCAAGTGAGAAAACGATGCAAATGAAAAAACAAAAATCTGAGACAGTTAACAATAGTGACCTTCACTACCGGAATCGGCTTGTTTGCCGATGGCGGCCAGCTTTGCCGATGGCAAAGTGGTCAGCATTGCCGATGGCAAAGTGCGGCCATCGGCAAAGTATGGCCATGGGCAAACCTGTAATTTGCCGGTGGCCAGGCCATCGGCAAACTACGGCCATCGGCAAAGACCCAGTTTTGCCGATGGCCGGGCCATCGGCAAAGCCCGGCCATCGGCAAAATTGGCCCAGGGACGATGCCGTCGGGGGCCGGCCGACACCGTGCCCTTTGCCGATGGCCGGGCCGTCCAGCCATCGGCAAATCACGCCCACGTGGCAGCCTCGGGAGCTGCCGGGCCCACGCGATTTGCCGATGGCCGGCCATCGGCAAACTATTTTTGCCGACGGCAGGCCGTCGGCAAAGTTTGCTTTTTTTTTTTTTTTTTTGCTTCCAGTTTTTTTCTGGTGCCTTCCTACCTCAAATACAACCCACCTGCAAAAATTTGGATCATTTTGAGTTTTTTTGCTATATTTCGTGAATTATTTCTGTTTTTTTGCAATTTTCCGGCAACTCCAGTTTTGAACTGCAGGTACATGAAATAATGGAACTTTTTGATCTGAAACATGGTATTCATGATGCTCGGAGTATGTTGAGGCTGTATCCAGCACCTCGCATGAAATTACGACCATTTTGCCGTCGTAACGTGGGGAGTGACGTGCACGGAAAGTGTTTTTAAATTATATAAAATCCAAACGAAGTCGGAAATTGACGAAACTTGACGAGTTGTGTGGCCATGGCATGCGGAGTCTGTGGTAAAAATTTCAAAAAGTTTCGAGCAAGTTGTGACGTCGGATCGCTAAAACCCAGACAACTCCACATGTGATCACAAGCGATGACATGTGGAGATGTCTAGGTTTTGGTCATCCGACGTGACAACTTGCTCGAAAATTTTTGAAATTTTTATCAGACACTCCACATGTGATGGCGAGACAACTCGTCAAGTTTCGTCAATTTCGGACTTCGTTTGGATTTTATATAATTTAAAAATACTTTCCGTGCACGTCACTCCCCACGTTACGACGGCAAAATGGTCGTAATTTCATGCGAGGTGCTGGATACGGCCTGAACATACTCGGGGAATCATGAATATCATCTTTTGGATCAAAAAGCCCATTATTTCATGTACCTGCAGTTCAAATTTGGAGTCGCCGGGAAAATACAAAGTAACAGAAATAATTCACGAAATATAGCTAAAAAAGTTCAAAAATGTCCCAAGATTTGGAGGTGGGTTGTATTTGAGGTAGGAAGGCACTAGAAAAAAAACTAGAACAAAAAATAAAAAAAAATTCAACTTTTGCCGATGGCCGGGCCCCGGTGGCCATCGGCAAACTAGGAATTTGCCGACGGCCGGGGCCGTCGGCGAAGTTTTTTTTTTGAAAAAATAAAAATAAGACCGGCCCACCAGGCCAACCCTATTCCTATCCCATTCACCCACCGCCGCCCGCACGCCGCCGCCGCTCCCGATCCGCCGCCGCGACTCCGGCCATCGCCACCGCTCCTCGCTCCCGCTCCCGCTCCCGCTTCCGCTCCCGCTCCCGCCGCCGTGCCCCGCCGCCGCTCCCGATCCGCCATAGCCGCCGCCACTCCGGCCACCAGCACCGCTCCCGCACCGCCTCGGCCACCCCCGCGCCCGCCCCAGCGCCATCCTCCTCCGCATGGGCCACGCCCGCGCCGCAACCGTCGGCCTCCGCCACGGTCACCCCCGCGCCCGGGCCTAGACCCAGGCCTCCCTCCGCCGCATCCGCCACGCCGCTGTCCTCCACCGCCACGGCCACCGTCACGCCCGCGCCCAGGTCTCCGTCGTCCACCACCACGGTCACGATCACGCCCGCGCCCAAGCCGTCCTTCGCCGCAGGTGAGCGAATCTGCATCTCACAAGTCACATGTGCGCTCGATCCGCCGCAGCCGGGTGTGGTGGTGGTTGCATCCTTGTCGGTCGCCATTGTCTTTGTCTTTGGGATTCCTAATGCTGCTCTGCTCGGGTTTGCAGTCCTCCGGGAGGAAGGGGAATCGCCGACCATCTGCACGGCCTACGCCAGGCGCCGGACTACGGAGGTTGTGGCTGAGGTGCGGAGCAACCCCACCGTCACTAACAAGGGCAAGGAGCACCAGGTGAGCTAATCGTTGATATGTTCAATTAAGCCTGGCTCTGCTATGTGTTTGCAATTGGGGCATGGTTACTGCAGTGGTAGGGATATGTTCCATTAGGCCCCATTTTAGCATCACCCTGTCTCTGATATGTAATTGTTTGGGATTTGGACATGGCTAGTGTAGTGGTGGTGTTACAGACCTCTCTTGTAGCTTAGACTACTTATAATTGCCCCTGTTTTTGTTGGTAACTAGAGTTTATGCCCTGGTTGTCCTAGACTGAGATGAAATCTTCCCATTCATGTTATTTTCAGATGATGGAAATTGGAATTGCTGTAATACTCAATATCTTAATCTTTTGTGGTAAAGTGGCATATAATGGTATTAGATAAGAAGAGATTGTGTTGTGAGGTCTTTCACATTTCTGTTGGAATAAGCATACCATATATCATATTGTCGACCTCACATGCATAGGATACTCGGAATTCAGGATTTTATGGATCCTTTTTAGTTCATCGTGCATTTCATTTACTGAACCGTTAAACTCGCTTGTCTTCGGGAAGAAGGATACTCAGCCCATCTCTTCATCAGCTCCTTGCCGTGAAGCTAAAAAGGTAAGCATGATCACAATCTGATTGCCGTTGTGACGTCGGCCTTCGTGCCGTTGTGATGTCGGCCTTCGTGCCGCTGTGTTCATCGGCCTTCGTGCCGCTGTGGTTATTGGCCATCGTGCCATGGTGGTTGTTGGCCTTCGTGCCATGTTTTTTGCAGGTTTTGGAACCTCCCCATGCAGGGGAGGTGCTGCCGAAATTTTGAGTGGCTTCTAATATTTTTTTCTCTTTTTGTAGGAGGAGGACCTGTGGGAGGTACTGTGGTGACGACGATCTTCTTCTTGGGCGTTGCGGGTCTCCCCGCACCGCGTCGACTCTCCTCCGGCCCGCTACCCGCCTCTGCGCCGCCACCCTAGGTATAAATCACCACTATTCCTTATAGTCCATGTCACTACATTGCGTAACCGAGTTAGGTGTCTCCCGTCCGAAAGAGATTCGCGGTCGTTGGTATGCGATCGGTGCATATCTGCGACGGTTTCTCTTCGGATTGTCCACGTTTTTGGACAGCCCGAGGATGCGTAGATGGGTTAGCTTCCATGTTCCGCCCCGTCCGAGTCGGAGTTTCGGCGGCCCCTCCCCGTTGTTCTCCGGATACACACTCTCCCGGTCGGGACGTGTATCGGGAGAACAAACGGGGAGGTGCCGAAATTCCGTCTCGGACGGGAGCGGAGCATGGAAGCTAACCTCATCTACGCATCCGCGGGTGGGATTAGGACCTATCCTTCACCTATTAGATGGTAGGAACACCTATTAGATGCAGCCCTTGTTTCTATTACTCGCTTACATTGGCGCATGACAGAGGATGGATGATCGTGAGTGGATGTATACGGGTTTCAAAGACCATACAGAGGAATGGATAAAGGGGACCAATGAATTCCTAGAGCAAGCATTTGGCCCATCTGCTAAAGGGTCGATTCGGGTGTTTTGTCCCTATGCCAAGTGTAAGAACGAGACAAGGAAAGAGAAGCGGCCGATGTGGCAAGATATTTGGAAGTACGGATACGTTCCAAACCACACCCGATGGACTCTCCATGGGGAACGCAAACGGCTTAGGGAGGCGGTGGTGATACCGGACCTCACGGGGTTTGATGCAGATGACGGAATGGCAGACATGCTGGCAGACGTTGGCGCCTGTGAAGGAACGGAGGTGGAGGAACAAGATCCAGAGGACACAGCAAGGGCGTACTACACCATGATGGAGGCGGCACAACAGCCCCTTCACGTGAACACCCACATTTCTAAACTGGATGCCATTTCACGCCTAATAGGCTTGAAGGCGTCACTGGGCATCGGTCGAGAAGGGTTTGATCTCGTGTTGGCGACGGTTGACGGGCTGCTTCCGGCACTTCACGTGTTGCCGAAGAGCACGTACGAGTCATAGAGGCTCCTTCGAGCACTCAAGATGCCATATGACCCGATCCAAGCTTGTAAGACACTAGCTAGGTGCCTGCGTGGGAGGATGGTGCTGGGGGCTCGGGGACCCAAGGGGACGGCGCCACTAGCTAGGTTTAGCCTTGTAGCTTGTGAGACATGTATGGATGACTTGTGACATGTATGACTCTTTTGCTTGTGACCCGGATATGTTTGATTCCGATGGACATGTATCGATGCTTAAAACCGTATTTTGTTGCTATATATGTGGATTATATGCTATATATGTGGGTTATATTGTAATAAACATATCTTATTAATTGTAAAATTTTATTTATAAATGATTTGTAAACTTATGTTATCATAATACTTCCGCACTTTTACTCTGATATATTTTATTTGTACAAAACTGTTGTAATACTGCAATGTCTCTTATAATGATCGATCCAGTTCGAAAGATTCGTGGATGATTCGGGTTTCCCGAGGACACCCGACAGAGCTTGTTAAGTCGTGTGGAATACATGCATAGTAATCTGAGGTCTTTTAAGATGAGGATTGGTGCATGTGGGCCACATTACTTAGGAGGTTCTGCCACAGTTCTGTAACATCCTAGATGTTAATGACAACTAAAACCTGTTTAAGAGTTTTGTTAAAACCTAATCATCGAGTATCTTGGCATAATTGCTTTCATGTTCTAATATTGTTTTTTAATGTGATGCTTTGTTTTACATATGAAATGATGCTTGTGATTGTTAATGACCGATTAGTTAGTGTAGAAATTAAATCGAGTTCAAAATTCGTTTGAAACCCTGTTTTCCGAAAACCCTATTTATCCTCTTTTCTATATTTCAAAATCTACAAAGAATTTGGGGTTGGTACAAAAAGGAAAATTGTGGGTCTTGATGAGGGCTTCAATGTTGGTGAATAAAGTTTTTCAAGTTTTCAAAAAGAATTTCAAACAAATTTGAAAATACCGTTTTTCGACAGTTGTCCCCCTTTGATTTTCAAACCATAATTCAAAAACTATGCATATTTTGGAAAAACTCTTTTTGGAGAAAATGTGCAGTTTGAAAAGTTGAGTATTCCATAGTTTTGGAGTTTTTCAAGTTCTTTAGAAAAATCAAAAGTAATTTCATATATTTCATTCTAGGGTTTTTGCCCCCTTTTCAAAATTTGATTCAAATTCAATTTTCCTTTCAGAATTTGAAAATGGTCCAGTTGATAAAATTGTAGGGCATGAAAAATTAGCTAGGGTTGCTTTTTGGAATTTTTCAACTTTAGTTCAAAATTCTGGAGTAATTTGCAAAACTTTACTGCTGTCACTGTTCCGACGTCATCATCGCCCCTGTTCTTCTCACCGGCACCGCCACCGCCGGGCCATGGCACCCATGCCGGCTGGTCGCCGCCGGCCGCCAGCGCATGGCCGTGCTAGAACCTTCGCCGCCCGTGTCGCTTCTCCGATCACCGTCCTTGCGCCTTAAAGCCGCGGCCAAACCTCATTTCCCTCCTCCTTTCTCTCTCCGCCGCCACCGAGCTCCTCCTTGTCGGCCAAATTCGCCGTACTCACGCCACCATCGCCCCTACTAGCTCTCTGCTAGCTCCGCATCATCCTTGCGCGTCCGCTGAACCCTTTTGTGCCGTCCCAAGCCGTCCCGGGAGTCCGCGCGCCGTCATCTTCTCCGCGGCCGGCAACTGAGCCGCCGTAATTTCATCCCCGTCGTTCGTCGTCGTCTCTGATCATTTTCAAAATTCCTTTGGCAGCTGAGCTCGCCTTCATCTCCTGCTGCTGATGCTTCCCTTGGTTCGATCCTTGATGCTCAGATCTCGCCGGAACGCGGACTCTGTCGCCGGAGCGCGCTGCCACCATACCTGCCGCCGCTGAGCTTGCACCTCCGACCCCTAATCCACTCCATCTTCAAGCGCATCGTGATCACGGTGAGTTACTGCACGTGTTCGTGCTGTTGGTTTGGTCGGGGTCGTCATGTCGAAGCCGGCAACCGTGCGCTGCCGCCGGCATGACCATGCCAGCCGCCGCGTGCGAGGCCGGGGTTGCTAGGGTCATGTGCTTGCCTGATTAGTTCACGTATCGCGTCCGCGTCGTCGCGCTGGGTCTGGTGCGCACGCTATCGTCGCCGGAGAACCCCCGGTAGGGTTTGCAGCCGAGCCACCGCGCCGCCTCGTCCGCCATCATCGGCATCAAGCCGCTGCTGTTGTTCCGCCACTTCATTTTGCCCATCACTGAGTTCGCCGTGTCGTGTAGGTGCCATAGGACCTGACCCGACGGCCAGCAACCTCGCCGGCGGCGAGGATTCGGCCGGCTTGCTGCTACTCTACTCGGAAACTCGCGAGGACCGGCGAACATAAATTTGATAAACTCCGGGGTCTTGGTGCATAAGTTCATGACTCGGTGAATAGTTGGCAGGACGTATTTGTTAATTTGTGAAAACGCGAGCCCTTATTTGCAAAACCGCCCGAGCCGAGCTCAGGCAGGCCGAGTGGGCCGGCCTGTGCCGCGCTCCTGGGCCGGCCTGCTCGCGAGCCGAGCCAGGCCTGTTTCCGCGCGCGCGTGTGTAAGGTCCTAGATGGCTAGAGGGGGGGTGAATAGCCTATAAAAAATTCTACAAAACTCACTAAGCAAACTTCGTTAGATACACAAACGGCGGAAAGCAAGTTTTGCTTAGCCTACTAGATGTTGCAAGCCTCCTATCCAAACAATTCTAGTAGGTGATCACTAGCACAAACAATAGCTACCGCTAGTGATCAAGAGTTCTACCCACGGGATTTAATCTACACAAGGAGTGGTTCCCGACCGACCACACAAGCAATTCTACCCACGGGATTTAGTCTACACAAGATGTGGTTCCCGACCGACCACACAAGCAATTCTACTTTGCAACAATGTAAACAAAGTAATGCAAGAGAGGATGAGACTTGTTATACCGACGCGTCGAGTCGAGGTTGCCAATCACCAAGAGAATGAGCAATCAATCACCGGGAGACAAAGATGAACACAATTGTTTATCCCGGAATGTTCACTTGGGCACCGCCAAGCTACGTCACCCGTTGTGTCGACCAACACCTAGATGGTTCCTCGGTGTGACCCTCAAGTCACTAGCCCCTCAAGGCTCGCCCCGCAAGGCACCGCAAGACACCACTCTCAAGCGAGGTACTCAACGACACGCGCAATCCACTAGGATGCTCTTCGTGATCCCCACGAGGTGAGCTCAAACCTCTCACAAACAACCGGAGGTGGCCAAGAACAAACACCTTCTCTTGCCAACGCCTCCAACAATCTCCAAGCCGGCTAGGAGCGGTACTCTCCAAGAGTAACAAGAAATCCACCGGCTAAACCACCCACAAGTGCCACTAGATGCCCTCAAGCAATGCAATGCACTAGGTGATTCACTCAATCTCTTAGGATGAACAACCAAGCAAGGGAGATGAGTGGGAGAGAGTCTCTTAGCTCAAAGAATGCACAAGGGATGAGAAATGGCCAAGAGACCTCCCCAAGGGCCGGCCACCTTCTATTTATAACCCCTCAAACAAATGTGACCGTTACCCCCTCGGGAGGCCGAGCGGCACGCGCCGGACGCGTCGCCGCAAACCACCGGACGCGTCCGGCTTCTTCCTTCCGCGCGAGCCAAGTCGACCGTTGGCTCCGCGTTCAATCTCGTCCCGCCACGTGCGTCCGCCGGCGTCCGGCGTCCGCGCGCGCCATCGCGAGTCCGGCGCTCGCGCCGGTTCCGAGCCGCGCCCGGAACTTTACGTTCGGCGTCCCGCGCGCGCCGGACGCGACACTGCGCGTCCGCCGCTTCTCGCCCGCCGGCCCGGCGTCATGCCGAGGCTCGGCACTCGCCGGACTCGGCTCAAGATGATTAGCCGCGTCCGCCGCGTGCGTCCGCCGCGAGTCCGTCGCTCCGACCATGTCGCCATCGCACATGCCAGGCCACAATGCGTCGGACGCGTCCCGACGCTCGCCAAGGCGCGTCCGGCGCCTCCTCCGAGATGCCTTTCGCCGTGACGTCGAACCAAGTTTTCGACATGCTATCCAACAAGTACTCCAACTTGATCAACGAGATAGCAAGATTTCAACCAAATTTTGCATCCGGCGCAATAGAAAATATGCATCCATTTTTCCCCGAAAGCGCCGAATCCCGCCTCACAGGCTCGGCGGGAGGAAGAGAGGGACCCAAACCCATCTCTACCCTGCAAACCACAGCGCACCAACACGCCACCTTTGTAAATGTGCCAACACCACCAAGTGTACATCTCCATGTGCTTGTGTGTTAGCTTTTCTCAAACATTTCCCAAAGGTTAGGTTAGCTCACTAGGTCCTACATGCAATGCACTTCATGAATTCACCTAGTGGCACCCATGCGTCGAATAGCCGATAAGACTTCCCCTCTTAATAGTGCGGCTATCGATCCTAAACCACTCACACCCTCTATGGTGTCTTGAGTGCAAAACAAAATGGCCCTATCGGTTATACCTTTGCCTTGAGCCCATTTTGTTCCTCCAAATGATATGAACACTTCACACCATCATGTGACCGTCTCGATCCATCGACCTCGACTTCACTTGCCCTTCACCGTGCATCGGTCCATCGGCGCCTAGTCTTGCCCGAGCTTCACCATCGCATGGTCCTTCACTCCGAAGTCTCGACTAGCCCTTCACCTTCAACACCGGTCCATGGAGCCAAGCATCGTCTTGATCTTCATCTTTGATCACATGACATGTGTCATGCTTCATATGCAATAAGCTCATCATGTGGACAACCTTTCTCTAAATCAACCACTTTAGATAAACAAGGTTAGTCCTAGGTTTCATCAATTAGCCAAAACCAAACTAGGGACTTTCAGCGTGGCCGAGCCGGGCCAGCTGGGCCGATTGGGCCAGTTTCAGCCCAGGTCGATTTTTCCTTTTTATTTAAGTTTTATTCTTTTCTGTTTTATTGAATAGTAAAGCAATTTGTTATTTTCATAGGAAAATATCCATAGCTCCAAAAAATCTCAAAATTTTTGTGTGTGCTCTTTATGATGTCCTCTATCTAGGAAAATTTTGAAATGCCAAATTTAAGTAGTTTTGCTATGTTCAAAAATTAGTTCTTTTAATTGAAAAATGAGTCTTCCTTGATTTTTAATAATTTATTTATTTATTAAAAATCATGAAAATTATTTTGTAGCCTTCTCAGGCCAGGAGGAGCCTAAGTTTAATTTTTGAGATTTATTTGACAACTTTTATTTTATCTTTATTTTATACTTGGTTATTTAATAGATTTTCAATTGTTTATTTGGCAATTGATGACGGGGTTTTCTTGAGTGACTTTGAATTGAGTGATGACCCTAGGTCATTAATATTAATGATCTTCGTACTTTAATTAATTGTTTATACTTGTCTTTAATCTCGTTTAACTTCCGTCGAGCATCATTTTATATTTCTTCATGTTGAAGCATTTTATTTATCACGTGTAGTCCCCGTGGTCGAGGAGAGCCTTGTCGATCTTGTTTCGGGAAGTTATTGTCGGGTCAACTCTAATTCCCGAGGAAGTCATTCCATCTTTGTGGTTAGTCGTAACTTCCGGATACGTCGTTGAAGAACGTCTACACCGACTTTCAAGGCAAGCCCGGAACCATCAACCCATTCCTTGACTTTACAAAGTTTTATCACTTGAGTTGTATTGCTGCATTAAGTAATAGGAGTTGAGTGATCACCTACTTGACGCATAAACTACCTTGATTATTCCAACATCATCCTTGAAACCATTTTGATTGAAAAATGCGTAACAATGCTTAGCCTTGCTAATTTAGTTCGGATTTCGAAAATGTTTTCAAAAGGAAGTGCTTACCCTGTCGGTAAGGTTCATATTACTCAGCAATGTTATCTTTGATCAGGCTATTGGGTTACATCGAATGACGTCTCGAAGTAATCCTTCGGTCTGGATCAGTTATACCTTTAATGAAGTTGAGACCGGTCGGGTAACTTGCATCGGGAATGGAGTCTTAATGTAGTGTTTCCGACTTGTCGATTAAGGACCGGCCGTTGTTTGGCCAGCTGGACAAGACCTTGCAACTACTCACATATCTACGGAAAAGCTTTACCCTAGGATAATCTAAGGACTAGTACGGTGAGCCCGTGCACTGGGAGTGGCGAGATGGCGGGAGTAGCGGGTATCCTCGGGGGACAAGGTCTCGGGTTCGAGGAGGACCGTACTCTCGGGTGGCGCGGAAGCTGAGCCTAGTTCTAGAATGTCCGACGGTATTGTTGATATAATTGTGGGTTAGAGTCCCACTTATATCGTGTGTTTAGGAATCCTCAGCTGAGTAAATCAATTCGAATCGTCGTGCTCCTCGGTTATGGAGAATTGATCCTCCGACCATACATCGTAGTAACTAATGGAACTTGAAGTAATTTGATGGAAGTATAAGAATGAGATATCCGTGAATTATCTTGATCTGTTGTATTCAAGCTAGACTAGACTCACTTGAGAATCTAATGACTAATCTCGGAAAGTAAAATTTGAGGTTAAGGACTCATTCTTAGTGGCTTTTCTGCAAATTACTTTGAATCTTCGCTAAGCCCTACCTTGTCCTATTTGGCCTTCATTCCTGAGTCTTCTCCCCTCTTTTTGTCGGGTAAGTCTTGCGGAGTACTTTTGTACTCAGGGTTTGTTCTACCCTTGTTGCAGGTGTGTCCGTCAAGTGAGGACGTCGAGTAGTTTGTTTGGCTCCTGGGCAGAGCACTACGTTTTGGTGAATCATAAAGTTAAGTAATGGTATTCCACTACTATGGTTGTAATAAACATATCTTATTAATTGTAAAATTTTATTTATAAATGATTTGTAAACTTATGTTATCATAATACTTCCGCACTTTTACTCTGATATATTTTATTTGTACAAAACTGTTGTAATCGCAATGTCTCTTATAATGATCGATCCAGTTCGAAAGATTCGTGGATGATTCGGGTTTCCCGAGGACACCCGACAGAGCTTGTTAAGTCGTGTGGAACACATGCATAGTAATCTGAGGTCTTTTAAGACGAGGATTGGTGCATGTGGGCCACATTACTTAGGAGGTTCTGCCACATATATGATATATATGTGATGCATGTGTTAAAATGTAATGTAAATGGAAAGAAAACAGAAAAAAAATTAAAAAAAAATTCCAGGTTTGGCGATGGCTGGGATTATGCTTCAGCAAATCCCCAGGTCGGCAAACATGCCATAACTTTGCCGATGGCCTTGGCCATCGGCAAAGCCTTTTTTATTTTTATTTTGCCGATGGCCAAGGCTTTGCCGAGGGCCTTGGCCATCGGCAAAAAAATTTCAAAAAAAAAATAAAAAAGGCTTTGCCGATGGCCCCGTCCACGTCAGCCATCGGCAAAGCCACCGTCAGCCTGAAGGCGCGTCGGCTGACGTGGCGGCTTGGCTTTGCCGATGAAATTTTTGCCGATGGGGGTTTGCCGATGGCCACGTCAGATTGCCATCGGCAAACCCTTTGCCGATGGCAAAACAGGCTTTGCCGATGGTGGCCGGCCATCGGCAAAAAACGGGATTCCGGTAGTGCTTGTGCTGAGAAATCTGGCAGGATGCTTGCGTGCATACATACAACTATACAAGTTAGCTGTTATGACGATGTGACTTTCTGTTTGACGATTCTGGAGTTACGGATTGGATCTCGTGGAGGGGGAAAATGCCTTCTGACCAGCTCGGCGAGCTCGAGGAGAAGGGCACTTGAGTCTCGACTCACACGGTGTCGAGATTAGCTGTCTGTCAGGTCCCTAAAAGCGTGAGAGAATGCTCACACTATTTGCCTTGGTGTGGCATGGTCCTAGTAGCACGAAGTTACCGTGACAAAAGTACAAAACTAATTGGTCACGACCGCTGTGAGGAATAAAAAAACTAATTAGTGACAACAAGGTTATTAATTTGAAATAAAGATTAAATATTTTTCACTAGTTAGTTTTTTCATCTTCAAATTTGTACATAAGCATCGGAGCAAATTAGTTATGTACAAATTAATAACACTTTTCATCTCCAAATGATATATTTTATTTAAATTCATGTTCAGTCTTTTTCCCATCAAATGTGTATTTTGAAGATTATTCATCTTCTACGACAAGCCTCGGTGGCGGTATTATAGCAAAAAAATGTTTCCAGTAGCGATTCTGAAATTTTTTAATTTATTGCCCACCCATTCCACCATGCCTCACTCTCCCATTTCCGATTCTGATATAAACTCCATTTTATTTATGCCTAATAATATTGATTGAAAGGAGAAAACATTTCTCTAATTTGCATCTACAGGAGTTTCAAATCAAAATTTTAAACAATCCAAAATCCACAGGAGACCAAGTTTCCAACAGCACACTTCTAACCACAATCCGCCCACAGGTGTTCCTAACCAAAATCTAAAACAATCCAAATTCACACAAGACCGAGTTTCCAACACGTGGTCTCTAACAGCACGCGTCCAACTACAATCCAAATCACACCAAGTTTCCAACAACACGTGCCTAACTACAGAGTGCTGTTCAGAGACATTAGAACAAGTTTCCAATTAAAACAAAATCTAGAACAATCCAAATCCAACACACAACCAATTTGCCAAAAGTGTGCGTCTAACCACTGTATTTAGTCTGATTCAAAGAGGTATTAAAACAGTTGATGCAATTGTTGCATCAATCTCCTTACCACAAGTAGTCCATATGATTGCACAAGAAGCCATTTGTTTCATTGCAACACAGCATGTTTGCAAGGTGTATGTACATGACAAGAATGGCTTTATACATCAGTTGCTCTGGTGTGGGGTAACAGTTCAGGAGAAACAGACACCACTAACCCACCCAAAGAAGGCCCTCCCACAGAATAAGGTTAATAAGCGCTTCTCCCTGATCATGTCTGTCACTGGAAATACATTATTTTCCTATTTATTCAGCCCTTTAGTGAGTATTTCTTTCCTGTGAATGCTGTGAATTTTGGGTCTTCTTTCTTCGGCTCCTCCTTGGCTTCCTTTTCAGGTGCCTACACATAACATCACAGCCAGAGTCCCGTCACTTCCACATTATGTGTAGATGGACTCAAACAGCTCAAAGTGTTGTAAAAGACCAACCTTTTCGGCTCGGCTTCCACCGGAGCCAGAGCCAAAGACAAGTTTTCCTGTGGTCTTACGCGATGAACTACCCTGTGATGTGGTGGTTGTTGAGGGCTGCACACCATTAGTCGCATTAGCTTGTCGCTTTGCAGGGGATGGGGCCAGTAGATCTTTATCTTTGGAAGGCTTCCCATCCAGGCGCCTTCCTGAACCAGTGAAGGGGATGAACTTTGGTTCTTCTTCAGCTGGAGCCTCTGAAAAAAAAGCAAAATTGTTTGCTTGAGAAAAATGCATACGGGGAACAGCAATCACATCCAGTGATGTATAGGACAAGAGCATTACCGGTAGTAGGCTCTATGCTTGCAGGAACAGCAGGTTTTACTGGCTCGGGTTCTTTGTAGTCAAGTGGTGGAGCAAAGTCAACCTCGCAGTCAGTCTCAATAATACTTATAGCATTGGAGGGCTTTGTCTCCACTATATCAATGTAGTACTTCTTGTTATTATACGCTACCATAATGCTGTCACCTGTAGTTAGACAAGAAAAGTTCCGCAAAGTTTTCTCCAAGCTGCAATAATGACACAAACAGGTCATTAGTCTTCTTAAGGGATTCAATCGCTACTAATACCATACCATGTAACCCTAGCCAGAATACAGCAGTCATGTAAAAGGATTCAATCGCTACTAATACCATGTAAAAGGATATTTGCTCTAGGATAAGAAATAGTTAATGAAAAAAATACTAACATTGCTTTGGGGTTTGAAATATCTAGAAAGTCTGTTGTATGAGGCTGCAACTTCACATATGTGCCCTTGGGGAGGTTGGCATTTTTTATGAATACCATATCTCCCTCTTGCAGAAGAAGATTTTGCATCATCTGAAGACCACATAAAGTTAGCTTTGTTGACATGATGATATAAAGAAGTGCAACAGGATCCTAGATCTTGACATACCCAATATGGCATGTAGATCATGCCTTCTTCTGCAATGAACTCCAGAACACCACAATGTGAAGTCCGTTCTGCTGCTGCATTGTGGACTTCAAATAGCATAGGGTACTCAATATGCAGAGATGCTGCAGAGAAACCAAAAACAGTTTTATTCAGAATTGAGAACTTGTTGAGAAATGAGTGTGGAAAAAATTCACCAAAAACATGTAAGATGAAGTATCATTGTGTATGTCAAATATGATAAGTAACGAATGTTCCTAACTTACCAAGACGATCAAGAGCTGACGGTGGCATTATAACTGGAAAGAAGCAAAATAATAATCCTGTAAACTTAACAACTAAAATAGATACAGAGCTCAGAACTCAGAACTCAGGGAACAGTTAACATACTTTTGTCACCAGCCTCAAGCTGTGGCTGCAAAAAAGATAAAGAAATCATTTACAATAAATTCTAGAAATGCAAACTAAAACATTATATTAAAAGCTACTCCCTCCATCCCAAATTGCAAGTCACTTTAGCTTTAAGTCATTATATTAACAGGGGTGTAGAAATTCCTCTAGCATTAGATGTTGATAGAATTTACGTCAGCATGCAATTCTGTTATCATACATTAGAAGCTTAAAAGTAATTTGTTGACATTCTTTAGAAAGGCAAGAGATAACATAAACATGCTTCATATGCATACGACAAAAGCAATGCGTATGGAATAAAAGAAGTTGATTAGTATCTCATAACTAACGAACCACTATCTCATATAGTCATATGGGCCATGAAACTGAGCACACCATGAAGCCATGACATGGAACACAACATATTCAAATAGAAAACATGGCACTTCATCTGATTTTGATTTACAAACCTTGTCAATGAAGGACGCAGGATAGCAGCGGTAAGTCTGCTCGAAAGTACTTCCACGGAAGCCATAGCCTTCAAAGTACTACTCATGATGAACAAATGTATGAAAATTGAGGATAAAACAGTGTGGTTGAGCAACAAATGAAATAAGTAAATTTTTTTTGTTGAAAATCTGCACATGTAAAAGAAGACAGGTGACAGTTCACAGCAACTATTTTAGTTTTGAGTAAAGAGTATTGACAACATTCTTGCTACATGAAAGAAATTATGCATGGCTGAGCTCTACAATCAAATGCTATTGTGTTGTTCAAGCAATGGGAGCAACCAAGCAAGTATAGAGGGAAGACTTTGTGGATCTTAACTCAGTGCTGCACATTAGACAGTGATGTAGACCTTGACGAATAATCTCTAGGCATTGTTAGACTGTTCAGTTCTATCATCTACTTCCAAGTGGGGGAAGGTGTATTGATAAAAAAGAAGATAAGTAGAAAACATAATTTTAGCTAGAGTACTTACCATTGTTTCCAACCAAAAGGTTAACCTCTTCTACTCCCTAGAATATGAGGGGGGAAAGAGAAAATAAATTAAATGATGCAGACAAGGCAGACATACAATACTAAGCACTCGAAATATCAAGCATAATCAAAAGAAATTGTATTTACACATTGAATCAATGGGACAATCAAAAAAGGAAGCAAAAGATCAGCTATAAGGTTAGGTCAGTCTTCATCTTGACAGAGACTAAGAAGATGCAACATTACAAAACCACAAAATTGAATTAACATCCACAGCAAGGACATCGCCTGTTCACAAACTGCTCATGTACATTGATGACAACCATTTATGGAGGTAGAAAGATATATGTGCCATGCTATACTCAGTAGTTTTAATTACAAGGAAATCTGACTGCAGAACGCAAATCAAAATTCAAGGTCCAAATACTACTCGACTATGTTTACGCTCACTGGGATGACAATAACAATATACTGATGCAGCATATATCTTTAACAGAAGATATATGCTGACTTAACAGAAGTTAACTTGTTACTTGAACTGTTGAACAAATAGACAGTAGTAGACTGCTACCAGGGGCAGGAGCTGACCCAGTAATTTTTGCAGAACAATCGAAGTTAGTAGGCATAATAATACATGCATACACACTTGTATACAAATCAGATCCGAATAATACAAACAGTAAGCTAGGGTTTGGGACCTTTTCTAAAAAAAAGCTAGGGTTTGTGTGCTCGGTTGCGCACATCAGGAAGGGAAGACCAGAGAGCGAGCGTACCTGGTGGTGCTCGTCGCGGCTAGGGGCCCGGAGAAGACCTGGGCGTGCCGGCGTAGGGCGGCAGGAGGGGCGGCCCAGTCGTTTCCACGGTTCCACCAGAGAGAGGGAGCGGCAGAGGACGCGCAGGCTGGGGGTAACGGAAGAATACGGAAGAAGGAAGAAGAGGAGGAACAATAATCCTCTGCAGTTGCTCCCACGACGTCAGACCGCAGTCAGCGCGTCACAGCCGTCCGTTGCGGATCCAACGGCAGCCCCACCAAAGGCAGCAGGCAGGCTGGTTCGAGATCTGCTAGTCATTCCAAAAATTTTAGAGATTGATGGGATCTCAAATTTGATCAAATATATACGATAAGATAATAATATTTATAATATCAACTGAGTATTATTAGATTATATATTAACTATATTTTTATAATATACTTATTTGATGTCATAATTTCTTATATTCTCTTAATAATTTTGATCAAACTTGAGATGCTTTGATTTTCTAAAAATTTTTAAATGACTTATAATTTGGGACAGAGGAAGTATATGTTATTATGAAAAGATGACCCAAATTTACAAGCCATAAAAAAGATCGAATGCACCTAGGTAATGTTGATTTTTTTCTTCCACGTGATTATGTTCATCTTCCATCTAGTTTATGTTGTTTGGTAGCCCTGACTTATGTACTTGGTGTGGGCGGAATTAGAGTCGTCACTCCCTATTACTATCACATAACCAGAGAATAGGGCGTAAACACATGTAACCAAAAGCCTAAGCACCACACTTATGCCAGTAATTACTACTCTCTGTAAACCAATCAACAAAAGATTAAAATAAATACTTGAACAAAGATCAATTACCAAAAGTATCCTAGATGCATGCTTGGAGAAGCCTGAATCCACCGAAGTACAAGTCGTAGAGGGAGCACCGACAGGCCGGCACCACCTCCAACTCTTCCCTCTCTCTATATCTCTCTATCTATTTGCTAAGACTAGATCCTAATATGAACTATGAATTGAGGATGCCTCAGGGAGGGGGATCTAAGGCTGCTTATATAGTTCGAAGGGATGCACCGTGGCCCTCAGATCAAACTGACCTTGAACAACGGTCAAGATGCAAACTATAGGTCGGTTGGAAGCCGTCACATGAAGGAGGAGGTGGATGACATGTGGGTCAGGCTGGCCGACCTATGGGTGGGGCCGACTAGCCCCACCTATCATCATCTCGTCGCCTGCTTCATTCTGGTGTCTTCTAGATCCTTCTAGTGCCAATTCCTGATCTGTTTGCACAACAAATCATGTTGTGGTGGCCTTCTCCCCTTCGTCAGATCCTATTTTAGTCCTTGCGTGATACAGTTTTACCAAAGTTGTGGAATTGTGTCATTTTAACCCTTAAAGTTTTATGTTGGTGGTGGTTCTAAGGTGTTCTAGAGTCTTCCCAAGTTGAATTCCATCGTGGATTTGATATATTTCTCATCAGAACTCCAAATATAGCAAATGACATGCCACTTTCGATTGTCTTGATGAGCTCTTCCAATGGTGCACTCCAATTCATCACTTGAGGTACTTTTATGGTGAAATATTGAATATCCTACAAAATAAGTGAGAACACCAAAACTCGTGAAACTCGTTAGAATCAAACCCTACAACTATGCTTTGTGATTCATGTCATGTCAGATTAGGCAATAGTTAATGGTTTATGGTTGACATTAAGGACCATCAATACATGGATTATATTTCTTACCTCTGCTTCAGTCGGAGATGGCAGCTGGCTATGACTCAGGAAACCTTGGGTATTAGGTTGAAAGAGAGTGCGGCTTAGAAGGCGATAAAGTGTGTGGTGGCTATTACAAAGGTGTAGTGGCAGTGGTGGACAAAAAGGCTACTTATGTGTTGTCATGAATGACATAAACATGGTAGGTATAGCCTCTTTGTAGCGAAAGACATTCTGGATCTCTACAAGTAGTGTGATGGGCTTCGTCCCCTCAATGGGCAGTCTAACTGTTTGGGTGAGCGTCTACTCCTGGCTTGAGAGCTCGCATTGTTTCTTCTATTACTAATGTATTGTTTGCTGATAGCAAACAATTGCTACCTTTTAGAGGCCAGTCTTGAGAGGGAATCCTCCTTTGGTGCAACCTAGCACCAATGGTAGCAGCGAGGAATACAGGTGGGGACACTGAGATTGTTGTCGTTGTGTATTATCTACACCACTAGTTCATATCATAATAGAAGAAGGCTAATGATAATTAAAAACTAACCCCACATATTTTCTTATATTACAGCGGCTCTATTAGTCGTACCATCATAACCGTGTTTTCCTGTGCTATATGCAGCCAAGGAGGAGAAGATGGAGACCGCCGTGTGAGATGCATGGCGACTTCCAGAGAGAGATCCAAGCTGACATGGAGTCCACAATGTGCGCATCATGCTTGATCTCCTTCGTGGTGAGAGACCACCACAAGTGCCATGTCTAACTGATGCGCCGCATGCTTCCAAGGACAACATCAAGTCCAAGGAAGATGAATGGTTCACTAAAATAACTCCAAGTCCAAGGCTAAGGAACAGGTCAGCACCAACGATAGCAAGTAGAGACGTCAATGTTTATGAATTTTGTTTTAATTACCAGTTGAACTAGTTAAACTCTGTAGGATTGTTTAACTACCTCCATGCAATATTATTTGCGAGTGCTCAAGACAACTTATTAATTCACTCACTCTTTTGTTCACTGTAAAATTTACAAACATAGCTTATTTCCTATATCTTTTTTCTATTGCTCTATTAAGTACTTTTACCATTAGAGTAGTATTTCGCATTGTAGTGAAAACTATGCCTCTACCATAGTTGCAAGTCATACTCGAGATCTAGATTATTGTATGTTGTAAAGTAAGAAGTTGAGAGTTCCGAAGTATCCATGCCCACATTAGTGACAATTATGGATTCAAACAATCTAGAGCAATTATCAAAGTGGAGTTCCAAATGAACTTTTTATGCATGGTTTGAAATTTGGTACTTAATTTGTTCTACTAGAATTTGAACTAATTGTTCTACTTTTTATCTAGCCATGTGTCAATGTCGGACATCAACGTTTAGGTCTAGGACCGAAGACTTGGAGAGCAAGAGTCAGAATCGAATGAGATCTCCTAGCCCCTTTCTCTCCCTCTCCCTCCCCCTTTTATAGGGAAGGTGGAAGGGATTGTTCTCTTTATTGGCCATGGTGGTGCTAGTATTTACAACGATGTCATGGCAGGCTTACAAATGGGCCTAAACATTATATGTCAACTCCTAACTTGTACAATTGGGCCCAAAACATAAGGATGGGTCATCAAATATATAACACACTCCCAACATTAGTCGCTCAGCTATTTGGTTGTGATCGAAGTTACAAAACCCAATAGTTGAATACAACATGGTGTGGTCCCAATCGTAGCTTAGATCCGGTACACTCTTCGTCTATACTTGTTTTGCCTCAGGACTGCTTTTGTCTCTAGCTAGTCTTCGACTTGTCTTTAGCTAGTCTTCAATGAGCCCTTTGCTCGCGGCGGTGCCTTTGGCTTTTCTTCTTTACACCTTGTGACCACATCCTTGGCAGCTTGCTCCTTACAATGCAATTGAGGTAGGCAAAGCGGTTGATGTTGGCGAAGTAGTAATAGATGATCATGTTGGTTCTCCAAACCTTAATTCACAGATGCTAGGTACAGCTTCTATCATCGGGTGTATTGCTTGTCCAATGCACTCTGCACAAACCCTCTTGGATGGCGCCTGTGATGTTCTTCCAAAGATGACGATGGCGATTGCTTTGCCTCAAAATATTGGCGATGAAGGAGTTGAAGATGGCAAAGATGACTCCTCAACCCCGAAGTGTTCCTGAGAATGTCCAAGGTGCCAATGGAGACCTTCTTCCTGAAATGTTGATGACACTGGAGTCAGTGTTCGCATTGATGAATTGTTAGGTTTCATTTTTCATCTTCAGTATTATTTTATTCTATTTTATTATCTATTGTTTTTGCAAATAATAGTTTGTCTTTTTATGATGGTGCACATAGATGAAGCGGACCACTCATTGTTTTTTATTATTTTGCTACCAACCCCCTAATATTTTGAGGCAATGGGGCGAACAAAGGTGAACCGTGCCCCTCGACGCTTTTATACTATTTCGGTGCCAACCCCCCTAATTTTTGAGGTGACATGGCGGATAGAGGTGAACCAAGTCCCTCGGCGCTATTATACTATTTCGGCACCAACCCCCTCCCCCCCCTAATCTTTTGAGGCGACAAGTCGAATAAAGGTGAAACAAGCCCCTTGGCGCTTTTATACTGTTTCAGTGCTAAACCCCTAATCTTTTGAGGCGATGGGGTGAACAGAGGTGAAACAAGCCCAAATGCGCTTTTGACAATGTGAGGTGATTACGGCCTCATTCTTGTCATTGACCATCGTTGGCGTGTTTTTGGGGTTGTGGAGTTTTGGAGAAGGTGTGCGGTCCTACTGACCGCCACCTAGGGCTCTGCTTGTTGTGCTAGGCATAACTCTCACCCGTTTGTGGCTGCTCGCTAGGAGTGAGTTATCGAGCACAATGCTTGCCTAGGCCATGACCATATGCTACGCGAATAACACTTCATCAACCTACTAGCCTTTCACCATATTTGGTCACGTGGCCGACTCATACTTGTCGAAAAAAAATTGTATTTACACTTCAAAAATGTTGTTCCTTTTCTAAATGAGTTGTTGTAGCAAAGCATCTCGCTCGCTTTCTTATGCGGAACAACCGCCATTTTTGCATCTCAGTTTTCACTTCCTATATCTTGGAGTGTTTCAATCTGATCTATCCATCATATTTTTGCACCGGCGTAATGGCACGTGGACCTTAATTTGCTTATATTTCGCCGAGGAATGGAAACACAGTTGTTGGAAATGATGAGAACTATGAAAAAAATCCTAGTGAAAACTCAAGTGCAGTCTTTCACCTAATATTTGTTGTTATGCTTTTTCTTGCTCTTGCAAGGAAAAAATAAATACACCATTGTGTTTGCTTGTGAACAGGTTCGAGCCTAACATTACATTAACGTTTCAATTTATCAAATATTTTTGCTAATATTGGGAGCCTTATGATGCTACCGAGCCTCTTCAGCTCGTTTGTGTTTTATCCTCCTTAGGGTTGTCGCATCTCTACCACGCAAACTTTTGGAAGGTCAAGCTATTTTAGCCCTTACGCTGTAAGGTTGAGCTGGGAAATTTGAGAACTTTAGCGAAGATTCGGTGGCTCGACATTTTGCTTCAACTATTCTGTCGATATCCAGGACTTGTTTAAGTCAAGGCTTGTTTCGATATTTGTGTCTAAGATTGCTTATTATGGGGAAGACTGAAATTTAAAGCTTAATGCGGTACAAAGGATTGCCTTGTTGCAAAAGCTCATGCCCTTTTCACAAAGGTTTTCCCTGTGAGGAGAAAATGTGTGAATACCTCTGTTGACGGTCGTTAAGTATCAATTTTATACCGTCAACGCAGCAAGAGAAAGGACTAATATGAGTTCACCTATTAGATATAGGGGTTACACCGATTGTAATTCCACGAGTTTTGGTGATTGTCTATTTCGCGGGGGTTATCGAAAGAGAACCAAAGGAGGCCCACATGTCATGATTACATAGAGGTAAAGACCGAACGGGTGAAAAAGTATAATCTAGAAGACTCAGGAAGGCGACCCCTGAAGGCTGGGCCCCACCTGGCAGCCTCCAGGGTCGGCCGCCCAAGGGGGGGAGTCGGCCGACTCCCCACCTCGACCAATCACGTCGAGTCTCGCGGATCCTGCCTCCACCGCCTTTGAGGATGTCGGCCGACTCCCCACCTCGACCAATCACGTCGAGTCTCGCGGATCCTGCCTCCACCGCCTTTGAGGATGAATAATTATCGTCCATTTAGGTCGGTTTGATCCGAGGGCCGTGGTTCATCCTAGGGGGCTATATATTCGAGCCCCCGGCCCCCGGGTGAAACCCTAATTCATTCTCTCTTCATTCATCGAGAGGATTCGAGAAGTCGAGCCACCATCTCAATTAGAGCTCCATAGTTTAGTAGCATAGCTACATAGGAATAGATCTAGAGGGAATCAAGCCTAGCTTGGAGTCCGGATCTGTCGGAGTTCTTGGTAATTCCCCTCTACATTCTTGTAATATTCATCATTGTTCGTGATACTATGAGTAGTACTTTATTCTATTCTATTATATCGACTTGACTTTGCTCTATTTGATTATGTTCTCAATTATATTGTTCTTAGTCTACTTTGATTATATGTTTAGCATAGTTGGACTAGAATTATGTTTATGCATAGGATCGTATAGCGCTTGCTCATTAGATCGATGGGTGAGTGGTAAATATTGTGTAGGCGTGGTGCCTAGACCGTATTTATCTGCGATTGCACCCTATATTCCAGATCGTGAGGTAGATCGCGGGAGTGACAGTCCTGTTGAGTCCTTTGTAGCCCTTCTCCCGAGTATAGGTCTAGCAGAACAAACCTATTACATTGAAGTCATTGCTATGTCTCTTGTCTTCTCTGGTAATATCACTATGCATAGATGTAACCTTTTCCCGCCATGATTGCTAGATGTTCTTGCACTAATCATTGTATACTTTGACTTTATAGTTAGAATAACATAGGATTATACCCTAGATCGTCCTAGTCCATGCTAGTGTTATAAGCTTAGAGTGCTAAGTTGAGATGGCTTATTACTATTATTTTATGTGGCTAAAAGCTCTCATTTATCTTATGTCATTTATCATTCATTTCTATATTTTATGTGACACTTACCCCGTATGAGATGATCGATACGAGACAAGGTTGAGCTCTCCATTATTGCATGTGCATTGCTCATCACTCATTATCCAGTGCATTCCCTTCCCAGTGGTAAAATTATAAATAACGATACCCGGATTACTCCGGTTAAAATGCTACGATGATATATTCGTGCGCTTGCGGAACCCTCTTTATTTCAGTTGCACTTAATAGACATCAACAAGCATTTTTGGCGCCGTTGCTTGGGAAGGTTGAAAGCCAATGGATAATGAGCAGCATTGCACTACATAATGAGATTGAGCACTGTCACCATTCTCTACTCATACAAACCTTACCCTTGTCTTTCGTCTATTTTATATCTTATGCGGGGTAATGTATGAAAAAGACTACTCTTCCGATAATTATATTGACAATCCGAAGCTTTATTCGGGAAGGCCGAAGCCGCTTGAAGAAGACTAATCAATCATCATCATCAACTCAACTTAGAAGTTTATCAGAAGCAGAAAGTCGACCTTTCGCTCGAGACTTGACACCAGCGTTTGAAGCCATGGCAAACAAGTCACTCCGCGAGTTCTCAGCTCCTACTACGGACAACATTCGTACTGGACCAGCTGCGGACATCGAAGGAGCTTTTGAGCTCAAGCCTACGCTGATCAACATGGTGCAAGCAAGCCAATTCTGTGGGAAGGCCCATGAAGATGCTAGTGCTCATCTCCAACACTTCCTGGAGATTTGTAGCACATTCACTATCAAGGATGTCCCCAGAGATGCTATACTACTTCGCCTCTTCCCATTCTCACTCTTGGGGAGAGCGAAGCAGTGGTTCTACGCCAATAAGGAGAAGAATACTACGTGGGCACTATGTTCCACCAATTTCTTGGCGAAGTTCTTCCCCATGGGCAAGACAAATGCTCTTCGTGGGAAGATATCAAGCTTTCAGCAACATCATGATGAGACTGTCCCGAAGCTTGGGAGCGCTTTCAAGATTACATCCTCGAGTGTCCTCATCATGGCATGGAGAATTGGCTGCTTATGCAGACATTCTACCATGGTCTCAAGAACAAGACACGTGAGACGATGGATGCCGCCGGTGGTGCATTCTTATCACTCACTATTCCTCGGGCCACGGCTCTTGTGGAGAAGATGGCATCCAACCAAGGTTGGAGTGAAGAAAGAACTCGAGACCCGCAAGAGAGGAGGAGGAATGCACTTGAAGGAGGTAGACATGCTCTCGCCAAAATGGATCGCTAATGAAGAGGCTCGATGAGAGAGCCACGAGAAGAAAGAAGTCATGCATATACATGATGCTCGCATGACATGTGAAGAGTGTGGAGAGATCGGGCACACGGGTGCTAACCGCCCGTAGCGAAGGAAGGAGGACGTGAACTACCTCAACAACAACAACAAAAACAACAATTACTATCGTCCTCGCAGAATCAAGGTTGGAATCGCACGGAGAGGCCTAACTACTCGTGCAATTATTCGTGCAACTATCAAGGTAACGGCTCCTCCTACAATTATTACAACCGGCCGCCTTTGAGAGAGTTAGTTTGAATCAAGGCAAGATGATGGACAACTGGCCCAAGAAGCTGGCATCAAATGACAAGGTCCTAGAGACACTCAGCAACAGAATGGATGGCTTTTCCAATGCCATCAAGAGTCAGCTCAGCTTCAACAAAATACTTGAGTCGCAGGTACAACAGCTTGTCAACCTTGCTCCCTCTGCTGGTCAAGGTAAACTGGCAGGACAACCCGAAGAGCTCGAAACTGCAAATCTTGTTGATATATTCAATGTAGAAGACAGCCGGAGTGATCCATCGAAGGGGTCATGGATTGACTCAACTCTACCAATCAAGAAGGGCGATCCAGGGAGACCAGTCATTCCGATCTCCATTGGAAGTACCAATTTCAATGAGGCAATCTGTGATTTCGGTGCAAGCATCAACATCATGCCAAGAGTGATATACGAGAAGCTATTCAGATGCCCCTTAGCATACACAACTGTTGATACTAGATACGCACACGAAAGAATCAAAGAGAAATAATCCGCAAGCGCACGGATATCGGTGAGCACTTCACCCGGGAGATATTCAGTATCGTTATTTATTTATCCGCTAGAGAAAACGTGCATCCGACTAACCCAAGTCTATACTTAACCCCCGAGCTACGTACAAGGTAATGAGCGATATAGAGAGGATTACTACCACGTCTTCTTCCAACCTATGGCAAGCTTTGCAACTACTACTCTATGGGAGCACCTAAGAAAAGACACCACAGAGGATGCTTAACCTAGCACTTTTGGACCTACCTTACCTACCGACGGGAAGTGGATTACAAAGGTAACAAAGGGAATCATCTCCCCGATACTACCACGGTTCCGCCGGATAGGGAGCATCTACGAGTGAACCTAGCCCAAGCACCACGCTTACGCTACGAACGATTACTCTATTCCCAACCGGAAGCGAATAAAGTAAACTCGTAAACCAAAGAGCAATAATAACAAGAACTTACTAGTATCGAAGTTGAATTGCGTAATAATCCTAGAACCAAGCCTCGGGTTAGGAGACTTGATCCCGCAGTACAACCGGAGAGGAGACACCGACATGCCGGGCTTCCTCCAACTCTACCTCCACCCTATACTCTCTCTATCTATCTTGAATGCTAGGCTCTAGGGAGGAGATCCATTCAAGGGACCCCTCTCACCCGATCCTCTCGGAAATAATGAATTAGGGTTTCATGGGATGCCTCCTCCGGGGGCCGGGGGCCCCGCTTATATAGCCCCTAGGATGCACCGCAGCCCTCGGATCAAACCGACCTAAACGGACGATTATTATTCATCCTCAAAGGCGGTGGAACAGGGATCCGCGAGGCTGACGTTGATTGGCTGAACTGGTGAGTCGGCCGACCAAGGTGGGGAGTCGGCCGACTCTCCACCGAGCCCGTTCGGGCTCCCGTTTGGTCCGAGCCTTCTCGAACCTTCCAGACAGAATTTTCACCGGTTCGATTATCTCTATGTAAACCCGACATGTGGGCCTTCCTTGGGTATTTTCAAACCGACACCCCGTAAAAAATGACATTCACCAAAACTCATGGAATTCTATTAGTGTAACCCCTATATCTAGTTGGTGAACATATTTTAGTCCTTTCTCATGTTTAGTTGACGGTAAAAATTGACACTTAACGACCGTCAACAACAACCATGTGCTTGCAGCTTGCGGATCAGTCACTCCGTGTTCCCTTAGGAATACTTGAAGACATATGTGTACGAGTAGGCAACTCGTATGTTCCTGCAGACTTCGTGGTAGTGGATACAGGCAGTGACGAGAGGTCCCCCATTATTCTGGGACGACCATTCTTGAACACTGCTGGAGCCATCATGTATGCCAACACAGCCAAGATCATCTTCAATATCAAGGGCAAGAGAGAGACCTTCTTCTTCAAGAACAGAGTGCTGCAGTTCCCAAAGACACCCTCATCAATGTAACAAAGGAGAAGAAGAAGAATCCAGCTAAGAAGAGTAAGAACAAAGATAAGAAAACCAAGAAGACGGAGACAGTAAGGATGGTCACTGCAGTCCACAAGGAGCATGACCACTTACTCAAATCCCCACGTCTGATCAAGAAGGATGACCCAGGAGTCCCAACCATTCAATGCTCCATCAACAGAAGCTCTTTCAATAAAGCTGTGTGTGACACCGGATCGGGCGTCAACATTATGGCCAAGGTAACCTATGAATATCTATATGGCACTATGCCTTTGGAGCCCACCTATGCACAACTACAGATGGCAGATCAGACATTCCGCTTCGTCGAAGGAGTAGTGAAGGATGTCCTCATCCAGATAGATGACCATTATGTCCCCACAGACTTTCTAGTCATCGATATGGGAGATGACTACGACCCTCCAATCATCCTAGGAAGACCATTCCCGAACACCACCGTAGCTATCATCTATATTGGGACAGAGAGATTCACTTCCACTTTTCCACCGAGAAGGTACGCCGCTACTTCAATAATAATTATATAATCACCGAAGAGCCCAAGAAGAACGAGCAAGGAGAAGGCAGCGTACCCGTCACCGAACAAGAAGAACATCACTACGTATGGATGGGCCGACTATGAGGGAGAAGTATCTAGATATGAAGATCGGTACCCTTAAGAGAAGAACGTTGCGGAAGAAGAAGAGGTGCTACCCAAAGAAGAGAAACAAGTGATCCAAGAAGCTTCCTCCTCAAGGTCACCCTCTCCAACAAAGAAGGTATGGAAGGTAAAAACAAAATTAGAAACTATTCCTACACAAGAGGCGACGTCATCAGAGGCACTGGCCAATGCGCCCCCTGAAAAATGAGCGAACATGACAAGTCCTGTTCGGAGGACTTAAAACCACCGAACGCCGCGCCAAGAGGTAACTTGGTATTTATCAGCAATTCTTTTTCAGCATTGCATTTTTTAGCATATTTATTTCCCCACTTACATCTTAGTTGCTTCGTTATGTTTTTATATCTCGCATTAGAAAAGAAAATAAAGATGTTTTGCATTTGCATCTAGAAAATCATTAAGCCCCATGTGGATAATCATTCACCGTGGTGGCACAAAAATAATTTCTCAAAGATATTTATTTTTCCCGTCTCGCATTCCTTAAATTATAAAAAGATAAAAATATTTCTTGTGATCCCGTTAGAATGAGTTTTAAGTTAGGAAAGTTCTAGACAACTAAGGCCCGAGAGGTTTTTGTCACTAACACTTAATTAGTTCCACAAGCTTTGTTGTCTATTTGAGCTTCACGTAACATCAAGGATCAAGAAGAGCCAACAGCGTAAGGACATCCAGGTCCCCCGTCGGAGTGCCGCCCGCGACACCGAACGTTTGTCTCCAACAAAGCAACCATCTACGACACTCCTAGAGGACTAGAACGTCTTCATTGCCTCGTCGCAACATCGCAGACTATGTCAACATCCGGCTTGGGGGAGGGCATCCCCGTGTACCAAGCTAAGTGTTTCCAACTTATCTCGTTTATGCCTTGCTAAAGTATGCTTTGTTAAAACAACTAAAAAGATGCATAACCATAGAAACCCGTAAAGATTTCCTTATTTATCTTTTGGAGAGCTCTTGCAATTTGTCTTTAAATAGTCCCCAGAATAAACTCTACATGGAGATGATGAATAGTTGCTCGCCGTAATTCCTTTCAAGTACCTAGTTTTCAACCTTGCACTCTCCCGAGTTTTGGACACAACCGTTTAGACTTGAGATTTGCTCAACCCGAAACTTGTGGGTAGCGAACACTTGATCTAAGTCTAGGTGGTTGGCGGGTATGATATGGGAAGGTTTTGAGCTCGTCCATCTTGTTCCTAGAGATACTAGAGTTCGGAGAATTTATCTCGTGAAAATATTAAAATTCCTGCATGATGAGTTCCTTTATGATGAGAGTTCAAATTCCTACCACACCCATATATTCATGCTTACTAGATTAGGAAAACCCATCTCGTTTATATAGATCATATTGTAGGCTTGAGTGTAGTCTTTATAGGCATTGAGTGTGGTTATGTGTGGACCCATAAGGAATCATCATGCGGTTAAAGTCAATACTATGTGCTCTCCATCCATTGATCTATGCTACTTCTGTCCTCAGAAGCATGCACCCATTTTATAACTACTACATTCATTTTGTGCTTCTTCTGTCCCTAGAAGTACCACCCACATATAGATCCATATCCACCACATATCGTGCTATCTCTACCCTGGAGATACGCACTTATGCCGCTCCTACCCTAGGAGTACGCATTCTCCACTTACTGTGCTGTCTCTACCCTGGAGACACGCACCTATGCTGCTCCTACCCTGGGAGTACGCATCCATCCATCCATCCATCCACATATACATACACCACTTATTTCACTTCATCTAGAAAAGGTTCTACTCCTATTCTGGGAGTGAACATCTAGAAATAATCATCGCTATTCCATTTGCCTACATCAAAGCTCCAGTCATTATCATTTCAAGTTATATACTCCCGTGCTAAAGTTTTGTTTCCGCAGGATTGGTTGCTCAAAAAAAGAGAGAAAAGAAAGAAAGAGTAGCCAAGTCCTTCCTTTCGAGAAGTTTTAAGTTTCAAGGTTTTCAAATAAAGGGAGTCATGTTATCCCCAAAGGAGCAAGTGTGGAAGTAGATGTTCACCAGTTGAGTACCCCTCATAATCATTTTCTTATCATCATCATCCTATCACCATCTTATCATCCATTCCACTTCCTCAATCACGTGCACATATGACTTTATTATTTTAGTTCCTATTGGATCCATGTCTTAACTGTGCAATATATGCAAGTGAGTTTGAGTGTCTCCCCACCTATGAGCTCCACATAAGCCTATTAGAAAGTAGGGTGAGAGAGAGAAGGCACTTTCCACTATGCCTTAAGTTCCATAAATACCACATAGTTTTGAGAGAAGAGAAAAGGCATACACTACTCATGCCTTGGAGAGGATCCGTAAATACCACAAATGAGAGACCCGAAAGGTTCATACAAGGAACTCGAGTTTTATTTCAAAACTTTGCAAAAACTCCGGGATAATAGTTGATCAAAGAGCGAGAAACATGGCGCTTGACTTGACCGTTCTATCTTTCAACTACTCAAGACCCAAGTGACGGTTACAAGCCCCATGGTAAAAGGTAATATGAGTGAGTTTTGAGTCAGAATAGTTCACTCTAATCCGGAGGAGAGTTCTTGTTTGAACGCATGTGTACTTGTGAGGAGTGAAGGCATTGTAGCAACTCCCGATCCATCATCGAAGTCTATCTTTGCTCGTGGACGAGCAAAAGGTAAGCTTGGGGGAGTTTGTTGACGGTCGTTAAGTATCAATTTTATACCGTCAACGCAAGCAAGAGAAAGGACTAATATGAGTTCACCTATTAGATATAGGGGTTACACCGACGTAATTCCACGAGTTTTGGTGCTTGTCTATTTTACGGGGGTTATCGTAAAGAGAACCAAAAGGAGGCCCACATGTCATGATTACATAGAGGTAAAGACCGAACGGGTGAAAAAGTATAATCTAGAAGACTCCGAGAAGGCGACCCCCGAAGGTCGGGCCCACCGGCAGCCTCCGTGGTCGGCCGCTAAGGGGAGTCGGCCGACTCCCCACCTCGACCAATCACGTCGAGTCTCGCGGATCCCGCCTCCACCGCCTTTGAGGATGAATAATTATCGTCCATTTAGGTCGGTTTGATCCGAGGGCCGTGGTTCATCCTAGGGGGCTATATATTCGAGCCCCCGGCCCCCCGGGTGAAACCCTAATTCATTCTCTTCATTCATCCGAGAGGATTCGAGAAGCCCGTGAGCCACCATCTCAATTAGAGCTCCATAGTTTAGTAGCATAGCTACATAGGAATAGATCTAGAGGGAATCAAGCCTAGCTTGGAGTCCGGATCTGTCGGAGTTCTTGGTAATTCCCCTCTACATTCTTGTAATATTCATCATTGTTCGTGATACTATGAGTAGTACTTTATTCTATTCTATTATATCGACTTGACTTTGCTCTATTTGATTATGTTCTCAATTATATTGTTCTTAGTCTACTTTGATTATATGTTTAGCATAGTTGGACTAGAATTATGTTTATGCATAGGATCGTATAGCGCTTGCTCATTAGATCGATGGGTGAGTGGTAAATATTGTGTAGGCGTGGTGCCTAGACCGTATTTATCTCGCGATTGCACCCTATATTCCGGATCGTGAGGTAGATCGCGGGAGTGACAATCCTGTTGAGTCCTTTGTAGCCCTTCTCCCGAGTATAGGTCTAGCGTAACAAACCTATTACATTGAAGTCATTGCTATGTCTCTTGTCCTCTCTCGGGTAATATCACTATGCATAGATGTAACCTTTTCCCGCCATGATTGCTAGATGTTCTTGCACTAATCATTGTATACTTTGACTTTATAGTTAGAATAACATAGGATTATACCCTAGATCGTCCTAGTCCATGCTAGTGTTATAAGCTTAGAGTGCTAAGTTGAGATGGCTTATTACTATTATTTTATGTGGCTAAAAGCTCTCATTTATCTTATGTCATTTATCATTCATTCCTATATTTTATGTGACACTTACCCCGTATGAGATGATCGATACGTACAAGGTTGAGCTCTCCATTATTGCATGTGCATTGCTCATCACTCATTATCCAAGTGCATTCCCTTCCCAAAGTGGTAAAATTATAAATAACGATACCTGGATTACTCCCGGTTAAAATGCTACGATGATATATTCTGTGCGCTTGTGGAACCCTCTTTATTTCAGTTGCACTTAATAGACATCAACAACCTCATAATTTGTAATTTTTGGCAATTGGAAATTGCGAAAATCATAAAAGGTAGAAGTGGTCATTAACCAAAACACATGATGATCATGAAAGTGATAGACCTTGGATTTTACAATATGGTAACTATTAGCACGAAAACAACAAAGAGCCAAAGCCAGGAGTAGATAATGGGGATTTGGATTGGAATTCTGATGAAGATAATGTTGTTGACATTGATGATGACATGGGTCCTCAAAATTCTGCTTCCGTTTGTATGTTGACGTATTTGGATTCCATCCTTATAAAGAGATTCTCTTCTTGTATTTGGAGGATTTAAGAGTTGTGGCATACTATTTTAATGCGTCAAAGATTCAGGATTTGGTTGAGTGCCGCATTGGATATCATGATTATACCATAGGTCAAGCTCTCATATATACACCTTGTTGGAATAGAGTTGTTGGTAGAAAATTAATAATTTACATATAGATTATTAGTAGTAATAGGTATAGGACTCATCGACTCCATTTTTTCATTTTTCACTTATTTGTTTTTTTTCTTTTATTAAGGAATCGACCGATACAACTTATTAGGGCGCTCCCAGTGCTTTGTGGTGGTGCCCACACCAATTAATAGATGTAAAAATCTCAAGTTGTAGGTGATTTATTGAGGATCGAAAGAGAAGAACACTCGGTCTCATGTCATGCATGACACCAGGTCTACACAAGGACCAACGAAGAAGCAACAAAGGGGTTGGGTGAGAAGGTTGAGAGAAATGAGATGATTGGTTGCAGATGTATTGAACAAACTTACCATTGGAACTATGGTTTCTAGTGGTAGTGCGTGTGCATGAAAACTAATTAGTTGTTCTCCTCTTTGGATTGCCCTAATTAATAATAATATGCATCGACGAAGAATCAGTAGGGTCTCATCAAGGTTCTCCTAATCACCTTCAAGGTAACAAATAGCGGGTAGCAGATAGTGAGTGATATTGTTGGTGTTAAGTTTCAGTAGTGAGATCTAAAGATCACTTGGGGAAAAAGTTTACATAATCCGCTGACCTATTGTAACTCGATTATTTCACCCCTAACCTATAAAACCAGGTATTTAATAGTGTATTTGGTTTGGCAGACGTTTCGAGTCGGAATCATCCGAACCTAATATATGTGTTTTGTAACTTTGTTTGCGCCTTTGGTTCATGCCGTCCGTCACCAAGCCTTCAACCATTTCCTCAAAAAACGTAGGACGACTTGGTCCTGCATGCATGCGGATCCGGCCAGTTCTCGACCGAGCGAGTTGACGAACCAAACACCTTAACTTCCTCATCTTTATAAAACCGTTCAAACAACCTCTTACGTTGGTTTTGCATATTGGTTTTGCCATTCTATCACAATGTGGTGAACTTTAAAGCTGATGTGAACGGCTGACAAGTGGGCTCTACTTTAATTTTCTCTGTTTGACCTTGTTAAATAGGGTTGCAGGTGTCTCCAATGCAAGCCGATTGGAGAGAATTTTCTCTCGAGCTATGATAAGATTCTGTCAGAGGTAATAAAGAGGAACTTATAGATTGTTAACCTATACAAATTACAATTTCTCAAAAAAAAAACTATACAAATTACAATGACCAGCTTCGCGCAAGTCCCCACCGGCACACAGAAAACCGAGCACCAAGCAACGTACGCACGCTAGCTGTACAGTACAGCTCAGTACGGCACGCTAGCTGCGCAAGGTCACTGATCGACTCACTGTCCGTCCCGTGGCATGGGCTGCCCCAGCGCCAGTGTGGCCGTGTCCTGCCACAGCCGCGCCTCCATCTCCTTCTCCGTCAGCTTCCTCTGCGCGCGCTGCAGCGCCGACTCCAGCGCCTCGATCCGCTCCCTGTCCCGCCGGTGCTGCAGCTCGTGCAGCCTCGGCTCCAGCTCCGTCGCCGAGACTCCTCCCTCGTGCCGCCGCTCGCACGACTCGCTGCCGTCGCCGTCATCGCTCTCGTCGACGACCACGGCGCCTCGATGCGAATCCCCGACGCCAGTGCCGAACCGCCCTCCCTCCAGCTCGATGAACTCGCCGTCGTCGTCGTCCGACGACCACTGGACCGAACACTAAAAGCAAACGCCGCAAAGATCAGAATCAGAGGATCAGAACGTGCCAGCTCATTCGTTCCGTTCGCGGACGGACGGCATGCACGCACGCGACGCGAACAAAGATCTGTACCTGATCAGGAGTGTCTTTCTCGGACTCTGGCGGTTGGCGCCACCGTGCAGCCGCCTCTGTCTCGAGCTCTGTTTCCGTCGCCCGCTCCCCGTTGTCCTCGTCGCGCCGGATCTCCACCAGGAAGCAGTTGGTGGTGCGCGTGTCGTCCGAGACGCAGCTCGACGACGACGCGGTGGAGGTCGACGACAGCTGCAGGTTGTTGTCGCAGGCTTTCGGCGCAACGAGGACGACGTGATCATCCGCGGCGCCGCCGCCCTTCACCCTGCTCGCCTCGTCTCGGACCTCCTTGAGGAGCGTCTCCATCTGCGCGCGCACCTCGGCCATCCGGTTCAGCTCCACGCATGTCCTCGCCAGGAGGAACAGCATGCTTAGTCCCATCCCGGTTTGTCCGCCGGCCGCCACACTGCCCTCGCCGCCGCTGCTTCCCACCGCCGGTTGCTTCCATGCTGCGTTATTATATAAAGCAACGTCCGGAACACTCAGAGATCGATTGACAGCACAGCTAGACGACGACGACGACGATGTGGAGGTTAAAAGAGAGGGTGACCACGCGCGCGCGCACCTGAGGATTCCATCGACGCGTTCTCGCTCTTCTCGGCCGCAGCGGCCTCCTCTCGGCCACGCCTTACGCGGCGCTTCCTGCCGAACCGGATCGTGGCGCAGGTGAACAACGGGAGGCGCAGCCTTGGCGGCGTCTCCGGGGAAGGCGGCGAGGCTTCCTCCTCGGTTCCGTCCTCGCCTTCGCCGAGGTAGTCGTAGATCGTCCTCCTGTTCCTCGCGGGCGTCGCCGCCTCTGCTGCATCCCCGATGTCGACGCCGTCGCCGGCCGAGGCCATTGCGTGCGCGCAAGAGCTCAGAGCACGAGACGGCTCGGCGCGCGAAGCGCGATCGACGGCTGGGCGTGGGGCGTGTGGGGCGTGGTGCGTGTGGAGTGGATCGGCCGGAGTGGAGAGTGGACAGAAGAGGGCCGGGGCGGCAACGGAGAGATGTGGCGCTAGTACGGTGGCGGCACGCGACACGTCGTCGTGTTCCTGTTGCCGGGCCGTGGCAGCAGCAGCTGCCCCAGAAAAGAACATTCCATTTCCTATAAGAGTACTGTATACAGGGGAAATCACCAGATTCGTCACTGTGGCTTTGCCTGTTTCGATGTCAAGTCTTGTGGACCCATGCACGCTAGTAGATTAGTAGGAGTGTACTGTGCTTGCATGACATTATTGCGATCATCTTGACGGGACATTAACACAGGTGGATCAGCAGTGCTGTATCCTACTCGTACACTTGGGACATCATCAAGTCCATGGGCGCTGTCTCTGTCAGATGCATGTACATACACGGTCCGTCACCAACTGTTCGGCTCATCTCCAAATCATTGATCGATCGGCGACGCCGACGCGGTGCTGGAGATTACGCGGGTACGTGAAAGCAACCCGCCGCGTGCCCGGCTGGGGAGGCATGGGCGTTAATGCTGCAAGTGTCGAGCAAGCGCTGCATCGGCCATGGCCCCGTGGCCGTCCGTCCCAGCAGCCCCGCCAGCCGCCACAGACCACTGCCCGCGACAAGCCTAGCCCCATGCCAGAAGCAAGCAAGCGGCCAAGAACGCTGCTGATTGATTTAATAAATAAATCTGGCCTGTGCTGCTCGTCGGCTGACCGGCCGGCCGCCAATGCAGGCGGAACGCGTCGGCGGTAGCTGCCAGGGCGCGCCGGGCGCGATGTGGCCTTTTCGCCCACGGATCAGTAGCTGCCATTTCGCGTCATGAGACATGAGCTATCCGCCAGGCGCGCGCCAGCGATGTGAAGACTTTTTTTTGAAGGAATGCGATGTGAAGACTTAGCGATCGAGTGCATGGTTCATGGTTGGTTAGTGACTTGACGAGGGAGCCTGACTTTGATCAACCGATCGAGATCGATGATCGATCTCGTCTCGTCTGTTGCTGTGGACGGATTCGGACCGGCCGGTCGCAGTCGGCTGGCGTGGAGATCGGTAGTTGGGGAACCCTCCAAACGGTGGACTGGTCGGCCGGTCCCATCGGGTCTCCTCCTCGTTCCGTCGAGCTCACTCGCCAGTGCACAACATAAAAGCCGGCGATCTCGCGCGAAGAGACGGCTCACGACGTGGCACCTACTCATCCATCAGCCTTTATTATGTTTGTTCAACTTCCCTGCGTTCAACATGTTCATGTAAAGAATATTTGAACTTTTGGCATCGCAGTGGTCGTGCCGGAGTGGTTATCGGGCATGACTAGAAATCATGTGGGCTTTGCCCGCGCAGGTTCGAATCCTGCCGACCACGATTTTTGAACTTTGCTTTCTTTTTTGGACCAAGCTCATATTGCCCAGCCACTTCTCCTTTTAGGCCAAGCCCAAATAAGCCAGCCACTTTGATCGATTCCATTGGAAAGATACTGCTGGGCCGTTCCCATGGAGAGACTGCTGGGCCGTAAGCTTCTTGTCCACACGGGCTTACCTTGCTTGGGGTTGTAGCGGTCCCGATTGTCGTCACTCCTTCCTCTATCAGAAAGTCATCACTGCTGATGAGTGACATTGGACATCGCAGATAGATAGGGCAATATATCCCTATCGTTTCGTTAAGTGGATTTAGAAAATGAACTATAAATAAACTGTGCAGAATATGCTTATTTTCACCTCTTTTCCTATTTTTCTTGATACAATTTTCACCTCTTTTCTAAAGGGTAGAATCTAGAAACCACAACTTATTAGGTCCACCTTAAAACCAAAAAATAGGACCTCATGTGCCTAAATGTTTCATTTCATTAAGGCGATAAATTTCAATTCTTAGATCTTTCCAACGCCCTATGAACTCGTCCTATTCATCTTCTTTCTTCTCCAATGGCTTCAACCCGCTGCAATCTCCACCTTTCACTCCCCTCCTTCCACCTCCGCTATCGTCTCCAACTCTGGCAAACACGACCGCGATACCCTAGCCTCAGGCTGGCTCGGCTGCCTCTCCACAGTCGCTAGGATCCAAAGTATTCTGCCGCCATCCCTAATGCCTGTCTAGACTCTGCCTTCTCCCAGAACCCCATCTATGCCTGCTGGATTTGGAGAAGAAAGAGGGAGCGATGCCAGAGAGGAGGTCGCCGCCGCCACTACCGTCTTCTTCGTCTCCAATGGGAAGGTAGATGTAGGAGCAAGTAACCAGATTCAGGCACCTAGAGTGTAGGAAACATGAAAATAAAACTCGCTTATCATGACAATATAGTGTTTTGAGATCGAAGGGGATGGACTAAAAGGTGTGAGACATATAAATGAGAACTTGAGAACTATAGAAGTAGAAAGGCCAAACAACAATACTCTGTATAGTGTATAGTGGAAGAGATGGCAGCCAGGTTAGCATATAAATGGCGGCGGCAACCACAATGTAGGCTAGGGCAAGAGAAACAGACTAATGAAGCTGATTAGCTCGGTGGAGGAACCAAAATGGGAGAAAACGAGATAGTGCACATATGCACAAGAACATGTTTTCGGTCATTTTGAACTAGGAGGATTCCCCGCACGTTGCGGCGGGTATTCCAGTAGAATTTTGATTACATAGAGAATAAATTTAATTAGAATAGGAAGAGATTTACCTATATATTTACTATATATATTGTTTCAAATCATAGAGAAATATTGTAAAATGACAAATGAGAGATCAAAAGGTTGTTTCATAGATTATTGATGAGATAATATAGTGAAAAAGGCAATATTACATGCAGATCATGTGAGAGAACAAGTACAACAAAAAGCGAAGTGTTTTCATAGCAATTACTTGATGCATTCCACGGGAAGGGGAAAGGGAAGGGCCGATAGTAGCCATTAATGATTAGCTTGTTCCTATTATTAGACTAACTAATTTTATTGAGGCCCTCTTGATGACATGGCTTAAGGAGGTGCTAGAGAAATAGTTAGTGAGTTTTATCTTTATAGGAGATATAGATAGCCAGTTAGGCAGCGGAGCTAAATGCTTCCCTACCCTTGATTTCCGAATCCCGATCATAGATAATAGCTCCGTCGATTAAGATGAATCTAATCCGGTCAAAAATACGATGTTGTACACTCCGGACACGAATACACGATGTCGTATAGCGTCAAAAACAAAATGCCTGTCGGGGTCACTCATGACTGTCTGCACTTCAGGCATTGCAGTTTCCGCCTAGTCAAACGTGGGCCGCTACTGGACGACTTGTACACCCGGAAAGTTGCGGTCGTGCGCTTGACTAAACACAAGCGTATCGTATGCAGTTCCGTCTACGACCAGCGATTGTTCCATAAATAAATCCAAAAACGAAGTAGAGTGTACTAGACTGATTTTTCCAAAGAAGCTAACAATTTGCACGAAGAAAACGACGGGTACCTGACTAAGCTAAGCGCATCATCCACTAGCACACCACCAGTCCACCTGCACCATATATATAACACCATAATCCATAACACAGCGTCAATTCCAACCTGATGAACGAAGTGGAATTTTCCAAATTCCAACCCGATAATACGACAGGGAGCTCATCAGGGCTTCAGTGTCAGTAGAAAACAAGTGGGCTGCAACTTCACCGGCGCGGGTGCCAATTGCCAACATGTGTGGGCAGGTGCAGGTCCCATGGTCTTGACTTCCCACTGCCGAGTGCCGACCGGAGCTCCCCTCGTCGTCGTCGCGCGCGGCCGGGTGGAATCCACTTGATCCAGCTGGGGGTGAATGGTACACGGATTGCGGCGCGCGCACGGGTTGGCCGGCCGACGACGGAGATGCCGATAGATAGATTAATTAAAAAACCGGCAATCCATACAGATACAGCAGCGTCCTGGTGGCCGGTCAATCGGCAAGCAAGCGGGCGAGGAGGCTAGTGGGGCGGAGGAGTCCGGGCGGTCGTCCACCGCCCCATGTTGTGGCCGGCCAGCTAGTCGTGCGGTGATCGCGACGGGCGGCGACCTCCGAACCTTCCCGTGAGGGCCGTGAAAGACGATCACTCTGGAGTGGAGTAGCTCGCTGGACGGACGGACGACAGGCAGGCTGGATCGCGACAGAGTGAAGACGGCACTCGCTGGGTTTCTACGGTTGCCAGTCCAGTTGATTCCACCCGTTTTCCTCCTTTTTGTTCCCCGCCCCTGATGGTATATCTTTCTAGATAGATACTAGAGGCTAGGCTTACTGATGACGACTCTACGTTGATTCGGTATTTAACTCGAGTAGTGAAAGGTGTCTGTGAGTGCCTGTGAACTGACGACTGCTACGTGAACCGTGAACACTGAATGGCACGATGGCATGGTCCACGGTTGGTAATTGGTGTCGATGCTATACTATGCTAGCTAGCTACGCCAGCAGCACGGTGTGGGTGGCAGTGCTCGGACGGCACCGTGGGCGGAACGGAACGGGACAGGGGAAGAAGCCGGGTCGTGGAGCGCCGGACCCGCCGGCCGGACCGACCGCACGTGTTTGACTAGGCAGTCCCACAGGCACAGCCCACCGCCAGCCCCGCCGCCGCGGCGGGCTTGCGTTTCCACCCAGCTTCCTGCTTTCCGCCAGAGCCGAGGCGATGCACCTGCAGCTGCAGTCAATGAAACACAGCACAAAACGTCGCACGTGGGGCACGGCCAACCCCGGCAACCCGCGGGGACGAGGGACTTTCCTTCCTTGTGGTCTCTTCTGCCACACCCATCCCGCCGGGTCGCCTACTTTTCAAACCCAATTCTCGGCAAAACCACTCTACTGTCTACTCCTGCGTGCGTACTTTTGTGGATAAGACATACTGTACGTACTAAGACCCAGACAGCAGAGAGGATGATGCAAAGGGCGGGCTTATGGTGGGTGGCCCACTGCTCAGTCGCGCCTACTCCACCATGAAGTTTTCAAATTCAAAATCTTTAATTCTTAGTGTCGTGAAACATACTACTCCTACTTGGAGTAGGAGCGACCACGTTTCTTCAACTCAAACGGAGGGAAAAAATTATAATGATTTCATTTGATCAATTGGATGAACAATTCGCCTAAAACTACAAAGTACAAGGGATTGTACACTTTCATGTGGTTTCCTGTTCTACTATTTCGCATGCTACATCGTCGACCACCCCGGCCCGCGAGATGATCTCTGGTCACACCCCATGTCAAGCCGTGCTCCGACTCTGTTTGTTCCTCGTGCCGAACTGCAGATCCTCATGCCGCCGTCTTGTTCTGCTATCGCTCTTTCGCTCTAGCAGTGAACAGAGGAGGCAGCCACGCCAGCGAATTGCCGCGTGGGTGCAAGACAATCTGAGCAAGAAGAATCTCCTGATGCCAATCGAACCGATCCAATCCGACGCATCTGTCAAGTCAATCCTTGGTGGGCGACAGCTCGAGGATCCGGCCGGACAGCGCGGTGACGAGCGCCGCCTTGAAGCTGGGGTCCCGCGTCAGCGTCATGGCCATCTGCTCCGCCAGGTTCCGCCGGATCATCTCCGACGCAGCCGCGGCCACCGGCTGCTGCTCGCCGTTCATCATCGCGACACCAACCTCCTGCTTCGGCTGCTGCTGCGGGTGCTGGTGTACCTGCAGCTGCGGGCGGAGCGGCGCCGGTGCGACGGCAGCGGCAGCGGCCGGCCTCGGGGGCGACGGCGGCTTCGCGGCGGCGGTGTTCTTGCTGGCGCTCGAACCATCGTGCGCCTGTGATGGCACCGCCGGGGGCTGGCCGTGGTTGTGCTCGCCCTCGTACGTGGCCACGAGGATGGAGGTGTCGTCAGCGCTGCGCTGCACCTTCTTCTTGACGGGGCACGCCGGGGCGAAGGAGCAGCGGAAGTAGGCCCGCGGGCACGGGTTGTCCTTGGTCACCTTCTGCCCGTACTTGCGCCACTGGTATCCGTCCTTGACCACGAGGCTGAGGTCGGCCGGGTCCGCGTGCACGTACAGCTTGGACACCTTGGGCTTGTGCTCCGCCTCCCGGATGCGCTTGCACGGCTCGCCGGAGGTGCACTCGTTCTGGTCCGCCGGGTGCTGCTGGTGCAGGTGCGGGTGCGGGTGCTGCGCGGCGGGAGGTGGTGCTGGTGCGGTGTCCATGCTGCTCTCGCTCTTGCGCTTGCGCGATGGGGACACGGACCCGCCCTCGGAGGTGGATGACGGGTTGGTGGTGGTGGCGCCTGCCGCGGCGGTGGCCACCATCTCCGTGTACTGGCTCCGCAGCGCCTCGTATTTGGACACCACCGCCGCCAGCGTCTCCGATAGGTGACGGTTCTCGTCCCTCATCCGCTGCAGCTCCGTCTCGAGAGCTGCGACCTGGGTAAATCAATCAAGGGAACAATCCGTTAGATTAGATTCTTGGCTCGTCGTCACCAGTCAAGCAAGAACGAATGGATCAGTGCTTGCGTTGCATATAGGAGTAGGAGTGTGTGTATACCTCTGGTTCTTTCTTTGGAGGCACGGGCAAGAAGTTCTCCTCGACGAGCACCTTGGGCCTGGGCAAGGCGGCGATGGTCACCGGCGCCTGGTGATGGAGGCTGAGAGACGGCAGGCCGACGTGCAGATCAAGGCTCAGAGAAGGCTGATTGCTTATCCATGGATCCATCTGCTGACTACTAATCTCCTTCCCTTCGACGTCCGAGCTAACTACGCCGGGGTCTAGAGCGGTCGACGGAGAAGAGAACTGAGGACTCGCTTCAGAGAAGAACGAAGAGGAACAAGAGGGATGCTTGAGCGTTCGAGTGGCGAAGGCTCGGGGCGGGGCGTGATATATAAAGACCGGGGACTGGAGGACCAGCGAAGAATATCGGGTGGTCCGTCGTGCGGTCTCATCAGGGAGACGAGAGGCTTCGCAGCGCACGACGTCGCCATCACGCGCACACGCGCCAGTCCTCTTCCCTTTTTCCCTGGTCGCGCGGCGAATCAGCAGCTGGGCTGAGCTGCCGAGAGACCGCATAATAAACAAGGGGCCGTGGTCCGTGGAATTCGCGCACGCGAATGTGGTGGAAGAATACACCGGCGCTGTGGGGCCTGCGGGTGGGAGGTGGACGACGAAGGGCACTGGAGGGTGCCTGCCGCCGCTGGACCAGGAGGAGACGTGACTGACTCTGATGGCGACGCCGACGCCCCGCCGCTACTGAAAACTTTGGTATTTGTCGCTTGTGGGTGGGAGAGAGGCCGGTGTCCGGTGTCCGGTGATGACTTGGGTGACCGAGGATTTGGGCTTTGAGACGCGAGAGCGAGCGGGCGAGCGAAAGCATGTCGGCCTGCAGGGGTGATGACGACGGTCGCCGGGTTGGGTGGTGGTGGCTCCCCCAAGTCAAGAAAATACACCACACATGTTACAAAGATCGCCGGGGGACGAATTGACGAGAGGAAGCGCGGGGCCCGCGCCGATTTGGCGGAAATGCCCTTTGGTTGGAAGGTCTGGGTTTTCCTGCTGGCGAGTGACGACTTATTGACCGGCCTTTTGGTCGGAGCCTAGTGGAGTGTAGCTTTTCGTTTTCTTTTTTCTTTCTTTCAACTGTATTCTTGTTTTTTTTAAAAAATAATTCATAAGTACTATCTCTGTAGTAGCTCTAGTTTAGGTGAGGCTAAGATTATTCTTGATGGCTGTGGTATCTTGTTTGGCGAGTTCCAAAAACTTGAGGGGCCAGAACAATAGTAACTAATGGAATCAAAACCGGCCAACTGTCAACAAGTAATACTCTCGCCGTGCCTGTGCCTTTGCCTAATTCTGACCAAACATTCTTTCTCTGATCAGAATAAGTACCACTCTCCACTACGTACAGACTCAAAGTCACATAGTGCTCACCGCCCGGGTCAATTGTGCACCATTTATCTATGACCACCCTTGCCGAGGTTTAGGTCACAACCAGAAGCTGTTCTTGACTGACGGCGCAGGCTTGTTGCTAATTAATCCCTTCTAGGATGCGAGTAGGAGTACTTCTAGAGCGCGGGCCGACCGGGTGAAAACGCTCTTTGTTTCTGCGTGTTCAATGACCTAAACGCTCTTTGTTTCTGCGTGTTCAATGACCTGGCTGGATGGTGAAGAGGTTAGCGAGACAGACCTGGCATTGACAGGGATAACGGGTAAAGCTCACGCAAAGGACCAGGCGAGTCGGGACCGGCTGCGGACCTGACGAGTGACGACCGCCTATTTTTGCGAAACTCCGGGCAAATCAGTCTGTTGTCTTCATCCACAAGGACCGCTAGCTGGACCGCTGCATACAAATTTTCCGTTCCTTCTCACTCGATCGATCGATCGGCCAACAACTGGAGATGCCGTATGGCTAAAGGTTTCGTCTCAAAGTGGTAAACGCTGTAACAAGTTGAACTGACCCGAGTTTAAACAGTTTATTCTATTGGAGTAAGTTTTCTCGTTCGTTCGTTCGTCATTGACAACATCCATTACCTTCGTCGTGCGAAAAACGTCAAGCGGCTGAACGGAGTATAATAAAAGGAGAACGAAACAGATCCAAGCAGCAGCCTAGTCAGCAGTCTCCACTGGAAGTCTGGAACTAATCCTCTGCTATCCGGAACAATTTTATACTATGCTCCTGCCTGCCACAAGAGAAAACGGTGTTGCACGACACGACGACGTCCCTGTCACGCCACAATTCAGGCACATGTGAACCCACGGGGCGCCGCAATCCATTGCGGCCGGCTCGTGCGTGAGCCAGCCCGCCCGCCCGGCGGCCCAGGCACCACATATTCTATCGTGGTAGGATCGTGGCATCACGGACCGTCTGCTGAATGTTGGTGCCGGCGAGGAACAGCAGTTAATGTGACGAGAGACTTTGCACCCGGGCATCCATTTCCAACGCATTATCGTGTCGTGAGGAGGTAAGGACTAGGACCTGCCTACGAGGAGAAGAACCTGGACTAGCTCTAGCTAGAAGGTGCAAGTACTTAAGGTCTAGACTCCTGTGTGTTCGCCGTCGTCTTTAGTGAGCTGGTCACGTCGTCCTGCACCTTCACGTCCAGTACAGCTTTGTCGCTGACTATTATAAGCAAATCTTCTTAATTATAACCTGAAATCATCTTCGACATGGATGTATTGGTGTACCTTGACATATTCCTACTTCTAGCAAGTAGCAACTAGTATAAAGACTGAGGTATGGCTTTTTTTTAATGAAAATTCAGGTATGGATTTCATGCTTATAGTTAACTCAACGGATAAATTATAATATAAATTTGACCCAGAGAATCGACATGCCACAACAGTACAACATAACTGTAGTGCCATCGAATTCAACACCTGCGTTGCCTTGTGTAACATTGAAATCATAATTCAGGCATCGGAGCTAGCCTGTGCACCGTGCTGTTTCAATCTTTACATTGAGTCTAAATATATGGCGAAAGAAACCTGCTGTGGATCGGGAAAACCGCGGAATCGAACCCATGGGAAGTCCAGGGCTTTGTTTTCTTGACGAATAGGACAGGAGAGTCCAGCTCCAGCTAAACAGCATGTTCCAGCGGGGCGCTGGCGGCTGGCCACGACGGTCAAGGTATGGCTGGAAACCGGAGCCAGCAACAGTGACTGATCTAGCTACTTGATCGAACAAGGTTCGTCAGTAGTACTCGTAGCTCTACACTCTATACCTACATCCCGGTACCTAGCGCCCACTTGCACAAGACTCTTGGAAAAGTATGGATTGAGAGGAACACTTGGCTACGGTCACCGTCGTGGTTACTGCTATTTTTGAGCTTATATAGGAGAAAGTCCAACTGAGCTACTTGTCTATACAAAATTTCTTTTATCTTGTATGATCAATATCCTATATTACCTTTCTTATTTTCTCCTCACACACACTTGCTATCTTGTCCACTGCTACATACAGTATCACCATGCTCAGCTTGGTATCTTGTATAAAAGCCAAGCTTTCTCCTTTGTCTCAAACTTTCTCTCTAGAAAAATCAAAAAACATTTTATAATTTAGAAATGAGAAAGTAGGACAGTTTCACAAGCTGTCTAGACAAAGTTATTCCAGCTTATACTACCGAGCTTAATCTCACGAACGGTTTACCTAAAATGATCGGTGGGTTCCTTGGATCTGCGCCGCGTATGGAGAGAAAAAAGCCCTGTCCCCGTGCAGTTCACGAAAGCTGGCCCTGACACGCGGCGTCGTCCTTTACCGATGTCGTAGGTAACTGCGGCGGTGGGGTGGCAGTGGCACGACAAGTCGTAGTGGATTCCACGTGACGCATGCTCCCGCTGGGTTCCCCTCCACTCTCCGTCTCTCCGGTGCGGGTCGTCGCCGCCGCCCGCCGACTCGCCGAGCACCGAGCAGTGAGCACCCGACGCACGTGTCGAACGACGGGTGCAAGGGGACGCCACCGAGTTGCGGCTCCCCTCCCTAGCACAGCATCAGGTCGTATTCTGGCGGGCCCCGCAGTTTGACGCCACCCCTCGCCTCGTCAAGACCCAAGACCCCACAACCCAAGACCCCACAAAAGTTGCGGGCGGCGTCGGCGCTGGACCTTGACCGCGGCGCCGGAACCGGAACCAACTTTTCTGCCCTCGTTCAGTCAACTTGGCATCGAATCGCATCATGGCTTGCGTCGTCGTCCCGGGTCGTCGTCGCGGCTGGGTTCGTTCGTTCGTAGTCGTAGTACTCCAACTAGTAGATGTCTGTATTACGTGGTATCGTGTCTGTCCGTGGACCGTATCCAGCTGGTACGCGGTACACGGATGCTGGATGCATGCATGGTCGCGTGGATGGATGGATATACGATGATGGAGAATCGGAGATGGACCCCGCGGATGACGGTGCTAGTAGTATAGAGTACTATTAAGTCTTGGCACATCAAGGCATGAACCATGAATGAACTGTTAACGGTCTATTTGAGCTGGAATTCAAGGATCGACCACGCGACCAGTCGGCACACCAGCTTCGTACCGTTGATTTAAAGGATGACGACGACATCGAACAAACTTGTCACGTTGCAATTATTACAACAAAATTAAGGGTCCTGTTTGAGGAACATGATTAACTATTGCTAACTAATTTTTGTTCTTAGCTTATCCAAAGAGGAGATTGATAAAAGGCTTGTTACTTGCACAACGTATTGGCTGCAACAGGTTTATTCTTCAATCAGATTGTTTAGAGATTGTTAAAACGATGGAGGAGGATGGGCTGTCTGCAACGGTTGCAGCGTCAATCTTTGACGAGTGCTATGATCTATGGAGGGACCAAGATGTGGCAAGTTTGTAGCACTATGATAGAGATGCGAACAAAGTCACCATGAGCTAGCTCGATAAGCTTTTAGCACTAAAGATTCTTGTATTTGGGTTGATGACCCCGCTAGTTTTATTCTAAATTCCTTGATGAACGATGTAACAACTTTATTGATTCAATAATTTTTTGCCAATTGGCTCTTCAAAAAGAAACTTCCCTCTGACTAACCGATTAGCTCACCAACCTTACATGATTTAAATAGATTTAAATTATGGCTATAAGGACAATGTCCATTTAGATCTACTGATAATTGCCAGAATCTAGATTCTACTAAAATGCAATAGCAGAATTTGCATTCTAAAAAACATGTGTTTAGGTATTGGATTATAACAAGAGATCGATTTGAGGTCACCAAGATGGATGCTATTTTTATCGCCAAGTTTATTAAAACCGGCTAACACTGATGGTAACAAAATTGGTCATGAAAACAACAAAAAGATCATTTCACTGCTAATTCAATCCACAAAGCGGCTGTAAAAATTGTTCTTGAATTTTATAACCGGTGAAAAAAAAGCCTAGTCACCCTAATTCACTCCTCTCCCACTAGTGTCTGCACCCTCCCTTGCTCTCCTAACCGACACTACACGTCTCTCTCTCTCTCTCTCTCTCTCTCTCTCTCTCTCTCTCTCTCTCCCTCCTTTATTGTCCTTCTAGGGGAGAAGGCGTGGTGGCATTGAGCGAGGGCACAACTGACGACTGAGCCTCTCTCCTGGCGGCCCAAGCCTTTTGCGTGAGAATGTGACAGCGATCAAGCATTTCCCACAGCTCCCTCGAGGTCCCGTACCAATTCTACGCGACACGAATGCAGGTGCTGCGTGTGACAACGACATGGGAAAGGGCAACACAAATTCTTCTCCCTTTGGCTCCCACTGCATCTTCTTATTACCACTCATTTTTATGTTCTCTCCTTTTCTCTTCCAGCACTAGCATCCTCTCTCCACACCACGTCTTTCTCAACCTAAGATCCAACCATGACTCGTTGTTTCTAGTCATTCCTGTGCTAGAGGTAGTTCATCATGCTTTGTCCAATGTCTCCACCATGACCCCTCCCCTCAAAACATTGGAATCGCAGCATACCACCCCTTCCCTCGCTTATGGTTGCATGTTGTGACCCTCCTCCACCACGTTGTCGACCTATTGTTTATGGTCAATCATATCGGTCACGACTGAAATTAAATCGAAATACCCAAAGACTAAAGTGCTCTATCTTGACAAATCTTAATCATTGTATTGATTCTTATTTCTAGGTAACACAACTCTGAAAAGAACAAAAAAAAAGCGAATCGGTTCGGTCTAACAAAGCTCACCCCCTATTGGGAGTTCGCGCTACTAATTCTCGACAGTTGCAACAACAACTAATTTTTTTCCCCTCTATCTTCACATAGGGCAAAATTGTCCTGTGACCCGTGTAGAAAGTTGTCATGTCCTCGTTGAGGGCGCTCTATGTAGTTGACATGAACAAAGTTGATTGTACCCCTATATAGTTAAATTGTTTAAATTTGGCTTCATCTATAGAAAATAGTATTCGTTGTTGTGTTTTTTCAAATAGATATTGTATATGAAGCATATTCTATAACAAACATAATAATATTTATTTTTAATAAATAATCGTTGATGAAAACTTGGTATGATTATTTGACTTGGTATGGTAGCTAGCTATGTAAACGGTATTTTGGAAACCAAAAAAGAAAGTTTCACATGACTAGTTACTTGGACTCTTTGATCGGTAATGTTCCTTTTGAATGGTTTGTGTTGCTGCAAAAGGTAGTCGGAGGCATCCTGGTTGGGCATAATGGTGACAAATTTTCTTCTTCTTCTGTTTCCATCTTAGATTATACTTGTTAGTGTTATGTTAGTGGATAAGAAAACGGGTATCAATTGGAAATTAGTAGTGGTGTATGGTTCTCCTTATGAGGAGGGTAAGGAAAGTTTCTTAAATGAATTACATTCAGTTTGTAGTGATTGGTCAGGCCCTACTATTCTCAAGGTGGGGATTTCAATCTCATTAGATTTGCCTCGGATAAGAATAATGACAATCTTAACTTTAGATGGATGGATGAATTTAATGAGTGGGTCAATAGATGGGGCTTATTAGAACTAAATGCAATAAATAGGAAGTACACTTGGACCAATAATCGGGGAGGAGCTGGTCATGGCTAAATTAGATAGAATCTTTGTGTCGGTAGAGTGGTTGTCTCATTTTCCGGTTTCCTCGGTTTATTGTCCGGATAGAGTCCCTAGTGACCATAACCCTGTAGTGCTTGATATCGGAGATGTAGCTAACTTTGGTAAAAAGAAGTTTAGGCTGGAAAAATGGTGGTTCCAGCAGCCTCGATTTTATTAAGGTTGTAGAAGAAGAAGCTTGGAACACTTTTCGCCCTACTCTTCCGGGTATTGATAGGTGGCGAGTTTAAGATTAGAACTTTAAGGAGAATCCTTAGAGGTTGGGCAATGAATGAAATAGCTAAGGTCAATAAAGAAAAAGCCTCATTAGTTTTAGAATATAATCATTTAGAGGCTGAACAAGATGAAGTAGGTTTGTCGGCCGAACAATGAGAGGATGGATTTTGTAGCTAATGAATTAGACAAACTTTGGGCTCTAGATGAAATTAAAGCTCTCTAGCGCTCTAGAGATAGGAACATTTTGGAGGGAGATAGAAACACTTCCTATTTTCATCTTGTGGCTAATCTTAGGAATAAAAAGAAAAGGATAGAGGTATTAGAAGGGCTCGATGGTCCCGTAGTAGAACGAGAAAGATAAAATTAGAGTAGCTGTGGATTTCTATAAGGATCTTTTCAAAACAGAGGAAAGAGGGGGTGTCTCTTTAGATCAGGACTTCTGGGAAGAAGATGAATTAGTGTTAGAGAGTGAAAATGAAGTCTTGACTGCTCCTTTTTCTGAAGAGGAAGTCAAGCAGGCAGTTTGGAGTTGCTATGCAGAGGGGGCTCCAGGTCCTGATGGCTTTTCCTTTTTGTTTTATCATAGGTTTTGGGATCTAATCAAAAGTGATTTGATGAAAATGTTTGTTGAGTTGCAAGAGGGTGATTTAGATCTGAAAAGATTAAATTTTGCAATGATCTCTTTGATTCCTAAGGTTGAGGATGCTAGAGTAATGAAGAATTTTAGACCTATAAGTTTGATTAACTGTAGCTTCAAAATTTTCTCAAAAGTGCTGACTCTAAGGCTAGGAAAGATAATCAATAGACTTATTTCTCCTCAGCAAAGTGCCTTCATTCAGGGTAGGTACATCTTAGAGAGTGTGGTTGTTGCTCATGAGTTGGTGCACAGTATGCATAAATCTAAGGACCTTGGCTTGATTTTGAAGTTAGATTACGAAAAAGCCTACGACCGTGTGAGTTGGGACTTTTTATTTGAGATACTTAGAACTAGAGGTTTTAGTAGCCTTTGGATAAATTGGATGGAAAAATTAGTAGTTGGTGGTTCAGTAGGAGTTTGTGTCAATGGTGAAGACAAGTAGTTACTTTAAGCCGAGCAAAGGGCTTAGGCAAGGTGATCCTATATCCCCTTTGCTGTTCAATTTGGTGGGAGATGTGCTTACTAGGTTACTGAAAAAGGGGGCTGAGAAAGGATTAGTTAAAGGCATAGCTGAAGGTTTCATAGAGGGAGGGATTATATCCCTCCAATATGCTGATGACACTATTCTGTTTTCTAGAGTAGAATCTGAGTATGTTAACAATCTAAAGAGTATTCTTATGTGGTTTGAGCAAATTTCTGGGATGAGAATCAATTTCTTGAAAAGTGAGATGTTCCCAATGAATGTCAGCCCGCAGGTAGCACATGAACTATCTCACTTATTTACTTGTCCTATTGGTAGTTTGCCTTTGAAGTACTTAGGAGTTCCTTTACACTTTGATAAACTTAGGAGAGAAGATATTCAGCCAATCATAGATAAGATGCTGAAAAGGATGGCTGGTTGGAGGGGAAAGTTGTTGTCATATGCAGGAAAACTTATCTTAGTGAGAGCTTGTCTAGCTAGTATCCCTGTCTACCTCCTTTCCTTTATTAAATTCCCTAAATGGGCTATTAGGTTAATCAATTCTCATATGTCTAATTGTCTCTGGAATGATGAACCAGGGGCCCATAAATACCATTTAGCTAATTGGGAAAGTGTTAGTATGTTGAAAGAGTTTGGGGGGCTGGGGATACCTAACCTCAGAGACTTGAATGTTTGTTTGCTAGCCTCTTGGATAAAGAGGTACAATTTAGATGGAGATAAGATTTGGAAGCAGCTAATAGACTTTAAGTATAATACTAGGAAGCCCAATATTTTTTATAGTAGCACCGTTGGAGCTTCTCATTTTTTCAAAGGATTAATGTGGGCGGCTTCAGCTGCAAAGATGGGCTATAGATGGCATCTAGGGGATGGTAAAAAATGCAAATTTTGGGAAGATAATTGGCTAGGTTTCTCTAGTCTTGCTATTCAGTTTTGGGATTTGTATATGCTGGTCAATGAAAAGTCGGCACAGTAGCTTCCTTGTGGGATGGGGAAACTTTAAAATGCACTTTCGGGAGATGTTTTGATGATAACCTGTTCGGGAAATGGCGGGAAGTAGTTCAACCGGCCTCAACCATTGTGTTTTCTCGATAGTGAAGATGCATTAGTGTGGCAGTTTACTTCTTCGGGAGTTTACTCCTCACAATCTTTGTATAGGGTCATTAATTTTAGAGGCATTATTCCTGTGTATGTACTCAGTTTGGTCTTTGAAAGTACCTCCAAGAGTTCATTTTTTCCTTTGGTTACTCTCTAAGAACAAGTTATTAACTAGAGATAACTTGGCTATTAGAAGAGAAGTTGATAACATGGAGTGTTTGTTCTGCTCTCGAACCGCAGTCGATTCAACATTTATTTTTTGAATGTGTGGTAGCTAAACAGTTTGGTCCGGCTTATCCGAGGCTTTGAATTTAGCTGTGGGTGATAATTTCATCTCCTTGGGGTCTAGATGGTTAAGCAATAAGAAGTTTGTCAGTAGTTAATACTTTCGTCTCTGCAGCCCCGTGGGGGATCACGGAAGCTAAGAAATGGATTGTGTTTTTCGGGGATGAAATGGAAGGATGGGCGTGTGTTGCTACGGTGGGTAGCGAGTATGCTTCAGGGTTGGAGCATCTTGTGTCGAAGGAACACATTATGAGCTACACCCATGCCCCGAACAAACTGAAGGAGGTGGCCACAAGAGTGCCACAGCTGACACCGGGAACCTTAATCAAGAACAAAGAAGAGTTGATGCTTGTATCAAGCCGGGCTCGATTGGGATACTTCGGAGCTACCTGAAGAAGCTCGGCGCCTGCCGACGATCGATCCAATTGAAGCTTCGGAGGAGAAGAAATGGCTAAGCTTTGCTCATCTGAAGGAAGCTTGGAACATGTAATAGGATAGTTAAAAGTTGTCTCATTTGCTTCTAGCTTTGATGGCTGTTTAGAGTGCGAAGTTTTCCAGCTGGGAAGTAGCTGTTGGCTGATTGAACCTTTGTTAAACATGCTTACTTTGTGGTCTTTTGTAATAAAAGGCCATGGCCACCCTTGAACTCTAAAAAGCTATGTAAACGGTATTACCACAACTCCTAGCCTCTGGTCTGGACACGACTGGATCCAAGCTTTGGCACTCCGATCCAATGTTCTGACTCAACAAAAAGCCAACGGGTTGACCCGACGGCATCGTTGTAACTAATCGCCACAGTGGATTTGGAAAAAGTGATGCAGCCGGTCTTCGCGCAGCTAGTAGCTCCAGAACCAAATGTCACGACTCTGACTCGCCAGAAAAGGCTAGCTAGCGAGGAGAACGGTATTCGGTTTCGGTAAATGCACGCTTGCGTTGACCACATATACAGTATACTCGTGTGCAAAGTCGTAAAGCGTGTGTGTGTCACAAGGCTAATAATCCTGATTCCGACCCCATTCCCAGGCGTGCATGGCAACCTTTTGGAATGGAACTTTGAAAAGTGCTAGTAGTCGATCGTCGGTCCTCGTACGGGTATGACGCTCCATCTATCTATCATATATATCATATCACCTCACAAGTCAGCGGTCACGCAGCATGGTTTCTGTTAAAAAAAACAGAGAAAAAAGGTGTCTTTTCTTGGAGCCGAACCGGCGCGCCGAACCGAACGGAATCGGGAGAAACCAGCTGGCGAAGCAAGGAAAAGTCGGACCATGCACCGCCGACCGGCCACGTGCGACTCCGATCGAGAGCTGATGAGCGAGTGCGTCGAGTTGAGGTTGAGCCGGGCGCCGTGGACGTGGAGATGAATAATCCACACCCTGCTATATTGTCTTGACGACTCGCGCGGCTCGGATCGATCCGCGACTTCCGACCCACTGTGTTTTTGTGTTTAGTGCACGTGCATAACGAGCCGCGCCAGATTTTAGGTTCCAGACAGGGAAGGCAGGAGCTAAAAGTGCTAGCTCCACCAACTCTGACCTCGTCCCATATACTATGCTTCAACATCATATCTTGTTCAACATGTGTTCCGATATCTTGAGTAGTTGTGAACTTATGATAATGTTAATGTAGACCAAATAGGGCTATGAACTCCCTAATTCAGCTCTACGCAGGGCTTAGCCTGTGCTTTAGCTTTTGGTTAGGCGAAGCCTTCTTGATTTTTGCGGTATGGTCTGACCACCCGCGTGGCGCGTGTCCACCAGTTGCACTAATCTGGATACTGAGGACGTCGAGGTCGCCTAGCCACACGTCGTCGCGTTGAGATCGATGCATGGCCTTTACAGAGTGTTATAATTGGGACTTGGGAGGAAGGAGGAGGAATGTGCAAACGTTGAAGAAGAATTAACCAATGGAACAGTGACCTGCGCATATAGCCAAGTCAAGATAAAGATTAATTCCCAATGACCCAAGAGGGCAGGGCAGCCTATTGACCATTCGATAGCCGCCACCATGACCGAGCCAGCATTCATCTCAATTCCGTCATCATCCACACCTGGAGTATCTATCCATCCATCTATCCACTTGCACAAACAAAACGGCCGGCGGCCGCCGGTCAGTCAGTCTTCGGTCTTCGTGTGCACCACTGAACTGCGAATCTGCAATGCGGCAGCCAGGCCAATGAATGACCAGATTAGGCGTGCATTTAGGGCCACGCTCGCGCCGTACGTCGAAGTAAACTAGTCAATCAATGACTCGGAACGCATCTCGTCTTTCACGGTTTCACCAGGTAGCCTACTGCTGCTAACATTGCCTCGTTACTCGTTACCCTCCTACAAGTCGATCGTTAGCGCTGATGCTCTGCTTCGATCCGGAACGGAAAGGAACACTGATGGCTGGTGATCCGAGGCGGGATTGCGGGAAGGGACGAAGTCGGGTGGAAGCATCAGCCTGTGCGTCCACGGGGTGGGGTCCACGCCGGTGCATGGCGGCATCTGCATCAGCATGCAGATACGGGCGTCGATCCCCGGGCCCCGCCCCTGTCCCCGGATCCGTCCTTCCCCGGCCTCGTGTCCATTTTGCAGGCTGCAGCTGTACTCCCTGATCCTGAAACAGTCACGTCGCCGCATAGTCGCATGTGCGTCGGCAATTTGAAGAAACCACATGCGTCGTCGTCACCCGTGATCGAGCGTGACCCGGAAAGGCCACAAAGGTCGTCGCCTTGGATTTCCGTCCCACTCTCCCATGGCCCAGGCTCGCCTAGCAGCACAGAAAGAGAAGAAAAAAGGATCATGTTGTCTGTGAATTTTCAAAATAGCACTACTACTACTACCGGTAGGTGAAGTGTCCCTGGTATATCCAGGAGATTCCGTGCTGCATACTATAGACCTTGTGCAATCCATCTTCGCTTGGAAAATTTCTCGCTCACAATCCAGGGGGCAAATGTTCCCGATTATCCTTGACTAGTTTTGTGCATGACCTCACGTGGACATATATGATTACAGTATATGACAGAGACAGACTATGAATGGATTATGAAATGCAGGAGACTCCCTCCCCACTGCCTTCTGAGTTCTGATGATTCCCTTGCGTCTGCATGCTCCAATCGATTTCGCAAGTTGTTTACAACCGCGTGGTCTACCGTACGACTTTGCTTTTGCAAATGCTTCTGTACTGTACGGAGCACAAAGTGTTGCTGGGCTTGGGCCTAGAATACTCATGGTAGCTAGTAGTACAAGGTTGGTAGTACGTACATGGGCTCTGGGGATGTGGGAAATCTCCTCTGCTGCTGCATGGCATGACTGATCTCTTCTGCAGGCCGCAGCACGTGAAACATGTGGTTCTTGTGCTCGCATCCGAAAAGTGCTCCGTTCGGCTGAATTTCGGTGGTTGAAATCTAAACTCGTTTATAACACGTTGTTCCTCGATTATTTGTTTTTCCTTGCGTGTACTCCTACACTGTTAATAATTAATAAAACAAGCATAAGGTACTAGCAGACTAAGATTCCGCTCAACAAAGGGCATATAAGCTGTTGGTTGTCCATGTGCTTTCGCATAATCGCATTGGATTGATATTGGACTGTGGCGCTCTAGTTAGTTGCTTGGGAATTGGTATCCTCTAGAGATATACAAATATATATGACGCCGTACGTACAACGATGATGGGTTGATGGCCAAATTAGAGCTCTTTGTCAAATCCAAACCTACAAATCATATTCAATTGAATCTGGGACCGGACCTCAAACGCTTTCAACATGTAAGATTTGTGCCCTGACTCGCTCGCTGGACTTCATTTTTCCCCCCAACAAGTAATGGATTATTCCATTCCAAACGATCAATTTCAAGTGCCGGCTCAACAGCACCACACTGCTTGAACAGGCTGCTAGCTCACACCGCAAAATCCTTGAAGTTGTCTTCTCTAAGTCTCATGTAAGTCCCAAAGCTGAAAATGCATTTCAGGATCCCAAAGTCTCTCTATTTTTTGAGAATAAGGTTACCAAAGTATCTAAGTTGATTCCATGCGACCAACAATGGTAGGGGGCTTGAGCCCCCGCCACACCACTAGATCTGTACCTGGGTTGGTTGTGGCATGTATAACGAACCAAAAAAGAGCAACACACAAACTGACACTCTGTTATCGCTAGTTGTGTGCTTTGATCTTTTCACTCGAGCTATATGGCACAGAGCTATGTTTGTCGCTGGCGACCATGGGACACAACGTTGTTCTTTGTGATCGGATACTGGATCTGTAAGATCCTCATGGGAAGTGGTGCAGTGCTGACCGTGTCTACGCAATGCCTCACGCAGTTGCCAGAAGCATCGGTGCACAGAAGCCGCTGGAACCGCTGCCATGCGAGCTGGCAGCATGATGAGTCTCAAGTGGTTTGTGTCGTACAGTAAACAACATAGTATTTGTGTTGTGTGAAGACCGATGAGGCGATGAGCCTCGTACAGTAGTATGTGAGTAGCTAAATTATTGTGCTGATTTGTGCTTTTTTAACTAGGTATAATTTTGGGCGCAAATAACCCACGTACTCTGCACTCACACTATATGTGCTTGTACACACCCAAAAAAAAGAGAGTGGGAGGTTCCCTGTGTAAAGTTTAGGATTAACGTGATGCCTCTCCCTGGCTCACGGTTGCGTGTTATATAGCATGGAGAATAGCCCTCCAGCGGTGGCGTGTTACACGAGGAAAACCCTCAACTAACTACTCAATGATCTCGGTTGTTAGCCTATACAAGATACTACTAACAACCGGATATGTCTAAGCCTATACAATGTACCTAGACATGTTTACAATGATAAGATTACATCATCTAATACTCTCCCTCAATCTTAGCCACATATAAGGTTAAGATTGCTTCGGAATTGTCGCAGCTTGACCCGTGGAAGCGCTTTGGTGAAACCATCTGCTACCTGGTCTTCAGAATTAATAAATCTAATATCCAACAACCTTTGAGCAACTCTCTCTCGAACAAAATGAAAGTCTATTTCAATGTGTTTCGTTCGTGCATGAAAGACAGGATTTGCAGAGAGATACTTAGATCCTAGATTGTCACACCACAACCTAGCCATAGGAGGATGAGGTATTCCAAGTTCAACAAGAAGTTTCTGAACCCAAATCATCTCGGCGGTTGCATTAGCAAGTGACTTGTACTCCGCTTCGGTACTTGACCGTGATACAGTCGGCTGTTTGCGTGCACTCCACGAAACGAGATTGCTCCCAAGAAACATGGCAAAACCACCCGTCGACCGTCTGTCATCAATGTCACTTGCCCAATCTGCATCAGAGAAGGCACTTACCATCATAGATCGTGACACACCAATCTTTAATCCACAATTTAGCGTCCCTCTGATATACCGCAAGATTCTTTTTACAGCACTCCAATGTGTTGTAGTCGGATCTTTTAAGAACTGGCATACTCTATTTACCGAGAACGAAATATCTGGCCTTGTGAGCGTTAGGTACTGTAAAGCACCAACAACACTCCGATAATTGGTTGCATCATCCACACCAAGAGTGGTTCCATCCGTAATACTCAACTTCTCTGTACTGCACAATGGAGTATCTATAGATTTGCACTTTGCCATACCTGACCGTGTCAGAATATCCTGAGCATATCGTTGCTGACTAAGCACTAGACCACCATTGATGCGCTTGACTTCTATACCCAAGAAGTAGTGAAGATCTCCCAAATCCTTCAGAGCAAAGTCCCTTTGTAGATCTGCAAGAAGAGTCTTGACAGCTTGTGAAGATGAGTTAGCCACTATGATGTCATCAACATATACCAAAACATAGATAGTATACTTCCCCCGATTGTAAAAGAACAGAGAAGTATCCGCTTTGGATGGCACAAACTTAAGAGAAATCAACTTCCCACAAAGACGAGCATACCACGCTCGTGGAGCCTGTTTCAAACCGTAGATGGCCTTGTCAAGCTTGCACACATAAGTAGGATGAGCTTTGCTTTTATAGCCAGGCGGCTGATCCATATATACTTCTTCATTGAGATGTCCATGCAAGAAGGCATTCTGAACATCCAATTGTCGTAAAGTCCATCCTCGAGAAACAGCAATAGACAAGATTAACCGAATCATGGCGACCTTTACCACTGGGCTAAAAGTTTCTTCATAGTCTATACCATACCGTTGTCGGTACCCTCTGGCAACCAAGCGAGCCTTGTACCGATCTATAAAGCCATCAGATTTCCTTTTTATCTTGTAAACCCATTTACAACCAATAACATTCTTACAACGCGGCCGAGGGACAAGATGCCAAGTACCATTGCGTTGCAAAGCTTGATGTTCAGCATCCATGGCCTGAACCCATCGAGAGTCTTGTAGGGCAGCTTGGACCGACGTAGGCTCTTCTGTAGTCGAGGTAGAAAGCATACCCCAGTGCACGGTCCCATCTGTAAACCATTTGGGCTGAGAGATGCCATGCTGAAGTCTTGTTGTAGGGCGTCTCGGTTCCACATTGGAGACTGCAGGAACGGCGGCCGCAGCTGATCCGCTGCCAGCCACATTCAATCCCGCGACCAGATCAGCACCGGGCGGCGCGCCCGGATCAGGTTGTGGCCGTCCGTCAGCCACCGTAGAGGAGGGAGGCACCAACCCGGCCGCAGAGGATCCCGCGATCGACTCGCCGTGCGCAGCCGACACGGACGGTAGGTTCGCCGATCCCAGAGCGGATTCGCCCGATCCACCTGCGCCATCAGATTCTCCTGCGGTACCTGCAGGCGGATCGACTTGGGAGACCGTGCTGCTTCCCTGTTCCGGACACATAAAATAACGGCGCGAAGAAGCCAAATCAGCGCCGTTTGGTGCCGAATTTTCTTCCAAATCTTGACCTGCAGGCAACTTATCTGCACCATGACTTGATGAACCATTAGTCTGGTTAGGAGGAGTCGCATACTTGTCATGTACTTGCATATCCCCAAAAGATGAAGATGGATTAAGAAGAATATCGGGGAGAAGAGCAAGTTCTGCTCGCAATTGAGCACCCGCATTGGGGTGAAGTGAAGCAAAAGGAAACACGGTCTCATCAAAGACGACATCTCGAGAAACATACACACGTCCCTCTTTAGGGTCCAGACATTTGAAACCCTTGTGCATATTACTGTAGCCAAGAAAGACACATTGCTTGGATCTAAATTGGAGTTTGCGTGAGTTATATGGACGTAAATTGGGCCAGCATGCACAACCAAATGACCGAAGGAAAGTATAGTCGGGAACATCACCCAGAAGCCGTTCATGTGGTGTGGCACCTTGAAGGACTTTGGAGGGTAGGCGGTTGATAAGGAAAACAGCAGTAAGGAACGCCTCATCCCAAAATTTGAGTGGCATAGATGCATGAGCTAAAAGAGTAAGGCCTACTTCCACAATATGCCTATGTTTACGTTCTGCCGACCCGTTTTGTTGATGGGCATGTGGGCATGAGACATGATGTTCTATCCCGACTTGTTTGAAAAAGGAGTTCAAAGATTGATACTCACCACCCCAGTCGGTTTGCATAGCTCTAATATGCCTATCAAACTTGCGCTCAACAAGGGTTTGAAACTCACGAAAGCAAGAAAAGACATCTGACTTATGCTTTAAAAGATAGATCCATGTGAACTTGGAATAATCATCAATAAAACTCACATAATAAGAATGACGACCAACAGAAGTTGGTGCTGGACCCCAAACATCGGAAAATATAAGTTCCAAAGGACTACTTGACACACTAGTAGACTTTGGATAGGGTAATTGATGCATTTTACCCTGCTGACACGCATCACAAATGTGACCATTATTCTTATCTTTAACAAATGAAAGTTTGTGTCAACTAAGGATCTGCTGAACTACGGTGCTTGCAGGATGACCTAGCCGACGATGCCACAACAAAGATGAAGGCTTCACGATACTGAGGACTTGCTTATTCTGAGGATGATGATGATGGGTGGACTTGATGGGGTAGAGGCCGCCTTCGCATCTACCGCTGAGAAGCGTTTTCCGCGTCTCCCGCTCCTTTATAGAGAAGTGGTTAGGATGGAATTCAACAAAGGCATTGTTATCACGTGTCAAACGATTAATAGAAACAAGACTTTTACTAGAATTTGGAACATGAAGGATATTACGAAGATGAATGTCTTGTTTAGGGGATTGCAAAGTACAATGACCAATATTTGAAATCTCCATACCTGAACCGTTTGCGGCATGCACACGGTCACCACCTTGATACTTGTCATGCATGGTCAACCAGTCCAGCTCGCCCGTGATGTGATCCGTGGCCCCAGAGTCCATATACCAGTTGGTATCCACACCATAGGACCCTGTGGTGGCAGATGAGACACTCTTCTGCTGCTGCTGCTGCTGCTGCTGCTGTGGGCCGGTGTAGTTCTCATCAAAGCGCTTCCAGCAACGATGCGCCATGTGCCCTTCCTTGCCACAGATCTGGCAGTACACGCCATGGAGAAAGTTCTTGCCTCGTTCTCCATTAGGACGGGCACCATTGCGGCCACCACCACCGCGAGCAAAGCCACCACGGCCTGAGCCGTTGCGTCCACCCCCGCGGCCACCGCCACGAGGATTGGAAGAGCCGCCACCTCCACGGCCGCCTTTTGCGGCGAGGTTGGCAGATGAGGAGTGGGAGCCTCCGTCGCGGATCTCACGCCGCTGCTCATGCGTGACGCACTGAGCCTGCAACTCCTGGAGGGAGATCAGATCAGTGCGATTGGAGACCGCCAGGGTGACGGAGTCGAAGTCCTCCCCAAGCCCCATGAGGGCATAGGAGACGATCTCATCGTCTTCGAGCTTCTTGCCCGCCGAGGCCATATCATCGGCGAGGCTTTTGATCTTGGTGAAGAACTCCGTCACAGTGGAGGAGCCCTTGGTCGCCGTAGCAAGCGCCATACGCGTAGTAATAAGGCGAGCACGGGACTGAGATGCTTGTAGAGATTGGATGGCAGTCCACAAGGAAGCCGCCGTGGTGTTAGAGGACACTAGTTGGAAAACCTCCTCGGAGAGCGACGAGAAGAGGTAGCTTTGGACTTGGCTGTCCTTAGCAAACCACTTCTCGTACTCTGGATTGATCTCAGGATCAGACTTCTGGCCACCGCTCACAACATCGGCGGCGGCCGGCTTGAACTCGGCCGGTGCTTGGTGGGACTCCTTGGTGAAGTTCCAGAGACCCGCACCCTGGAGAGTCGCAGTAACTTGGGCAAGCCAGAGATGGTAATTGCCCCTGGTAAGCTTCTTGGCCACCGGCGGAAGGAAGCCGAAGGCAAACGACCCGGCGGCGGCGTCAGGAGAAGACATGGTTGGATCTATTCCGTGGGGAAAAGGTAGGCTGCTGATACCATGTAAAGTTTAGGATTAACGTGATGCCTCTCCCTGGCTCACGGTTGTGTGTTATATAGCATGGAGAATAGCCCTCCAGCGGTGGCGTGTTACACAAGAGGAAAACCCTCAACTAACTACTCAATGATCTCGGTTGTTAGCCTATACAAGATACTACTAACAACCGGATATGTCTAAGCCTATACAATGTACCTAGACATGTTTACAATGATAAGATTACATCATCTAATACCCTGGCCTCTAGTGTGCAGGAAACGTACAGTTCCACATGTCACTAAAAAATACGATGATTGTTAGTGAGCCCAACCTCGTTTCAAGCGTAAAAATAGATGAGATATATATAGAAACAATTGCAATGGCATGTTAGATGAATATTTGTCGATTACGGATAACCGGCAGTCCACCACGGGGTATCCCACGGTGGTGAGTTTCGGTAAGGGCGTGTTACGATCTACGATCTGGACGTTCGAGAAACAAAACAAACCAAGGACAACCAGGTTTACCCAGGTTCAGGCCGCTCGGAAGCGTAATACCCTACGTCCTGCTTCTCGTGTTATGCTGTATGATCAAGTGTCGGATTACAATGAAGCGCTAAGCTCTCTAGGTTAGAATGCCAGAGAATAGCCTGCCTTCTAGGGGGGTCATTGGCCGCTTTATATAGCCGAGCAGCCAAGGGTACACGTGAGGTGGTCGGTTACATCAAGTCGTGCCCTAGGAGGACTCTATCTGATCTAACCGACTAAGTATACTTGCGGAACAAGCATCCTTGTACGCGATCCACCTCCTGGTCGGTTGCGGACCACGTCATCATCTTGAAGTCCGGCCCACCAACCTGGTTGGTAATGGGCCGGGTCTTGTTTGGTCTGGGCCGTCTTGCCGAGCAGCCCTAGAACTGTCTATGGTGGTATACCGGATTTATACCCCCCACAGCTAGTCCCTGAGCACTATGTATCTTGAGGGAAGTCCATCGTCTTGACCTGTATTGAGCAGTATAGATGCAGACCACATTGAGCGCTGGCGATAATGTGCTGAGCACGTAGTACTGACCACGCACAATGTTGTCCACACAAAGTGCCGACCACGTGTAGTGCCGACCACACGTAGTGCCAACCACGTGCAGTGCTGACCACACGTAGTGCCGACCACGTTTAGCCGAGCAGGTTTCCCGAGCAGTCTTTGTCCGACCACTGCTATGTCAAGGAAGTTGATCTTGTCGAAAGATGCATGGTGCTCAAAAAGAAAAAATAAATTTTTCTTTTTAATTGTCCTGAGACGTGGGCCCACGTTGACATGTGACCGAAATGTCAGGGCAGTGCACAACGAAAGCCGTGGAAGAAAATCAACCGGACCGTCGTAAACGGTAGGCCCTAAGTCACCGCAAGGTGACGTGGGCCCACGTAGTCCCCAAGTTCGATGGAAGACAGTATATGTTCGATTGAACTTTTTAAGAAAAAGTCCATACAAAATACCTACGGCCCTCTCGCTTAGGAAACAGATCGGGAAAAATTCCAAGGACCAAGGACATAGGCGTGTTGTGTAAAAAAGAACTACCGGGGAGCCGGTCAAGGCAAAGCCCCCGAATAAAAATGAAGCCCACGTGCGGCGCCAAGGAACCGGGCCCGTTAAAAATTTACCGGGAATAGTAAAAATCTGGCGGCCGCACGTGATGTACGGCCCATGGGACCGCGGCCCGCTAGGGTAAAAAATGGAGCGGTCCATATGAGTCAGAGGGGGTCCAACCCTAGAAGTCAACCGGATGTCATCCGGAGACTATAAATAACGGGCGCCGCCGCTAGTGGACGGTTCCGCACTCATTGCAGTCGCACTCAAGCAGTTCTCGAGCTCTCCGCATTCCTGCGCGCTAGAGAAAACCACCGCCGCCGCCGTCCATTTCGCCTCCAGATCCGCCACGCAGCCAGCACCAGCAGGGGCAACCGACGAGATCCAGTCGCCTGCTCTTGCACCAAAGCCGCTGCGCCGCGTAGATCCAGCCACCATCGTCGTGCATCCGCTAGGGTTTCACCACCGCATCGCCGCCGCCGGAAGATGGGAGCGAAGCGGTCGACCAAGAAGGCCGCGAAAGGCGGGGAGTCGGCGAGGCGCGGGCCGGACTGGGTCCAGTCCACCTCGTCCAGGGAATCGCTCGATTTGCTGGCGAGCCACGGGTACCTGCCGCCGCGTGAGATGGGGGTATGGAGGGAGCCTCGCGGCGAGGACGAGCCGACGCCATTGCTGGGTGAGTTCGTCGTCTTTGAGGACCAAGTTGTTCGCGGGTTGGGGCAACCGGTGAACGGGTTCCTCCGGGACCTGTGCATATGGTGGGCAATCTCCATATGCAACCTGGACCCCAACTCCATTTTGACTGTGTCCATTTTCATCGCATACTGCGAGATGTTCTTGGGCATCCCCCCATTTCAACTGTTCCGCCACTTCTTCGTGCTTCGCAAGAAGGGGTGGAGACTCGGGGGGGTCCCAAGTAGCCGGGGATGTTACATCCGGCTCCCGGATGGGTTGGCCGCGTCTTGGCCGGGGAGTAATTTCAAATCCGCCCCCAAGAAATGGAACAGGCCTGGTTCTATATGAGCCAGGATGTCGCCATTGGGAGGAAGGTGCCATGCGACATCCACCGATCCCAGAGGCAAATCCCGTGTGGGGAGAAGCACCACCCGTTGGGGATGTCCAGTGGCGGAGCTGCTAGAGTTGATTGACAACAGAAGGTGAACGGGGCGCTGGTGGCCGGGATGTGGATGGTCCGTCGCGTGCAACCGTGCAAAGAAAGGACCAACCCACTGTGGCAATACAGTGGGTTGAAGGATCCGGCACGGGAGACGGAGGAGAAGGCCGACGAGAACGATGTCCACCATACGCTTTCTGTCCTGTTTGAGAGGTATAACTCAACTACTTCTCTGCCGACCACCAAGCAGCTGCCGTACCGTCTCAGCAACCCTCCACCTCAGGTAATGCAACAAAAAGTTATACTCTCTATGCAATGTGATAATGTGGCTGACCGCTGATATGGTGCTGAGCACTTAAACATTTTATGTAGGGTCGAAGCGACCCGCACTTTTTTTCGATGCGGTGGAGGATCGGCGGAGGCGATGCCCCGCATTAGCGGCGCGTCCCGCAGAGGATCGCGACCAGGGCGAGGTCGAGGACCTTAGCCCTGAAGATGATGATGATGAGGACGAGATCGTGGTGGGAACAACCACCAGGGGGCAACGGCGCGCGGCAATGAAGAAGCCGGCCAGTGCAGCCCCCAAGGAGAAGGAGAAGCCGGCCAACCTTGGTACCGGGGTAAATTAAACCTCGGCAAGGAGGCCGGCGCCGAGGTCGGCAGAAGAGGCCGGCCGGACAGCCCGGTGTCGTCGGACTCCGACGACACCATCACCTTAGCCGAGCACCGGCGCAAACGCCAAGCATGCGCCGGAGACGGGAGTGGCGGCTCAAAGTCGCCCCAACCAGTGCCGCGGCGATCGCCGCGGAACGTCGGGCCGACTCCCGCTCCACCGAAGCCGAAGCCTGCGGCTGCCCCTTCTACACCAACCACGGGGGCAACTGCCAAGGAGGGCGCCGAGCAGTCCCCAGGTGGGCAGCATTTTCCGCCTAAGCCAGTCCCCAAGCCCAGTACAGGGTCTGGGGGCGGGGCCCCGAGGAGCGGCGGCGTGCCCAAGTTCAAGGGCGGGTTTTGCCGGTAAGTAATTGTAGACTTTGCAATTTGGATTGCTTGCCCGAGAATCAACTGTGTTCGTGTTGATGTTGTTTGATATGTAGTCGGCCAAGTACGGGCCCCACCCAGAGCTCCACCGGGACTGCTGCTACGCCGCCAGCAGCGGCTGCGGCGTCGAGCGCAGGGCCCCAGCCGGGCGAGGCAGACGCCACCAGTGCTCCGCCACATGTGGAATCGCCACGGGCCAAGGAGCCGGCGGAGCAGGAGGTGATCCCGTCACCGGATCCTGTCCACCACCCCACCGAGCCGAGTCCGAAGCCGGCGCGGGCCACACCAGGGCCGACCGCGCAGGCCATGAAAGAGATCCACAGGGAGCCCTCTCAGGCACCCGCCACCATCTTTCCTCCGAATCGCATCGTGATTTCGAGGATGGTGGGGGAGAAGTGGACCTCATATGATGAGGTGCCTGAGGTGGTGATGGAGGAGGGCATTAAGGAGGCCCTGGAGATGCTCACCTCCCGGATCCAGGTATGGTTGGTTTTGTCACTTGTGGTAGACGAGTGTGTGGAGCACGTATTGATTGTGTTGTTAACAGACCCTGCAGACCACCAACGCCCAGCGTGCGCGGACCATTCAACGGTTCGCGCCGATTGATGAGGAGTGCAGGGCCCTCCGGGAGGAGAAGGCCAACATGCTGGCGCAGGCACAGGTCTATGAGACCCGGCTCGCCGAGAAGGAGGCTGCTCGGCTGGCGCTGGAGCAACAGGTGGCAGCGCTGGAGGAGGGCCAACAAGGTATGTGGCCATATCCTCTATCACCAGACAAAGCATGATTTGTTGCCATGAAAATGTGATAACTTCTGCCTCTGCGTCAGGGCTGGAGGAGAAGGCCCTCCTCCAACTTCTGCCTTGGAGCGGGAAAAAACCGCTTTGGCCAAGCAGTTGGAAGCCGCCCAGGAGCAGGCCATGGCGGACGCTGCGCAGATCGCGGAGCTGGCCGGTAAGTTGCGCAACTTAGGTTGATTTCATAGGTTGTCTGCCATGTACTGGATCTAACAGCACATGCGAACCACGTTGTTACTGGCTGCAGATATTAAGGATCGGCATACCGCTCAGTTCCAGTGCCTGCGAGAGACCTGCGCCTACCTCCAAAAGAAGATTGATCGGAGGACCGAGCACATCAAGCCGGTTCTCCGCGCTGTCTTCCCGGAGGAGGTGCACCCAGCGGATCCGGTCGGCGAAGACACGATGGTAGCCGACCAGTGTCAACGGCTGTGGCCGGCGCTGCGGGACCTCGTCGCGCGGGCGGGCACTTACGCAGTGTCCACGGCGTTGGCGGTGGTCCGCTCAAGGGTGTCGGCTGCTGATCCAGCCACCGTCGCGCTTGGGATCGCGCCGGAACTCAGCGACGCCGACGCCGAGGAGCTCCGCACCACCTTCGTCCCTGTAGCAGAGCAGCTGGTTGGCGACATGACGCTGATCGAGGACCCTGCAGAGGAAGATGGTGGTCAGTAGGGCCGTTTGTTTTAAACTTGTTTATTTAAAACTTGTAATTAAGTGGTGCTGAGCACGGGGTGCTCGAAACAAAACTTAGGGCCGTGTTAAGGTGCAGACAAGGTAGGCATACTTAAGCGGGTGATAAGTATTTTGCCATTTTTATAACTTATCGTTAGGCATGACTTCGATGCATAATGTTTTTTAGAAAAAATCATGTCGACAAATAAGTTTTGCGCCCGCTCTCGAAGCGATTAGCTCTGTCAAGGTGACAAAGGGACGCACTAGTGAACAGCGCGGTACGCCGGGATCACTAGGTACGATCCTAAGTACCTATTAGAGGGTGCCTGCCGGATCTCCTAGTGCTGTGTAGCGCGGAGCTGTAGCACATCGACAGAGGACCGAGACGCAGGACCTTATCGAATCGTTCTCGGCGAGTGAAACGCAAAGTTTAGATGTGACTTATGCGGGCGCATGTATGCAAGGTGGTGCGAAGTTTCAGAGAAGAAATTGCAGCAGGACGAAAAAAGAGACGACAAAAGAGGAACTTTGTTAATAGAGAAAAAGTACAAGATATATATCTTTATGGGTAAAAGCGTATGAGCATCTCTATATGCCAAGAGTTTGGCTCTTCGACTCCATCGAGTGTCTCCAGTCGGTAAGATGTTGGACGTGTTACAGCCTTAATTCTGTACGGTCCTTCCCACCTTGGTGATAGCTTGTGGAGGCCGGCCGTGTTTTGAATACGACGGAGCACATGATCCCCAACCACGAACAAGCGTCCTCGGACGTTGCGATTGTAGTAGCGTCGTACCGTAGCTAAGTACTTCTCGGTCCGAGCACATGACTCGAGGGCCCGCTCTTCCTTAGCGATTATGTCCACCTCTCTAGCTTCGTTGGAGGTGGTTTCATCGTGGTAGGCTACCCGTGGGGATTGGAAAGCGACCTCGGCCGGTATGACAGACCTCGAGCCGTACACCATGAAGTATGGTGAGACTCCCGTATTGCGGCCTGGTTTGAGTACGCGGTCCCGCACCACACTGCGGATAACTCCTTGAGCCACCGACCAGGTTTGAGCTTGGTGTCAACCTGGGAGACTCGTTTTTTGAGTGCGTCGAGGATCATTCCGTTAGCACGTTCAACTTGTCCGTTGGCTCTCGGGTGAGCGATGGAAACGTACTTGACTTTGATCAGGCTGTCGTCGCAATAATTGAAGAATGCATCACTTGTAAATTGCGAGCCTAGATCGTGATGATGGTGTTCGGAACACCGTATTCGTGGACGACCTCGTCGAGGAACTCGGACGCCTTCTCGGCCGTGGCTTTCTTGACCGGTTTGTATTCAATCCACTTGGAGAATTTGTCAATAAGCACGAAGACGTTGGTGTGGCCACCAGGTGCTGGTTTAAAAGGGCCAATCTTGTCCAGTCCCCAGCATGAGAAGGGCCAAGCAGCTGGGATTGTTTGCAAATCATGTGCTGGGACATGAATCTCGCTTGGCAAACATCTCGCGCTTTACGCACCGTCGTACGTAATCTTCGGCGTCGAACGGCGGTTGGCCGCAGAAACCGCCCGCAGGCCTTGCCGACCGTGTCCGGACGCCGCATGGTTGCCACAAGTCCCTTCGTGGATGGCTTTAAGAAGCTCAATCCCGGCTTCCTGAGTAATACACTTCTGGAAGATAATGGACTTGGGTGCCTTGCGCATCAACTCGCCGTTGACCATAGCGTAGGCCTTGGCTCGCGAACCAAACTTGTTGAGCGACAAGTTTGTCCTCCGGGACAAGGTGGTCATTCAATGTATTTGATAAAGGGCTCTCTCCAGTCTTCTTGGAGAGGCGTCGCTCGGTCGGCTAACTCGTACCCTCATCATCTCGCTCCGCCGGCTGAGGAGACCATCGTCGTCCTCGACATTAGCGTTACTGAGCAGTGTGGTCAGGATATTGACCTCTGAAGTGGGTTCTGGTGTGTGGTCAACCTGATCGGGGATTGAAGGTTTGATTAAATCTTGAACAAAAACACCAGGGGGTAACTTGGCACGGGATGAGCCCAGTTTGGACAGCTTATCGGCTCCTACGTTCTTTTCGCGGGGAACGTGGATGAATTCCAGGCCGTAAAACTTGTTCTCAAGTTTGCGAATTTTGGCAACGTAGGCATCCATCTTTTCATGGACTGTATCCCAATCTTTGTTGACCTGCTTGATGACTAAAGCAGAGTCCCCATAGACCATGAGTCGCTTGACGCCAAGTTCAACGGCGATACGAAGGCCGTGTAAGGCTGCCTCGTACTCGGCTACATTGTTGGATGCTTTGAAGTGGATACGCAAGACGTACTTTATCGTATCCTTGGAAGGAGAGATAAAGTAGACACCAGCCCTAGCACCATCGATGTTGAGGGAGCCGTCAAAGTACATCGTCCAGTATTCGGCGTTTAAATCAGCGAGGGGTAGGCTGATGTCCGTCCACTCCACAATGAAGTCAGGCAAGGCCTGCGACTTCACCGTCCGTCGAGCGCGAAACTGGAGTGTGTACTCGGACAGTTCTAGCGCATACTTCACGATCCGACCACTGGCGTCCCGGTTGCGAAGGATGTCGCCGAGTGGTACGTCGGTGACGACCGTGATTTTAAAGGCTTGAAAGTAATGGAGCAGCTTGCGTTTGGTGATCAGGAGTGCGTACAAGAGCTTTTGTACTTGATTGTACCGCTGCTTGGACTCGCTGAGCACTTCGCTTATGTAGTATATGGGGCGCTGGACTCCGTAGACGTGTCCTTCCTCCTCACGCTCGACTACTAACACAGTGCTGACCACGTTGGTCGTTGCAGCTATGTATAGGAGCAACTCCTCGTCTTGCTTTGGGACTGTCAGGAGTGAGGGGGAGGTGAGATAAGCTTTGCGTTGTTTGAAGGCCTGGTCGGCTTCCTCGGTCCACTCAAACTTATCCTTGGCTTTGAGCAGTTTGAAAAAAGGGAGTCCTTTTTCACCCATCCGAGAGATGTATCTGCTCAGGGCGGCTAAGCACCCTGTGAGTTTTTGGATGTCTTTGACGCACCGGGGTGGTCGTAGTTTCAAGATGTCGGCTACCTTCTCGGGATTTGGCTTGATGCCGTCCCGTCGACGGTGTGGCCGAGGAGGATGCCGGATGGTACTCCAAAAACACACTTGTTTGGGTTGAGTTTCCATTGGAACTCATTGAGTTTCTCGAATGTGCGCTCAAGATTGGTGATCAGGGTGTCCGCCTTTCTGGATTTTATCACCACGTCGTCTACGTAGGCCTCTACGAGATCATCGGCGATCTCTTTCTCGAGGCAGGACTGGATAGCCCTTTGGTATGTAGCCCCGGCGTTTTTGAGACCGAAAGCCATGGTCGTGTAACAAAAAGCTCCGAAGGGGGTGATAAAAGCAGTTTTTTCTTGGTACTCCTTTTTAAGGGCTATCTGGTGATACCCGGAGTAACAGTCAAGAAACGAGAGCAACTCGCAGCCTGCGGTAGAATCTACGACCTCATCGATTCGAGGAGATTGAATGCCCGCTTGGGGCGTGTTTGTTGAGATCCGTATAATCAACGCACATTCTCCACTCTTTATTCTTCTTTTGAACAAGCACCGGATTGGCTAACCAGTCCGGGTGGTACACTTCTTTGATAAAGCCAGCTGCTAAAAGCTTGGCAACTTCTACTCTAATGAGCTCCTTGCGGTCACGGGCGAACCAGCGCATCTTCTGTCGAACTGGCTTGGCAGTCGTCTTGACGTCGAGGTAGTGCTCGGCCTTTTCCCTGGGGACACCAGGCATATCGGAGGGTTTCCATGCGAATATGCTGATGTTTTTCCGAAGGAATTGGACGAGCGCGTCTTCCTATTTGGGGTCGAGCTCAGCTCCGACCTTAGTGACCTTGGAAGGGTCGTCGTCGGAGAGGCGGACCGTCTTTGCACTTTTGACCTTGTTGGATGGACGCCGATTAGATCCAACAGGTTGCTCGAGCTCTGCGGGTGGTAAGTCGTCGACACCCAGGCTGGTATGCTGCAAAGCGTGTTGCAGGTCTTGGAACTCTGCTGCGGCGTAGGCGGCAGTCTCGCACTCACGAGCCATGAAGATGTTGCCACGCAGGGAGAGCGTTCCTTGCTCGGTGGGCATCTTCAACACCAAGTAGCCATAGTGGGGAACAGCCATGAACTTGGCGATGCCAGGGCGGCCCAAGATGGCGTGGTAGGTCCCTTCGAAGTCGGCCACGATGAAGGTGATGTGCTCGGTACGGAAATGCTGCTTGGTCCCAAACTGCACGTCGAGAGTGATCTGCCCGAGTGGGTAAGAAGGCTTTCCGGGCATGATGCCCCAGAACGGTGTGTCGTACGGCTGTAGTTGCTCCTGTGGTATACCAAGTGCCTTGAAGGCTGGGTAGAATATGATGTTCAGAGCACTGCCGCCGTCGACGAGCACCTTCTCGAAGCGGATGTTAGCTATTACTGGGTCGAGGACCAGTGGAAATCGCCCGGCGTCTGGGATGCGCGCCCACATATCTTTGCGGCTGAAAGATATGGGCTGCTCGGACCACGCCGGTAGCTTGACATCGGCAACGAGGCCATCGGGCTCTTGCATCGCGATAATGGCACGAGTCAACAATTTTCTGTCGCGACTTGTTTCAAGCCCGACTTTTCCGCCAAAGATCACGGCAGTGAAGTTCCGCTCGGGTTCCTTGAATGCGTGGCGAGGGTTGACATCTCGTGTCTCGTCCTCGTCCTCTTCTTCTGGCTTGTCGGCGGGCTTGCTTTTGGCCTTGGGGTTGGGTCGAGGCCTTTTGGAAGCGGACTTGATGAGGGCGTCCGTCAAAACTCGGCACTCACCCATGGTGTGGCCTTTGCTAGGATGCCGAGGACAGTCCTGGGCAAAGATTTTGTCGAGCACCTCATCCCCGGCTGGCTTCTGCCCCTTAACCGCGTTGACAGCATTGTCGTTGCGGTTTCGGTTGCGTTTGCCGCCACCGTAGTTGTCCTGGCCGCGGCGTCTGAAGTTAGGATCGCTGTCGCGGGGACCAGGTCCACGGATGAAACGCTGGTTGTTGCGGCGCTCCTCTTGTCGGCGCGGTGGTCGGTCAGCGTCGCTTTCGTCGTCGGAATTGTTCCGACGGTAGTTGCGGTCTGACGGGCCATCGTCGCCCCGGTTTAGGCCGTCATCCAGGAGAGTGTAGTCGTGCGCGATGGCGAGTAGCTCCTCCATGGTTTTCGACTGTCTGAGGAGGAGAGCCTTTTGGAGGTCTCGGCCACGTGGTTGGACTAGGCCATCGATGAATGCCTCGACAGCTGTCTCCTGAGAGATCTCTGGTACGCGATTCCACTGGTCCGAGAAGCGCCGAATGAACTGTCGTAAGGATTCCTTTGGGCGAAGGCGGACTTGCTTCAAAGCGTACTTGGTCCCTGGTTGGACACAAGTAGACTTGAAGTGGTCGACGAAGACTTGGCGGAGCTGTGCCCAGCTGTGGATGGAACCGGGTTGTAGCCGGAGCAGCCAGGTGGTGACCGTATTGTTGAGCACGACGGGAAGGTAGTTCGCCATGACGTACTCGTCGCCCCCTGCTGCTCGGACGGCCACCTCGTAGAGCATGATCCAGTGAGATGGATCTGCTTTACCATCATACGCCCGGATCTCCGAGGTACGGAAATTTTTAGGCCATATGACTGCCTTGAGCTCCTCGGAGAAGGGTGGGATGCCACCAATGTTTCTGCGTGCTCGGAGGCGCTCATCTATCCGTTCTCGGAGGTCCTGGTGCTCGGGTTGGATTACTTCGTCGTCTTGTCTGCCCTGGTTGACTTGCTGGCGATTAGGGCGTCGGCGATTGTTCTGAGGGCGTGCGCGTCGTGGAGCCCTGCCTAGTTGCTCGACACGTTCGTCGTAGTCCCCTCTGTCTTCATAGGCATATCTGCCATTGTAGGACGAATTGTCCCCTCCACTCTCGACTCATTTGCTCACGTCGATTCCGGTTCCGCGCGAGAACGACGGGATCGGTAAGAGCTGGCCATGGAGCCCATGGAACGAAGGTCGTTCACTTGGTCCTCGGCCGCCGCGAGGAATTCCTGAATCTCGTTGAGTCCAGGGGTCTCGGGGGGAAGCAGCTTCAGTTTCTCCATGGCCACAGCAATGTTCGCCGTAGGCGTCTCGTGAACCACTGGGTCGCCAGCACCGTCGAACTCAGGGTTGAGGTTGCGACGCCAGGGTCGGTGCCGTGGTCCGGCGCCTACGTTGGGACGGCCCTGCTCGGCAATGCGTCGTCGGGCACGACCGTTGTTACGATCTTCCCTTGCCTGACGCTGGGCGCCCGTCTCGTTTGGAGCCATCAGAATTGTCGGTCCGAAACCGGGCGGGTAATTTGGAAAATCCAGCGCGCTGCTGGGTGTCTCCGTCCGGTGGTCGGGAGCGATCGGCGTGTCATCGGTGGTCGGATTGGGTTCCGTGTCCATGAGGTGATCTTCGTCCGAGGAGAGGTAATCGGCGTAGTCTGAGGGGTATCCGGCAAGCAGTTCGGAGATAGTTGGCGAGTCCGGGTTGGCGTCCTGGGACGTGTCTAACTCACGGATCTCCACCATCCCGATCACGTGCGCGGGACTCCTCGGGATAACCTCCTGGATCAAGAGGGCATCAAACTGTTGTTGGATGTCCCTTGTATAGGTCGACGCCGCGTTGTTCAATCCAAAGGACAGAACGGTTGGATCATGCGGCGGAGCAGATGGATCTGCTGTAGGTAACTTGATTGGCGGAGCACGGCCTTCTCGGTACTGTCGGGCAGGTGCTTGCCGGTTCCGTCGTGCTTCGATGAACTCGTTCAACCTGGGGAGAGGAGGAACGTTTGCTCTGCTCTGGATCTGCTCAGTCGAAACCAAGCGGCTGTCCTGGTTGGGATCTAACCAACGGGGACTCCTATCCGATCTGAAGGGAGCTGGTCGAGCGACGGGCTGATCGTTGCCGACGAGATCTGTTTTTTTGCCGCGACGACGTAACTTTGCCGGCGTGGTCGGACGGGTGTGAAATCAGAAAAGTCTGGCCCTTTGCGAATCAACTCCTGCGTGGCCTCAACTAGTTTCGTGATCTCGGCCAACCCGCGACCCTGTTGGTCAATGAGCACGATCAGATCTGAGTTGTCGATCGGCTTTCTTTTGTAGCAAGGTAGCCGATCTACGAGTGCTCGGAGATTTGAAGTATCCTGCGCGGCGGGTGCTGCGACCGGCGGCGAGGTTGTTGGCGCTGTGGCCAGGTGAGCGGATGGTGCTGGGGCCATCTGCATGGTGGGCGGTGCTGAGACCGTCTGCCCAGCGGGCGGTGCTGGGGCCGGCCCGGATGCTTCCACGGAGGCGAGGGGCGCCGCCATCTTGGTGGTCCAGGTGACCGATCCGAAGGTGAAGGCGTCGCTGGCCACGAGATTCATGGAAGCAGGGAAGGAAACCATCGGATCGCCTCGAGATCGTGAACTCCACCCCTACCGCGGCGCGCCACCTGTCGATTACGGATAACCGGCGGTCCACCACGGGGTATCCCACGGCGGTGAGTTTCGGTAAGGGCGTGTTACAATCTACGATCTGGACGTTCGAGAAACAAAACAAACCAAGGACAACCAGGTTTACCCAGGTTCAGGCCGCTCGGAAGCGTAATACCCTACGTCCTGCTTCTCGTGTTATGCTGTATGATCAAGTGTCGGATTACAATGAAGCGCTAAGCTCTCTAGGTTAGGATGCCAGAGAATAGACTGCCTTCTAGGGGGTCATTGGCCGCTTTATATAGCCGAGCAGCCAAGGGTACACGTGAGGTGGTCGGTTACATCAAGTCGTGCCCTAGGAGGACTCTATCTGATCTAACCGACTAAGTATATTTGCGGAACAAGCATCCTTGTACGCGATCCACCTCCTGGTCGGTTGCGGACCACGTCATCGTCTTGAAGTCCGGCCCACCAACCTGGTTGGTAATGGGCCGGGTCTTGTTTGGTCTGGGCCGTCTTGCCGAGCAGCCCTAGAACTGTCTATGGTGGTATACCGGATTTATACCCCCCACAATATTATCGCTCAGAAGTTTGATAGTTGCAATGGTACGGATCAAAATAACCCCAAGTATCCGAATTATTCAAGCCGCGACGTCCTGCTGTTCTGCCTCTTGCAGTTTGCATCTTGATTTCCGGTCTGTAAAAGAATGAAGACCAATTAATTAGCTAGCCAAAATGAGTTGGGGGGCTTCGTGAGGGGGAAAAAAGAAGTTCTTCTAAATAATGGCCACGCTAGCGCACGTGGGACACGTCGATGTCGGCACGCACGGATTATTCAGAGATTTTCTACTCCAGAAGTACAGTACGTCGTGCGCAGGTCAAGACGACTGGCTCCAATACTGTTCCTTACGTAAGCGTCTGCGTCAGTGCGGGAGCGTGGTTCGGGAACTCGGGCAGAAGCAGAGGGTCGGGTCACCCGGCCGGCCGGCTTGGTCGCGGCGCGTCCACGCCAGAAAAAACGCCGATGGCACAGCAGGTCGTCGTCCGGGCAGGTTGCATGCACTGCATCAGCCCGTGCGTGTCGGCACGGTCCTGGCGCGCAGAGTCCACGCGACCCGGCCCCGCCGACGCCGACGCCGACGACGTACGACGCGATGGCGTCGACGATGGCCTGATCCTCATCCTCCTGTCTGCAGCCCCACAACGCGCTCTGCCAGTCACACGCTGCGTCCGCATGCATGCACCCAGATTATTGTTTGCTCGCGCTGCGGCGCTGACGTGGCTCGTGCCCTTTGTCTTTTTTCTTCGTTCTTGAACACACACTTCACTTCCGGCATCTGGTTCCGTTTCGGCGTGCACGTCCTCAGCTCCCGGTCCTCTCTCGCGCGCGCCTGCATCTGCATGCATGCGGATGCGGCCGGACTACGATGTGAACACGACAGCAAACAGCCAGGCCGCTCCATCGCTCAAATAACGAGGATCGATGTGTCATGTGTGTGAACGGCTGACCACAGCACCGGTGCCGAAAGGTTTCATTTAGCACGGGACACGCAGTTGATTAGGAGGAGCCGGAACATGCAAGCGACAAATACTGAACACAGTTCAAAAGAAAAAGGTACTGTCTTTTCTCTTTTGATTGACGATCTGCTGCTGCTCGTGCCGCATTGCATGCCTACTGTTCCATGCATGCGCAATTCCCCTCCTCTACCAACAATGAAATGTTTCTGGCTACCGGCGTTTGTCCACTTTTTGTTGTCGAGATTGTCCCTACACACTTTCGGTTTGACCTTACCTTACTGGACGAGTGGCTGATCGTGTGCCCCGTGCACTCGGCCCGTCCGTGCAGCGTGTACAGTGCAGCGATCGACGCGCTGTCGTCCGCTGCCCGCTGCCCGCTTGGGCGCCCTGCGTACGTGGCGACTGGCGTCCATGCATGGTGTCTGCCTGTCTGGCGTCGCATTGCCGCTGGACCTCGATTCACCGCGTGGAAGACGCTGCCTACGGCGTCATCGGCAACCGGCAGTTCGCCATTTCATTCAGAAACGACGACCGTTGCAGACTTTGCGATCTATCTTTGCTCTCCCAGTATCTGGTCCGGCTGTGCTCACGGGTACGGGATAAGAGGGCACGGGCCATGGCCCATATAGGGCACATATGCGGATGGGCCAGCGGCTAGCCCAAGTAAGCCAGTGGGCTCCTTCTCCTTACTCCTGAGTGTCAACTGCGTGCGGTTTCGGATGCACGTTCTGATGATCTGATCGGTGCGATTTCCGCTTTATGGTAGTCCTTCGGCAGAAATTAAGCCACCGTGGCGTTGGAGGAAGAAGGAACGCGGCGAGCTGTGTTTGTTCTGACTGGGCTTGCGGGAGGATTGGAAGGTCCACCGCTTTCTCCGTGATAAGCGTGATACATTGCGTCAATCTCCAATACAGAGGTTTGGATTTCGGTTTCAGTTCCGACGCTTTTCTGTCTTCGTTCGATCCAAACCTCCTGATTGATCCATCTGACATTTTACTATTGCATATGCTACTTCCCTTTTGCACTTGGTAGTAATCACGCATTTTATCTCTGTGGGCAGTGAGACTAAGCATAATACTGTGCACTGTAGATTCGTGGAGTTTACTATCAATCAATGTCAATGACTGGGGCTTACAGTTAAATTATTACTGCTTCCTAAATGTAACAGTTGTCTTGATGAGCCTCTACATTGCTTACCCTCTAAAGGCAATCAGAAATCTTGCAAAGAGTATATAACAAGTACAACTTTACAAGCTCAGACAAATATGTTCGAGTTCCATATATTAAGAGCTCATTACTCACTCAATTACAAAAGAATGTAATTCTCACTTTACGAGGAATCAAACAATTTTAAGTTTGACCAAATTTATACCCAAAATACTTACATTTATGATACCAAGTAAATGTCATTAGATCAATTATAGAATATATTTGTATAATGATAAATATATTTAGAGGTATAAATATTGATATATTTTCTAAAACGTAGTCAAACTTAAGACAGTTTGAATTGGCTCAAATCTAGAATTGCATTCTTCTCCGATAAAAGAAATAAAAAAAAGAATTGCATTCTTCTCTCTCTCTCTCTCTCTTTTTTTTTTTTTTTTTTTTTTTTTTTTTTTTTTGAGAGAGGGGGTACTAGCTTAGTTGAAACTCTCTAGCTCAGAGAATAAGTTTTTCATCTAAAGATGAAAAGGAATGCTTACAATGATTGACCAATTATATGTACCCTTAGAGCTCAGATTTTGGCTATTTATATTACCTGTCTAACTCTTGTTCTCTGCTGAGTTTTTACTTTTGTCAGAGCTACTTGTGGAGCTATCAGATGATGCCAGTGTATTAGCTTGTTCACTAATCTTCCCTGTGGAGGAGCTGGAGTCATCGTCCGTGATTGATTGGAAAGTGAGCTGGAGGGAATACAAGACTAATCCCACTGCATTGATTCCAAAGACAGAAGTAGCGAGGTAGCATAGCCCAGTGATAATTGTTCTGAAAAGAGCAGTATATGTGGTGTAAGGTCTAGAAAGCCAGCTTAGAACAAATAGCAAAATGGATGGATTCACACCTTATTGTGATTGTAATCTGACGAACCTGAAAAAAGACAATCGGACTCTATTAGATAATGTGTCAGATAGCTATAACGAATTAGTTATCCATAAGCATACTGAAAACAACACAAAAACAAAATACATTGTACTGTACCCTGTATGATGCACATCATTTTGCATTACCAAGAAAGAGGGTATCACTTGTTTCAAAAGACCAAAAAACTCAGTTAAACTGATACAAGTGTTTTTCTCTCACAACAAAACAGCTCATCAGCCTCAGATACCATCTAGCGAACAGGCCGATTGATATGTTGCATATTGTTTTTAATTTGTCACCACTGGTGGCCTTTTTGTGGTATTGGTCTAACATTGTTCGTTACCTTACTATTTGCAGCATTTTATTATCACTGAACTTGGCCCAAGCACCAAGTTCACATACGCTTCACACAAGGCTGTCTCTGAGTACGAGGAGGCAAAGGCGGTATGTTGCTACAACAACATACTCTCAGTTTTTTTTTGAACAGACAACAACATACTCTCAGTTGTTCGTAATTTAGTTCATTTACCCTCCTCATCATAGATTGTTTGTATGGCTGCAAGGTTTAGTGTCAGGGAAAAAATGTAGCAACTGATATTTATGCGTCCAGCTATTTGATATATGATTTGACATAATTGTTTGCTTAGAACGCACTTAGCTGTACTGAACCTATGGCTCATTTGAATCCTTGACTGGTTTGATGCCTTCAGGATATTCCATACATTGAAATGAAGTAAATTATAAGTTAACCCACTACATCATGTTATTCTCTCAATCTAGTTTTAACTGTCCCTAGATACGACCTACATCTATAAATGTGTTGTAGGTGTGTAGTGCTGGAGCTTGTCATGAAACATCTTGCCATTATTTACATGTGCCTATGTTATGCCTGATTACTGATCAGAATCAACAAAGCTCTTTTGTCCTGAGCACGCTTCGGTGTCCCTTTGTCCTGACTGCTTAAATTGTCCCTCAGTCAAGTTAAGTAATTAGGTGTGATATTCTATATTCCCAGTTGAACCGTGTCTATGTAGCAGAAATTGATTGAGATGCTATTTGGAGTAGCTTTCATTGCTTACAATTTACATGCCCCTATTAATATCCACAGGAAACCCAAAGAGAACAATGCAGCGGTTTGGCCACTTTTCTGTTACCTGGGAATCCATACATAAAAAGGGAGCTAAGGTACCGTGACATGTGCTGGGAAGAACTTAAGTGGAAAGGCAAGGATGGGCAATCTCTTGCTACCAAGCCTCACTGTTTTTGTGATCTTGATGTTCTCCAGACAGCAGAGAGTTTCTTGGAGTATGTCCCAGAGTTCTGGTCTTCTGATGAGCTTGATAATTCTATTAAAGATGGTGAAACACCACAAATTGATGTAGAATATTTTGTAGATCATTTTTTATGCTCGATGTATGAGGAGAATTCATCCTATATTCCACATTTCCACCACCTCATTGGCGCTGAAACGCTGCCTGCTCTCCTAAGACCACTATTGTATACACATGTTATAGTTTGTGTAACGAATTTGTACTATTCCGGAACTCTAAATGCATGTAACGTTGTACCCTCTGTTTTTGTGGTGAGTTTTCTTCAGCTTGTTATTACAATTTCTTATTTCATATTGACCTATTGTATCAATATAATGTGACCTAAATCTCAAGGCTATTCCATTTGTGAAACAAATCGCAAAACATATTATCACGCGCGACCAAACATGTGCTCAGCCTGTCCTGTGGGAGCATGGCTCCACGATGTGAGCCAGGCCAGGTCGTGAACCAACGAATGCTAGTTGATTGCCTTGTTCGCTGAAAACTAGCTAGTACGACCATCCTACTTAATTGCCAATTTCTAGCAACAAACAATTGTAAGTACACAGGTCATTTCAATATAAAACTAAAATCCCCGATTATAATGACAATGCCAGTGCTTAATGAACTAGGAAACGATAAGAACAAGACTGACCGAGAAGCTGTCGGAGATGGTCTGACGGTTGAGCGCAGCCTCGATTGTGGTGGAGAACTTGTAGAGGATGACTGCGATGACCCCCGCCGCAAGGCCGCCGAGCAGAGCCTGGACTGGGGATGGCGGCTTCTCGGTCTCGATGGGCGAGGCGCTCACCAGCCTCAGCCCCTCCAGGGCCTCCTCGGTGAGGTTGTTGGGCTTCTTCGTCACCCCGCTCGACCGCACTCTCTGCCAGCGGCAATCAATCAAAACTCGTTAGGTTTCTGTATGCGGTGTGATGTAGCTAGAGGATGGACTCCATCGGTGGGGATGTATTACGTACGAGCTCCTTGGCGCGGCGGGCGCGGCGGCGGAGGGAGCGGAAGAGGAAGACGGAGATGGCGCCGGTGAGGAGGAGGCTAGTGGCGGTCTGGAGCGTGGTGGGGTTGTCGTCCGTCGAGAAGAGCGTCGGCGCGCGGAGCTCCACGGGTCCCTGCTCTTCGGCTTCGATAGCGCCGGTGCCGGCGTCGGGGGGCTCTGCCTCCGCTGCGGAGACGGGCGGCGGAGGCTGCACTTCCGCCTCGGCGGCGCGGATGGCGGTGGAGCGCCTGCGGAGGCGACGGCAGAGGAGAGCGAAGGAGGAAGCAGCGAGGGGGAGTCGCCGCGATGGCGATGGCGAGGAGAGGCAGTGGAGGTGGACGCTGGCTGCGAAATGGAGCGACGACACCATGGTGGCTGTGGAGCGAGCACTGGAGCGGAGTGGCCGTGGGTTTGGGGTCGAGACAAGGATAATGGTGGGTGCGTGCGGAATTGTTTTTTTTTTCCCAAAAAAAAAATACTAGGAGTGCTCTAGGCCTCTTGTAATGTATTAAAGCCCATGTTTTACGGCCATCTAATTTTGGGCCTGTTTGGTTCCAGTTCCGGGCCCATCACTGTTAAAGAGACCGAGAGGAACGAGTGATCGTGAACGAGCTGGGCAGTCTATAAGTGGGCCAAGTTCTGCTAAAAAACAAAGTGGGCCAAGTCCCCAGGCCTGTAGATAACAGCCATCGCGTGACACGTGCTCTGTTCCTTCCCCTCCCTCTCCCTCTCCCGACAGCTGCTCCGCCGTCGTGCCGCCTCCTCCGCTCACCGCCCTCGTCGCGCGAGGAGACGCCGCCACCCGTCGCGCAGCGCGCCGCTCACCGACCACCGCCAGCCATCCAAGGTTTCGCACCGCAGTGCGACGCGAGCGCCTACGCGGAGTGCTCGTTCCAGCTCCGTTCGCGTTCGCCTACCTCCCGCTCTCCGCTCCAGGTCGAGAACTCCCCTCCGTTACTTCAACATCCCGGTTCCTTGCTACGCGTGTCTAGATCGGATCACCTGCTGCAGTTGCTGCGGGTAGTGTCAGCGGAGAATCCGCTGCTTTCTTCTGGGGTTTAAATTCGTGCGGTTTGGAATAATGCTCGTTCTGATCGGTGCGATTTTCTCCTTATTTGGTAGTTCCGCGGCAGAAATTTATTAGCCACCGTGGCGTTGGAGGAAGGAACGTGGCGAGCTGTGTTCGTTCTGATTGGGGTTGCGGGAGGAATCAGGTCTACCGCTACCTCCGTGATAAGCGTCGCTGATACATTGCGTCAATTTTCAAATGCAGAGGTTCGGATTTCGTTTTCAGGTCCGATGGCTCTCTGTCTCTGTTCGATTCGATCCAGACCTCCTGATTGAATGGGTCAATCTCCAAATGCTGAGGTTTGGATTTCGTTTTCAGGTCCGATGGCTCTCTGTCTCTGCTCGATTCAAACCTCCTGATTGAATGGGCCAATCTCCAAATGCTGAGGTTTGGATTTCGTTTTCAGGTCCGATGGTTCTCTGTCTCTGTTCGATTCGATCCAGACCTCCCTTTTGTACTTGGGGTAGTAATCGTTCATTTTATCTCTGTCGGCAATGAGATTATGCATGATGTGCGCTGTAGATTCGTGGAGTTTACTATCGATGTCAATGAATGGGGCTTACAATTAAATAATTACTGCTTCAATGTAACAGTTGTCTTGATGAACCTATACTGTACATTGCTTACCACATTTTTGGTTTATGTTCCTGAACCCGAGCTCATATCTGGTGATTGGTTGTTATAAGTAGTTATAATTGGTAGCCTTTCATTAATTTTTTTACCAAAATTGATAAATCCATGTGAACCCAAAATGGACAGTATTTTTTTTTTGGGAAAAAAATCAAACTCAATGTTCTTACTTTCTCTACATTACATTAAGTAAAGGCTGAGGATTAGAGAGGGAATGCAGGTATTTATTAGGGAGGATGCCAACATGAAAGGAAGATGACGTCGGTAGCAGGGGAGAGCAGTTGAGGACTTGAGGCTGGAATGTAGCTTGAGGGAGCAGTCTGTCCCCATTTTCAACTGCAGTTCGATCAGACTGAGCTTTATGGTTTAAGGCTTTAAGTTCCGGCATCATACCAAGGAAAAACTGCTGTGCATGCACAACTTTGGCATTGTTCGTAGTGATAGCATTAGTCCCTAGCCCTACACTTGTATCTTACATTTCTGCAATTTAGTTTCTGCAGTAGCTAAGAATTGCTTGGCCCTCAAGATGAGTATGAGGTGTCTTGGCTTCCAAGATTAGGATGGCATCTCTGCTTTATGCAAGAGAATATGCCTAGTAGTGGTTAGGTGTGGGCAGCTCTATATAAGCTGAACCCCTCTAATTGTATCCTTGCTTTTGCAACTTTCCAATTCAATCAAAAAGCCATAGGGGGCAAACTAACCTCTGTCAGTTCCTATGAGCAAATTGCAACAATTGGTATCGGAGCCTAGGGTTTTGCATAGCCACTCTCTTCCCCCACCACCACCACCACCGCCGCCGCCACCATGTCTACCTCCTCTGAGCGCGCTCGCCGCGCCGCCGCTGGCGCCCACGCCAAGACAGAGACCAGCGGCAAGGACGCGGATTCCCGAGGCATCAAGCGCGCGGCGCGACAGCGGAGGCTGCGGCAAAGCGGCGGCGAAGGCCGCCGCCGCCGCCGGCGGCGCGGCCGCGGCGCAAGCCGCGGTGAACGCGGCTGCGGCCCGGCGCGCCGAGATCAAGGAGGAGGACAAGGAGGACTTCAGCGAGGAGGAGGAGGAGGAGGAGGAAGAGAAGCCAGCGGTTCCGCCCCGAGATCGCCGTCGCGAGTCGCGGTCCCCGGACCGCCGCCGCCGCGGCCGTCGGGGGCGCTCTCCCATGGTGCAGGTGTACCGCGGTGATAGCAACTCGTGGCCAACGCTCACGCGAGCCAACTACCACGAGTGGAGCCTGCTGATGAAGGTCAAGCTCCAGGCGCGCGGTCTCTGGGAGGCGGTGCGGTATGGAGATGCGGTGTACGAGGAGGATCGGCGCGCCTTGGAGGCACTCTGCGCCGCTACACCGCCGGAGCTGGCCGCCGCCATCGCCAACAAGCGCACCGCCAAGCTTGCCTGGGAGGCAATCGCAACGCGGTGCGTCGGCGGAGAGCGAGTACAGCGCGCGACTCTGCAGCGATTGCGCGGGGAGTGGGAAGCTCTCTCCTTTCGACAAGGGGAGCAAGTCGAGGACTTTGCGCTGCGCCTCACCAGCCTCATGGAGCAGATGGCGCTCAACGGTGATCACGACCTCAACGAAGAGGTGGAGAAGCTCCTCCGGTGCGTCCCGAAGAAATTCGGCCAGATCGTCAATTCGATCGAGACTCTGCTCGATTTCGGCGCACTCACCATCGAGGATGTGACCGGCCGGCTCAAGGCAGTGCAAGATCGGGAGGCGGCGTTGGAGGGAGATGGTGCCGCGCCCAAGCTGCTCTACACCGCCGAGCAATGGCGGGCCTTTGACAAGAAGAAGAAGGCGGAGGCTGCTGGTTCGTCCAAGGATGGCGAGCAGAAGCGTCGTCCCAGGGGCGGCAAGAAGAACAAGCCCAAGGAGGGCGGGCAAGGAGGCGATCGCGGAGGTGCGGACCACGGCGGCGGAGGCAAGGCCAGAGCCACCGGCGGCGATCGCCGCGACAAGCGCCTCCAAGCGCAACCGGGCCGGATGCGGGCGCGGGATTGCCCCAACCTCGTCGCGGCGAGTGGGTGGCGCGGCGAACATGGCGGAGGCGGATGATGATCATGCCCTGTTCCTGGCGCACGGATTCTTGGAGATGGACAAGGAGCTGAGCAGCGGCGAGGCTCAAGCTTGCTCCTTTTACGCCAAGAACTCCAACCTCGACATCATGGAGCCGCGGGCGCGTGCTTTCCTCGGCACCGACTCCGGCGGCGGCGACAAGTTGGATGGCTGGTACCTGGACAGCGGCGCCACGCACCACATGGCTGGACGCCGGGAGCTCTTCACCGACCTTGACACTACGGCGAGAGGTACGGTGAGATTCGGTGATGAGTCTAAGGTGCAGATCGTTGGCGTCAGCTCCATCATCTTCGAGGCGAAGAATGGCGAGCACAGGGTGCTTCACGGCGTCTACTACATCCCGGCGCTGCGGAACTCGATCATGAGTCTCGGCCAGCTTGATGAGGCCGGCTCCAAGGTGGAGATCGAGCACGGCATCTTGAGGATCTGGGATCGCTCGAAGAAGCTGCTGGCCAAGGTGCACTGCGGGAAGAATCGGCTCTACGTCCTTCACATCGGGACGGCGACGCCGCTCTGCCTCGCCGCGCGCAAGGATGACACGGCCTGGCTCTGGCATGAGCGCTACGGCCATGTTCACTTCGACGCGCTGCGGCAGCTCTCCAAGGGGGGGGGTTGGCACGCGGACTGCCGGCGATCGAGCACGTCGGGCAGTTCTGCGACACCTGCGTCATCACCAAGCACCGCCGCGCTCCGTTCCCGTCCGAGGCGTCGTACCGCTCGCAGGATCAGCTCGAGCTCGTCCACGGCGATCTCTGCGGCCCGGTCACACCGGCGACACCCGGTGGCAGGCGCTACTTCCTGCTGCTGGTGGACGACGCCACAAGATACATGTGGGTCGCGCTGTTCACCACCAAGGATGTAGCGGCGGACGCCATCAAGCGCCTTCAAGCTGCCGCGGAGCTGAAGAGCGGCAAGAAGATGAAGACCCTGTGCACCGACAACGGGCTGGAGTTCACCGTCGCGGATTTCGCGGCGTACTGCGCCGGCGAAGGAATCCAGCGCCACTACAGCGCCCCCTACACGCCGCAGCAGAACGGGGTCGTGGAGAGGAGGAACCAGACCGTTGTCGCCATGGCGCGCGCGCTGCTGAAGCAGAGGAACTTGCCGGCGCGTTACTGGGGTGAGGCCGTCGTGACCGCTGTGCATCAGTTGAACAGGGCACCGACCAAGGCGCTGCAGGGCAAGACGCCATATGAGGCTTGGCATGGCCGAGCTCCGGCGGTCGGCTACTTGCGCACGTTCGGGTGCGTGGCGTTCGTGAAGGACATGTCGCAGCTGAAGAAGCTGGACGACCGGAGCGCGTCCGGCATCTTCATCGGATACGCCGAGGGCGCCAAGGCGTACCGGGTGCTGGACCCGGCAACCCAGCGCGTGCGCGTCTCGCGAGACGTTGTCTTTGACGAGAGCCGCGGCTGGGATTGGATCAAGGAGGGAGGCGGCCAGGCTCCGGCGGACGTCGAGTTCGTCGTCGAGCACCTCTGGGAGGAAGGATCAGGGGAACAAGCTCATCGTCGTCAGCTTCCTCTGCTCCAGGCCGGCACCCTGCCTCGACGCCGCCACGGTCACCATCACCAGCTCCGGGGAAGCAGGGGAGCCCAAGTGCAGGGCACGACGGGACTCCTCTGCCCCAGTCGCCATCGGCTCCAAGCGCTGCTGCGGCCACGCCCGCTCCATCTTCATCAACTGGGCCACCCGTCGAGCTGGCCACGCCCTTGGAGGGTGATGAGGACCGGCTGGATGCCTACTACGACGACGAGCCCCTCCGCTACCGCACGGTGACGAACATCATCGGGGATGGATCCCCGCCCGGCCTGGCGCCGCGGCTGTTCGCCCAGCTCCATCTCACGCACGCTGGTGAGCCAATCAACCACGCGGAGGCCAAGGGCGATCCGGCGTGGGAGGCGGCCATGAAGCAAGAGCTGGATGCGGTGGAGCGGAACGGGACCTGGGAGCTCGTTAACCTCCCTGCCGGCCATCGACCCATCTCGCTCAAGTGGGTTTACAAGCTCAAGAAGGATGAGAAGGGGGTGATGACCAAGCACAAGGCGCGGCTGGTGGCGCGTGGCTTCGTGCAGCAGGAGGGCATCGATTTCGATGATGCGTTCGCGCCAGTGGCGAGGATGGAGTCTGTGTGGATGCTCCTCGCACTGGCGGCGCAGGAGGGATGGAAGGTGCACCACATGGACGTCAAGTCCGCTTTCCTCAACGGCGACCTCAAGGAGGAAGTGTACGTTCGGCAGCCGCCTGGCTTCGCCGTCGCCGGAGAAGAAGGGAAGGTGTACCGCCTGCGCAAGGCGCTCTACGGGCTCAGGCAGGCACCGCGCACCTGGAACACGAAGCTGGATCGCACACTCAAGGAGATGGGGTTCAAGCAGAGCGAGCACGAGGCGGCGGTGTACCGGCGGGGTGAAGGTCGCTCTGTTCTGCTCGTGGGCGTCTACGTCGATGATCTGGTGATCACCGGCGCAAATTGGAGGGAGGTGGAAGAATTCAAGCGGGAGATGAAGAAGAGGTTCGAGATGAGCGACCTCGGCCTGCTCTCCTTCTACCTCGGCCTCGAGGTTCACCAGGATGCCAAGGGCATCACACTACGGCAAGCTCACTACGCCCAGCGCATCCTCGAGCTCGGGGAGATGGTGGACTGCAACCCGGCGGCGACTCCCATGGAAGAGAAGCTCAAGCTCAGCCGCGAGAGCAAGGCAGAAGAGGTGGATGCAACCCGGTACCGGCGCCTCATTGGCAGCCTGCGCTACCTGGTGCACACAAGGCCCGACCTGGCGTTCGCCGTCGGCTACCTCAGCCGCTTCATGGAGCGCCCTACAAGTGAGCATCTGCAGGCCGTCAAGCGTGTGCTTCGATACGTGGCTGGGACCCTGGACTTCGGTCTTCACTACAAGAGGGCTCCCAGCACGGCGCGCTTCGTCGGGTACTGCGACAGTGATCTCGCCGGCGACGTCGACATGAGCAAGAGTACCAGCGGGACCATGTTTTTCCTGGGAAATTGCCTTGTCAGCTGGCAGTCGATCAAGCAGAACACGGTGGCCCTGTCCAGCTGCGAGACAGAGTACATCGCCGCCGCATCTGCAGCAACTCAAGCCCCTGGGGCATCCCAGGCGCTCGGGGAGCTTTTGGGCGGGGAGGTGGAGGTGGTGGAGCTTAGGGTGGACGGCAAGTACGCCTTGGCCCCGGCCGGGAACCCCTGTCTTCCATGACGGGAGCAAGCACATCAAGACTAAGTTCCATTTCATTAGGGACTGTCTTGAGGATGGTAGCATCAAGGCCATCTACATTCCTACCATAGACCAGCTGGCTGACATTCTCACCAAGTCCCTGGGAAGATCAAAGTTTCAGGAGATGAGGGGGAAGATCGGGCTGAAGAAGATTGTGTAGTGCTGGGCCAAAGGGGGAGATTGATAGCATTAGTCCCTAGCCCTACACTTGTATCTTACATTTCTGCAATTTAGTTTCTGCAGTAGCTAAGGATTGCTTGGCCCTCAAGATGAGTATGAGGTGTCTTGGCTTCCAAGATTAGGATGGCATCTCTGCTTTATGCAAGAGAATATGCCTAGTAGTGGTTAGGTGTGGGCAGCCCTATATAAGCTGAACCCCTCTCATTGTATCCTTGCTTTTGCAACTTTCCAATTCAATCAAAAAGCCATAGGGGGCAAACTGACCTCTGTCAGTTCCTATGAGCAAATTGCAACACGTAGGAAGAGGGAGCATGTGGCCAAGGTACTGAGATCAATCCTCGCCCAGTGTTTCTACCTGCATTACAAATTCTCCTGATCCATGTGTATTACATTCAGTTCTCTCCATGCCATTGTTTTATCTTTATCTTGTAGTACTTTTTTATACTCATGATACAGTTGAGAATTTTCTGTTTTTGTATAACTATACTCATCGGAAGAGATGATGAACCTTTAGGTTCAACTACCTGCCAACCTGGGCAGTTACTTGTTGCTGCTAATATGACCAGGGAATCACTTATGTTAGAATAGGCGCCATAATGGGCTGGCCTTGGGCCATGTATGGCTGGTGCCTTAGGGGTTAATGTTAGAGTATTAGGAATAGTACCACATTGTCTACCCATGTGGGGTATTAGTCCTATGTACTCTATATATAATCAGCCCATGAGGCCCAATGCAATACAATCAATACCGAGACCTATTGGCTCTCAGCTTGCAACATGAATGATGCTATAACATGCATATTGTGATGGTCATACCAAACTATGGCTTTTACATTAAATAATGGCTCTGTAACATGCTGCCAGCTGTTTGAAGTATGCACAAGTTTAGCTAAAACTTATCATATGATGCTTAGGAAGAGAAAAGCAGGTTCTGGCATTTGATGGACCCCTGGATTGCTGATCCCTAGGAATGGCGTTAGGTCTGCTGGAATAGGTGGTCCCTTTTTGTGTTAACTGAACGAAATCAGTGAATTATCCACCTAAATAGTTATGCTGACCTTTCGGAAGCAAAGTATCAACTGCAAAATAAAAAATGGCAATCACAATACTGACAGTAATATGATTGTGCTTGGCTGCTTGCAATTGTCCAACTGGGGAAAGTTGACTCGCTGAAGAATTTGAACTGTAGGCCATAAAAATGAAGGATGGCAGTTTGGCAACACCATTCCACTACTATGTGTCCCCTAACTGTACAAGATTCTAGACGAGCCTTACAAGTTATAACTGCTGATGTAGTAACCACAACTGAGGCCAATAATTTCCACGAGCTGATAGTACCTGTTAACTGAAAACAACTTTGCTTGAAAGCAGACACTTTGCATACATTTGTTCCGTGCAAGTCAACATGACTGTTGTGGTGCTCAAATGCTATATTAGAGTGCTCAGTAGAAGTTTCATGAAAAATTATTACTTGCCTTATAGTAATAATAATGAAGTTGATTTGTCCTTGCGGGTAACAATGTGATCGCTAGTTCATAACAGTCCACTTGTGTCCCATTACACAATGAAGTTTCTTCAATTCCAGACTAGGTGGTCTGACCAGTTTTCACTCTCCTGTTAGGCCACCACGGTGCCCCAAGTTTGCTCCTGTAAACTGCTAGTGCTCGGAGCACCAGAATGCAACAACTGGCCCAAATCATAGAATCATGGTCCCATGAGAAATTATTGTGGGGCAATCCAACTTGACTTTGACCACTTGTCTGTCAAACGATACAAAGTCTGTGGGGCGCTTATCGCTGTCATTATGCGATATTTTTCTGAACCTTATATCATGGATTGCTGGTGACTGGTGAGTGTTCTATGCAGGCTCTTGCCAGTGGTCCTAGTTTATTATAGGCTGCAATTCAGTGTCAAAAAGTTGGCTTCTTAGTGGAAAGAGAAGTGTCATCTGCCAACAATTTTTCTCCGGGGAAAAAATAAGAATCAAAACAAAAAAGTGGCTTCGGTAGGACATTAAGGTGATTGGCTAACCAATGCTCATATTTCAGCATCATCGATCCTACTTTGCTTCCAGATCTGACTGGTGTGGCAACCAAATTCAGCTTACTGGCCATTGGACGCAACATGTTTCTTTGTTCCCTTATCTGTTTGCTTTCTTGACCATGACAGGAGAAAGAGTTGTCATGGCACGCCCAATGGCAGCTTTGCATCTATTCTCTGCTGAAAGGGAAACTACATAGGTGTCAAAACATGTATGGGTTACTATTCTATCCATATCAGCTTCAGTCATCATCTAGAGCTCTTGAAACCACACAGTTTTCCTCTTAGTGCATGAGAGGACTTACAACTGATCCAGTGCTTTCTTGGCTAGTGATTGGTCGTACATCACCTTCCTAGCTTATCTATCTAATGCATTGCTGGTCTTGACTGCACGCATCTGCACCACCCTTACATGATGTCGATGCACCCACCAAGTAGGTGTCAACACTAGGAAGCTACTACATCTGCACCATCTTATAGGAAAATGCAGTTGATCTGTATTCTTAATGCTCATCAAGATGTAAAAGAAGATAGTTGCACTGTAATTCACTGGGGATAAAAACTGGAGTGATCTGCAGACTCTGAATGATGATGCAGCATGCTGCAATGTACACAAGAAACTAGCTTCTGGTTCTCAAAAGGAGAAATGAAAGGGAATAGGAAAAAGAGAAAATAAAAGGAAGAAAGAAACCAGATTCTGCACATGTGATTAAAGATGTTTCTAGAGTTGAAGCATGAGATAAATGGATCACTATTCTATAAAAATGCTGCCTCCACCGATGAGACTACTTAATTGAGATAGTGATTCTTCTCTAGAAATAGGGTTTCATGACATGTGGTTTTAATCTGAGACATAAGCTTGCATTTTCTTCCTTTTGACTTAGAGCTGTTGGTTTAATTTAGAAAACTCCCAAATCTGTTGAACTGCAACTCTCCTTGTTGGCTGTTGGTATGATCTGCCGTCCATGTCATGTACAGGCCACCAATGAATAAATTTTGAGTGAACACAGTAGTAGCAGAAAATGTTAAAAATACCTTGTGAAATCATTTGTTTTAATAGCATTCAACAGATTGCCCTGTGTTCTAATGAGCAAAAAAAAATTTATATCATTATGGTGTCTGTGTTCTACCGAGTAATCCGGCTTTGTTAAAATGTATGGTGCTGTTAAATTGTAGCTGTAAATTTTCAGCTATGTTTGATTGGTTGTATTATATGATAGTTTGTAGGATACTTTAACACAGCTCTGTTTTCAAATGAGAATTAAGAAAGACCATGTCATTATCCTAACTGATTGGATTCTGATGTATTTTTAGGATAGTTGTTTTCTATGATTTTTTTTGAGGAGTTCTTCTATGAAAAATTGGATTGCCTAGATATATGCAAAGGTTTTGAGAAGTTTTGATGGTACCAAGTTTCAACTACATATTTCTCTGAATGTTAGGATTGGTGTATATTTTTTTTAAAAAAAGAAAGAGGTAGAATAATCCGATCTGGTAAAAAATGGGAAGTTTAACCAATTTTTTTTTCTTGCAGGTTGCTTTGATCTGAAGCTATGCTGAATTCATACATTGGAACTCTAAAGTATTTATTACTCGATCTTCTATTTGGTCGTTAGTATTTTAACCTCTTCCTTTATCTAACAGCATGAGTGATTATTGGATGCCTAATTATTCAAGAATTTACAGTTGCTGCAGAAAAATCTTTCTGTGGTGGGAAAGAATTTGTAGCCTTCCAAAAACAAGTAATAATGCAGGACTCCGGAAAAATTTATGCAACATAGCAGTCAAAAGTAATGCCTTAGGAAAGAAAATATAGTAAAATGTACAGAATTTTCAGCACCTAGCTCGTATTCATGGACCATGGGTGTACATATAGAGCTGTAAGGATACCAGATCTCATCCTAGAATCCTGGAAGCACGATAAATATTAGATAAGATATAATCTAGTAATTGACATTGGTCAATATCATTTATAACTAGGCATATTCAGGACAAAAACGTAATCTATGTACCATCCATAAATCTATGGCATCAAATCAAATCACCGCTAAAAACAATTTGTTATACAGAAAAGTGTACTCCATATTGTCACTTTGTCGGACATGTACAATATTACCTAGTACTCCATGATTGTTAATAAGCAAAATTTTAAAGTTTAGTCAGATGGAATCTGGAGGCAGTAGTTGTTTAATGTAACATGGAAATACAAAACCAGTACTACTTTTTTTCTTCAAAAAACAAACAGAACTGTCCGAGGTCAAACAGAACAGTACAATCTGCACCGCAGGGAGACTACGGTGAGATCTGTACCCAAGCTAGCTGACGTCTAAAGAAGCATATCCATGCGAGTTTCTAAGCTTTAAGCATTTTTAAATTGATCTATGGATTCTTCTGTTTCCTAACTGCCTTGATCTTTTGCTTCCTAATAACTTACTTGAGATGTCCATATCAATTTAGTGTTGGAATCTTGGATCTCTTTCTTCCAAGTATATGAAACCTGATGCTCCATGATTGCTCTGGGCATGGATCACGGTGTCGACAGTGATAGCCTGAAAGGACGTCCACGGCAGGAGGTATGAACAAGCCATGTGTGTTCTGCAATGCTAAAACAATTTTGTGTTCAGGGCCATGAACTCTACTGTAGAGTGTTTTTTCCCAACTACCAATGGGCATCTAAGAATACTCCTAGAATGAATGAACCCAGATGTGGCTATGAGCTGATAAAAGTATGATGGTGATGTCATTTCCAGGGAAGGATCAATGCTCTTGGAGCTTGCCTGTGGTCTGTGGAGGCGTGGAGCTGATGAAATACCAGAAGGTGGTGTCACTAACCCATTCTTCAGGGGAGGTACATCCCAGCACCGAAAAAACGTTGTACCCTGTCCCTGTAGGCCTGTACTGGTACGCGCCCACGCTGCCCACCCGGCATCCGTGGTGCCCAGCACAGCGCCAGCAGCAATCAGCAAACAGGACCAGGAGAGGCTACTGGATCCAGCCTCCAAGCCTCAGGGACACCGGCCGGTAGGGGACCCACCTCTGGCCACTCAGATGCAGCCACGTCAGGTGGAACCGCGTGGGGAGGACCAACCATGGGTCGACACGGCCGGGTGAGAAAATTGCCCGACATGGCCACTTGTGGCTAACTATAATTATTGCCGGTCCACCTCGAAAGGACGAGGTGAAAAGAAGAGAAGGGGAAATTCTTTCCTCTCACTGGATTCTTTTTTACTTGAAAGGGGAAGACGAGGACGCACGCTTATTTCTTCGGCGACAGTATCATGTGGATGGATGGTGGTGTGTGAGACGAAGTGGCAGACGCTGTGCCCGCTGCGGCCTGCTATTGGAGGAAAGCTGTATAGGACGATGCGAAAGGTACTGGATTATTACTAGTGGATCAACGTCCATCGTCCTTTGGTACCATGCTTTACTCCTAGTACTAGTACGTCTTTTGTCCTAAGCTGGAGCCGACTGGAGTAAATCTCTTACTGCCTCCTTTTGTTCATGAATCATGCTAAATGTTCCCTACTTCGCTGAATAAATCAACTTCTAAAGTCATCCTAAACAAACTTTATGAAATTTGATCAATTTTATTTTATACAAAATATATGACATAAAAAAGTATAATATGAAAGCATATTTCATGGTGTATCAAACTATGCTAATTTTGGGTGTATCAAACTATGCTAATTTTGTGTCAACAAATTTCTGTCTTTTTTATGTAAACTTGGGTCAAAATTTTGAAGTACTAATAGTCAAGAGAAACAGATGGTAATAGGCAATAAGAGATATTTAGTACAGGATATGATATTCATTTTGTGAATTTCCCCTTTAATTAATCAACTATCCTAAACGAACCCAGTAAAGAGGTTGGATACATATTACTCTATAAAGTCACAATAGGCGCCTTGATGTTGATAGCCATGAAAAAGTTAATTACAATGCAAGCATCCGTGTGTCGATTCGAAGACTTGGTATATTCGACCGCAACGAGCCTTTCATGAATGCAAGCATATCCACATTGTGGTAGAGATTGAACTCAGATTATGTACTCTAGGTGGGTCTGGGTATGTGAAGGCATCATATTCCTTTGTCAAATCATTCTTTTCTTAGGAAATTCGCAAAATCAATTTTTGGATGCAGGCTAAAGGGATTTCGTGTCTAGTTATCACTATAAGCTAGATATATAGAATGAAGATACACTTCCTATGCAATGCCATTATGCTCCGGCAGGTTCACCATAACCCTGTTGTACGTATTTGATAATCGATCGTCCAATACTCCTATGTCCTTCTGTGGGTATATCGTTGTTAATAAACTCTATATCTTTTTTTTATTACAGAAAAAGTCGGGTTTATCCTACAATATATCCTAACGAAAGATAGATGCCTTAATAAATACATTTGATTTGATTTTTTTTTCTCGAACACGACTTTACGCGTCATTTTTCATTAAGAAGGTGGTCGAACGCACGTCAAGTACAACAAACACAACACGACATGGACCACAAAGACCGTGGCCTGAACGCACATGACAAACACGACAAACAGGAGAAGAGAAAAGGACCACCACCATGCCTAACAATGCAAGGTCCAAGAAGCTGGCAGGGCCAGGACTCAGCATCGGAGGAGCTTCGCGGGCGCAGCATCGGAGGAGCTTCGCGTGCGCGCCGACGGAGCCTTCAGGAAGGAGATGATGCCCGCGGACGCCAACTCCACTGGGACATGCACCCAGGGGATCTTTCGTTCCCGGTTCGTGGAGCGGCCGCCAAGACGACGCCTTCAAGAAGGTGATGAGATTTGATCACCACCGTCATCGGTCCTAGGCCCCCAGCCTGAGGACAAGGTTTTCACTCGCGATGCCCTGGGCCGCTGCTGCCGCCATGACGCCGTTGGATGTCTTCGTGGTGTCTGCCTCCGGTTCCCAAAGGATCGGCCGTGGTGGAGGAGAAGAAGAAGCGCCAGCACGAGTTAACCGCCAGGTTGGCCGTGGCTCACTGCCCACCGCAGGAGCAGGAGGGTGGGTCAGGACGGCCTCTGGTCACCGCCACAACGCTCACCATGAGCGCTAGTGGGAGGGCGGCGCCAGAGCGGCCGAGGCCCACCGCCCACCGTAGAGGAGTGGGGTGGGGGCCAAGGCACGTTTGCGGGAGCGCTGGCCCCGGTTAAGGGCGCAGGGAGGCCGAGGAGGGGCCGACCGACCGTCCCGTCGCCCACCCCGAAGAAGAGATAGGCCGGAACTGCCGCCGACGTCCGCCATCCCCCGGCCACGAACCCCGCCGCCATCGCACGGCAGGGGAAGAGGCGCACGCAAGGCCCGCCTCGTCGCCAAGGACTGTCCTGATGCACTGGAGTTGTGGGCGGGGGCCTCCCCGCTGCAATGACCCCGGCCGAAGCGCGCCTCGAGGCCAGGTGTGCGGCGGGTGCGGGGCGCATCGGAAATAGAAGGCGCCGGAGACAGGCCAGGCGCGTTCCTGGATCTTTCCCTGCCAAGGATGGAGCCGCCAGCGGCCGCCCGCCGCCGAACGGCGCCCGATCCAGCCCCGATGCGCCGAAGATGGAGGTGGAAGTTCCCCGCCGCATCGACCCAGGCCGAGGTACACCTCGAGGCCCGGGGATGCAGCTGGCGCATGGCGCACCGGAGCCACGGATGATGGGGAGGGGCTGGCTGCGTGCGGGCGCCGCCAAGAAACCCTAGGCGCCCAACCGCCGTGCCGCGGCCCCAGGCCGCCAGCGGCGGCGCGACCGTCCTGGCCCGCATCTGGCAAGCACGGGCCGACGGCGCTCCACCTTGACCCTAGCCCAGGTCGCCCGACCTCGAGGCTAGGGGAGGTGGTCGGCCATGCGTGGCACGCCCAGCAGGGAGAGGGCCGCCACCAGCGGCTGGACGACCGGCGAGAAGGGGCGTGGGGAGCCCCAACCCTAGGTCGCCGGCGGCCGCCAGGGAGTCCCTCGACGCAGGGCCAGCCGCGATAGTGGTGGATCCGGCCACGGGGGGAGGGGGGAGGGGACGACGGGGAGGATGGGCGAGGAAGGGTGCGGGGAGCCTTTTTGAGCCCCCCCTCTGGCGGCGCCGCCGCCGCCGAGGAGGATGGCGGCGGCCCGGCCCGGCGGCGAGGGAGGAGGATTGGAGGCGGCGGGCTGGGGACCCCGGGTCGCCTCCCGCGGGGGAGCGACGACGTGGGGTAGGTGCGGGATCGATTTTTGTTGGCTTGGTAATGAAATTCGGTTTTACCTGACTGGAAAAACCACTTGATTGAAAACTGTGTTTCTTACTTAACCACATTGGTTGTTGGATGTTGATCGAGGTCTGCTCTCTTGGGCACAAGAAGGAAATGTCAACAGCCTGCCACAAGTGGAGACAATCATCATGAATGCTTGGACGTGGGACATGCATGCGGACAGCAGAGGTGAGCTTCCATAGCTTCTCCCCTGTGCAGAGCGCAAGCAGTGGCTAGCAGAACTCCGAGACAGCTGAGAGTGACCATGAAATCAAATTGGTGAATAATACCCGCATCCAGAACTTGCTTCAGAGAGTCCAAAGGGATGCCTTCTTGCATTGGATGGTTGACCAACCAGTTGTGGGGGGTTGACTGTGAAGGATAAAAAAAATCTAGATGGGCAGAATAAACTAAATATTTTCACTAACCGTATGAATACATCCAGGTAAAGACAGATCAGTGCGGCGCTTTGCAGAAATCTCATTGGTTGGATAGGGAAGACCTACTGCACCTTCATCATCTGCACTTAGAAACTCTTATCACTCACTGCTAACTATAGCCGCTGATTTAATTTTGCCGACTTCACTGACTTGTAAACTACCCCCCAAAACCGTAGACACAAAAATCCAAGGCCTTATAATCTGCGTGAACCAATTGAACGAAATGGATTGATCAGCCTCTGTCTTTACTTGGGCTGGCATATCTAATTTCTCTTTAAAGGACGACAGAAGCTTTGCCAATATTTGTATCCGACAGAAAAAAAAAAAATCATATGTGCCACTTCATTTTCACAGGAAAAAAAAAATTGTGCTCCAAAGGAGACCTGAAAGACAAGGAGGTGGTGCATGCACCTAACTGTGTGTCCACGCTAGCTGTTCAACGAGACATATATTTGAACTCAAAGGTATCAAACTGAGGACATTTCGTCAGGCGTGCTATATATAGCTGCTGTATTATCGTACTAACCTTTTTAAAAATTTTCCTGGGCTATTGGCGCCTTGTCCTCTCAATAATAATAAAGTAATAGTAATCCGTAAGCAAAAGGAGTGCAGTGTTAACTGTTGCTGATTGGAACTACTACTTGGCAGGTGCAGGGTCCTGCCACCAGTAGTACTAGTACTTAACCTTGCGAGGTTGCAGCACAGGTACGACTGCCTATCCCATCCATCTCCTCTGCTCCAAAAACCAAACACCAAGAGCACACAGGGAGGGAAGGAGAGAGACAAGGATGTCCATTTCTCTCAGCACCCCTCGTTTCTTCCTGTACGGCGAGTGCTCACCGGATCCAAGAACAACAAAGCCCTCCTCTCTTTCTTGTTCTTCCTCTCATGCTCGTAGGGTTTGTTTGGTTTTTTCCTCTTCAATTTCTTGGTCTTGCAACTTCTGACCTGATTTTCAAAGGTATGTGGTTGGTTATGTGGGGAGTCACTGAGGAAGGCGCTTCTGGGTGTGGAGAGGCTCTTGAGAGATTGACAGAAGAGAGTGAGCACATGGCGCGACGAACGGCATAATATGTGTGTCGTCCTCGCCGCGTGCTCACTTCTCTTTCTGTCAGCCTCTTTCTCTTGATGGCTTACCTCCCATCTAGATCCGCTAGTCGGGGTAAAACCTTTCAAAGTTCGAGTTGATTTCAATTCAATTAGGCCGGTTTGATTGGAGGCTTTTTCCTTATCACACAAAGATTGTGTGTCTTATTACATGAGAAACTCATTCACAAGAGACAGAGTACGCATGCCTCTATGACTATGGCTTTTCTCCTACTTTTTTTACACTGCCACTCCCTTATCTCCTAGATCTTCACACCCATGGTTTTTCCTCTTTTGTTCTGTGGTCTTTTCAGTCATGCTGGAACTGCTACCGAGGGGGAAGATACGGATGCTGGTGGTAAATGGAGTAGTACTAGAAGCTACAGGCCTTGTAGTACCGGAGTAAATGATTGGCGCTACTAGTTTTTGCTATCCCCAAATTTTCTGTATCAATCTCATCTTGCAGAAGCACTCTTCGCCTTGGGAGCTGAAGCATGGAGATGCTGCCAGTACACTGCAGCACTGAGAAGCTATCAACGGATCGGAGTAACTACTTTCGCGCCCTCCTCTCGCTTCTCTCTCTCCTCTCTCTTCTCTCTCTTTCTGCTAGTCCATCTGGTTTCAAGGTTTTCTTTGTTCTTTCTGGGTTTTCACTTCTCAGGCAGCAGGCGGGTGGTTGGTCATGGTTGTGGGGTTGATCAAGTTCTTGTTGGGTCAAAAGTGGAGCATGGAGGAGGCAAAGAGATGAGCCATATTTGGCAAGGAAGGTGTCCTCACTTCGCCCCTGCCAGATAATAAGCTTGCATCTAGGCTAGGCCTTGTCTCCCCCCTTCTCTCTCTCTCTCATGCACATCCTTCAGCTTTTGGGTCTTGCTCCCTTACTCGTTCTCGCAACAGATTCAATCCCTTTTGAAGTAAAAGGGAGCACAGTATAGTTGCAGCTAGCTAGCTTTACTGCATGATGTGGGGGTGTGCATAAGTGTGTGTCCCGTCTGTTTGTTCGCATTCCATTTGGTCTTATATCGTTTGGAATTTTCCTTACTTTTGTTACTTTGCTGTGATGAGAGTTGCCTTGTTGTTAGGTTTGCATCTTGCTTGTGGTCCTCTTTTTATTGCTATATTGTGTGCTAATGCTGAGCAATCCATTATTCGCCATGTTTCCTTTTCTTTCACCTAGCAAATACACCGTGAAGGCAGTAATATGTAACACTAGCTAATAAGGTATTTTTGCTATCTTTGCTCCCTTTGGTTAGTCAGTTGGTGTTTCTTGGCAATTACTAGGAGCAAATTGCTTCCACTTTCTAATGAGTTTGAACGACTTGCTTATCTCTTGCATTTGGATAAATATCTCTTGCATTTGGATAAATAATCTTTGTTGTTGCCGTGACATATATATGCATGATATGTTTTTGGCTAAAAGATTCAGGGATAACAGTATAAATTCACTTTTTGATGGAAAACATACAGCGGGACTTCACATTATAAAATGAACTTTCTTGTATCCACTGTTTGATACATACTAGCTAGCTAGGTTATGTTAACTGAACCTGCCGAACATATATACATTCAAGAGAATATCCTCTCTTGAAGAGATAGACGCAAAGCATCATCCATAGAAGTCTTGATATTTATCTATCCGAAATACCGATGAATTACGTCAAGTGAAGTGCCTAGAAGCAAAGCTAGATTAATTTGCGTGGAGAAATGAGTGACACGTAGTAAAAACTAGAATTCTCTAGTACTAGTAGGATCGATGTGATGTGATTCAAGGTGATGGAAGCTTTAGAAAAGTTACTGCTACGACTTAAATGCGTAGTCCCTTTCCATATAGGTGAGTGGTAAACTTTTTTCGTTGATCAGTTGTCAACACTCTTTTTAGTTAATTGATTTTAAAAGTAAGATTTCATAAATTTCAATCAACAATTAATCAATATGTACACATAGAGCATAAAAAGGTATATTGATAGATTCATATTTTAAATATCTTTTAATTTGACATTGGTTTTGTAGCCATTGATCCTTTATAAATAATCATCCATATTTATACATATTTTGTTGAGTGCACACTCGTCATAAAATTTTTACCATGTTTTCCTTATTTTTTTCTTAGATATCTATATGAGTAAGCATATGATAGTATATTAATAATCTGTCCAATAAGGAAGATGTCTGCTCCCTTCCATGAAATGTATGCAAGCAGAAGAGGAACTTGATCTTGTTCTAACCACAATTTTCACGTCATCTAGAATTGTCCTTGAATTTTTTTATCATTTTATTTTATGTGGTCATTGCACATTTCAGTACTATCAAAACAAACTTCCCCTTTACATGATTTAAATATAATCTAAGAACTACCACATGGAATGTTTTTTTGGGTGTATATATGTTTATGTGCCGAGAGTAGTGTGCATTATTATTTATTTATAGTTACCTTATTAATGCAATAGTTGCATATCATAAAACCTATTTGTTCTAGCTTAATTCGTTTAATGCCGTGCATGAGCGTGTTTGGGCCTGTATCATCATTTAAGATAAACTAAAGTTCTCTTGCAAAATGCTTGATATGTTCAGAAAAAAAAATGGAATATATATACATGTTCTTTTTCCAGGATCATTTGTACTGCTGTTTTTTGTGATTTATGTGCACAACACACACCGCATTTGGTCACCCGTCTCTACAATCTGTGTCGTTTACCAAGCCATGTTACTGCATGGCCGTACAAGTGGAGCAGCAGGATATCGGCATGCAGATTGCAGAATAGGAATCGGGATAAGGTGTATATATACAGCATATGAACCGATTTTTGATTTGGCCTCTTTTAAGCTAAAAAGGTACTCCTTCCTCCGTGCTAAAAATAATATAATTCTAGGTTTGGAACAAGTTTGACTCTCGAAGACTTCGACTAAGTTTATATAAAATAAAATAGTATCAATATTTATGTCTCTGGATATATACTTCATAATCTACCACCATTCACAAAATAATAAAATAGTATATTTGTTACATGCTAACTAAACTTGTAGGATTTATTAATGCTATTGTTTCACACATAATACGTACACAGCTGTCATAATAAACTCTACCACACATCTCTGTCATAATATCACAACACATGATTTATGTTTTGTTTAGAGAGAATGTTTGTGAGATACAATTGAAAAGATAGAAATTAGAAAGGCTCCACTCCAATGGGCCTTACAAGTGTGATTGGGGTACTGTTAAATATTTATTGTCCATCCATGGTTCATGGTTTTCGTAACTTCCATCGATTTGATGGAACAAAAAAAGCATATCTGAGCCTCTAGATCCATGGATGCATATAGGCTAGTCTTCATGGGATTTGATTCTCGTTAGTTTGATGATATGGCACTAATAAAGTTATAAAGAGAGGTCTAGATGAAACTTGTGTATACTCTTGACATATCTTCACCTTTATATATGATATATCTCAGGGGGGGACTACCCCGCCCGAACATGGTTTAACCTGCATGCCTAGCGTTTGTATCAATAGTTCATCACACATCTTTCTCGGGAAGTTATAGAGCTCATTTGGGCCCACTAGATCTTTACCAAGCTCATACTTGTATGCAAGGGGGTGTTGATTCAATTTCACGCGGCCTCCTTGGCAGACTATAGCTCCCTGAAACTCTTCAAAGGTAGTTAAGTCCATCCGTCCATAGCCATTTCCTGATAGCCCTTTTTGACTTCCTCCTTGTCTATCACACATTCAATACCAATAACCTTCCTTTTTGCTTTGGAGCACCACATGTTTGTCCTCGTGAGCATTGTCCTTTCGTATGGAAGACTTGTTCTTTTGCAAGAACCAATGTCATCTCTGATGATGTTGAGATCCATGATAGTCATACTGTCCCAGTCGGTGAAGACCCCCAGGAGTTCCTATTAGCATAGAAGAAAAGGCAACTTTAATGCGCCTTACACTATCTTCTAGATCTCCTCTGTAAAACCATAATATGTCTGTTTTTTTTTAAGAATTACACAATACAACGTAGACGTTCATAACACACACACACACACACATTCTTATGAACACACGTACGTAAACTTACTACCTCTATGAGCACCTTCGAATGACTAAGTAGCCAACTGGAAATTTTCGAAGTCACCACTAACGAGAATTCGCTTACCAGTTAATTGTACACATCGAACCGAACACACCGCACCTGTTTTGGTTTACTTTTTCCATCTTGTTTTGTATACAATGTAAAACGTAGTGGATGGTCCGTGGGCTAATAGTACAACTCTATTCTATATGCTACGCCAAAATGGGAAAACTAAAGGAACCAACTAAATTCTTCACACATTTGGTAGAAAATCAAAAGACATGTTCATTAGGTACTAACCATGTATCACGTTGGTTAGGAATCATCGCTATTGATGGGTTATTTGATCCACAATTTTATTTCAACATGTTAAGTTTAGCTCTCACCTCCACCTCCCTCCTCTCTCATGTATTTCTCCCCGGTCCGTGGGTCTCGTTCTCATCTCCTCTCCTCCCCTCTCCTCACCATAGCCTATAGCGCCAGCATGCGGGCCCTTGCAACAGCACCCAAGCACGAGGCGGTGGCAATGGCGAGGTGGTAGGTACGTGAGATGTGGAATTTTTTAATATGTTTTCAATAGGGTAGTGAGACAATTCTATAATGAGTTGAATGTTTCCGGATTTCCCTCTCCTCCCTCTGAAGTGATGAATCGAACTGGGATGTGTTAAACCCATCTCTTTGTGTGGGGTTCACACATTGTCGGTGGTGGTTGTTGCATAGGGCTCGCGACCGCTATGGTTGCACGGGATAGGATTTTTGTGGAGTCGATATTAATTATTGCCTGGTGGGAGATTGGCGGTGACAATTCCTAGGCATCACTACCGCTTGCCCACTCTGTCAGCTCTAAATCTGACGGGTGATGCTAATTTGAAAACCGACACCGTTTGCAATACATATGTAGTCGTTTTCGGAAGCCAAACCGGTGTGTTTTCACCAACGTATGATGCATAACATTTATTAAGTTCATTTCTAAAATAGTGTAACTCTAGTTTTGTTTTCAGTCAAACTATTTTAAGTTTATTATTTTTATGAAAATAACTTTGGAATTTATAACTTGATATAAAAATATATTTCATGATAAATCTAATGATTCCTATTTTGTATACATATTTCATGATAAATCTAATAATTCTTATTTCATATTATAAGAAATTATATTTTTTATTCAATTTTGATCAAACTAGAAATAATTCAACTCATGCCTATGTAGGGTTGTATTCTTTTGAATGGAGATAGGAAGAGAGACGCGATAGTACAGTTGCCCGCTCAACCGAGTTGATGTGTGGTACTCCGTTTGTACGCGTGGCAGTCATGGCATCAGAGTACCTGCCAATGTGTTTACTGTTTCCGTCTTTTCGTTGGGCAGTTTTTGTACTTGTGCTATGCTAGCTTGCATGCGATGCAGCCGTCTTGCTTCGTCTATGCGACGGAAACTTGACGAGGATGACAAACACAAGTGCAAAATTGTGTGATACGGAAGTCAAAACCATCAGTTTATACACCATCGCTACTGTATTTTAGTTTTTTCTTTGTCTTAGATACCGTATCGTCAGTGCCACACTACACATTCCTGGAGCGTTTGAAACATGTTCATTAGAATTAAATTATTTGGAATATGGAAACTTGAATTATTCCCTGTATAATATGAATTAGCTAGAGGGAGATAAAAGGCAATGTTTATTTGGAACACTTGCATGGATATTATATGCATGTTTTTACCTCTAGCTACCACGCATGAATGCATGCATCAGAAGTTTTCGACGGTTTACTGTACTTCTTCTAAGTGGTATAAAAAAGAAGGTGAGAGATGTCATATCATTAAGCATTAAGCGTCGATATAAAGTTAATCCATACAATGCAAACATAAACGCTGGTATATACTCAAATGTATTGTCCACGTTTTAATCACTAGTACTATGTATGCTAGGTACAAATGACAAGTTGGAAAAAAAAAGGATTCTTTTGACTAATAAGCAGTAAGCAGTATGTAAGCACCCTCAGCCTGAATGTGCAATGCTCTTGTAGGATTGTAGCACAATCAGTACACCCATGAGGCCACCACGTCAATTCACAAGTTCAATCCAGTGGAATTAGTTCCTTTTATATAAGGATTAATTTCCACTAAATTTCTTCTACAATGTGTTTACTTTGTTTCTTTCTCTCTTGGATCTTTTTTTCCCTGCGTCTGGAACTCTGGATTGGCCTGAGGTTGGGTTTCAATTGTCTTGTTTCAGTTTTGTGCAAGCCCGCCGGCTACAAAAAATGCAAGAGTTGCTTACCAGGCCTAGCTGGCCCACTCAAGTTCGTCAAAAGAAAAGAAACTTAAAAGAGGAAAAGACGTTAGGTAGAGTGTCCCAAATCTACTTTAGATTATTTTTTCCCTTGATTTAGCTTCGAATCCTAATTATGTTCTCAAGTTAGACATTATTTCCACACGTGTGATGTGACATTGATCACATCAATTGTTGTCTCGGCGATCATCAGCTAAAAACCTAGGTAACTCAACTGGTTAAAGTTCTGTGTCATTAAACTCGCTCACTCGGGTTTAGTTCTCGACTTAACACGAGTGTTTGTGGTTTTCTAAACTTATACTAGAATTAAAAGATACAGTTCTCACACAACTTACCCGTCATATCAACAACAGCCTATCTTAAGATCTGAAGCTCAATCTTCACGAGCATCAGTGTATTATGTTTCGGGGGAAAAAACCCATTATAAATTGTTCTATCAAAAATATCGTTTTCTGTTTCCTTCTTTATGTTTTGACCAACAAGATCTGTAGAATGGTTTTTATGGAACGCAGGCGTGCAGTGACTTATTTTTTGTTGAACGCAGGCATGCAACTTCAGACAGGCAAAATATGTAGAAGAAGTTGTAGTATGCAGTCAAGAGCTGGGGGACATGCTTCCATAAAGCTGATAGCTACTGATTTTTCAGTTAAATCGGACAAAATGATGAACCAGATGCTGAACGATTGGGAATAGCAGCATCGCTGAAATCGCTTTGTACACTGCTCCCTACAGACTACAGAGTACTCTCACTGAGTGTACTGCAAGAGCAACACAGGATGCACCACAAACAAGACATTTTGCTATATAAGAACAGACTGCCAAAATTTAATAACCAATCAAATGAACGACTTATTCTGACAAGACATGGCCACTTTGTGCACAACTCTATCAAAGTTTTGAAATCAATTCAGGCAGGTGGCTGCGTCGTTCATGCACCTGGAACAACAAAAGCCACACTCCCAGTAAGGACAGTATCTATGATAACGTTAATGTCAAAAGTGTACTACACAATAAGGATCAAATTTCAATCAGGTTCATTGCAGGCAATTCAGATTTTGTTGTACGCAGTGCCATTTTCTCATTCTGCTTACGATATTTAGACAAGACCACAACTGTCACTGCTTTGTTCTGAATATCCTTTCTTTTTTTTTCTCCCTAAGGAAAGGTGGAATGTATGATGCAAACTGTGATACCACTATGCAACTATGCTTGTTCAAGTGATCTTCATAGTGTTCTTTTTTATTACCTTCTGGAGGAATCCCTTTTCTTGCAGGGATTTCACTGCTTCATACAGGTATTCATGCACTGGAGTGAACTTGATTCCTAGGTCCTTCAGAGGCTGGTTTGTAAACTTGTAGCCCTTCTTTGGCGGATTCACCAGATCCTTGCACCTGCAAAAGTAGCATGCTACCAGTGAGTTAGATTGACAAATAATTCAATTAGTGTTGCCAAAGTACATAGTCTTGAAGCAATGTGAAATTCCAGACACCATGTATGTTGTTGCTATATCTTGAAAACAAGGCAAAATATTTTTTGCTTTGATGTCCATTATACTCGATGTGCTGTCTTCAAAGAAAAGAATAGGCATGGTTTTGCTTTTAAGGAATACCAGACATCCACCGGTCACACCACTTCTGTTTATCAACAGAACATTTGCAGGCAATAGATATATACTAACAAAAGACTCCGTGCATAAGAAATGCATGAGCATTCACATGGCTTAATTTAGTCTGGATATCAGTTTCCTAAACGTGAGTGGGTATTTGGTTGACTAACCTGGCCTATTCTAAGGATGGATATCTACTCCATAGGTTCCCATTTGATTCCACAGGACCACAGCTATGGAATAATGCAAATAATGTATTGTGCAGCATCAGATCGAGTTTTCTATCCACAGATACCCTGAATTTTGGCTACATCTTGACCATTGGTTTCTTCATATTACTGTACAGAAGTTGAATTTTGAATTGCTTTCCTTTGATTACTTCATATCCAGAACGAAACTGTATTCGCTAATAAAACCAATATGAAATGATGCAACTCAAGCATAGCAGCCGCATTCTTTAATTACTGTTCCTAAACCATGCTAACGAATCCTTTAGTTTCTTCATCAGAAGACTAATGCGTCACGAATCTTGATTGAAGCAAGCCAACATCAGCATTGATTCAGACTTGAGAATATAATAGAGGGGCAGTCCCACTCCAAGAAGCGACGACTGAATTGCCATACCTTGTCGGAATCGGGTACTCCGGGAAGAGTCCGGCGAGGATGCGGCAGAGCTCGCCGCGGTGCAGGGTGCGCTCGGCGCAGACGTAGCGCCGGCCGCCGGCGCCAGGCGCCAAGAGCACCCTGACATGCGCGTCGGCGGCGTCCCTGACGTGCACGTAGGCGTGCGCCTCGTTGACGTACTCCGTGGCCTGCCCCGTGAGGTACTTGAGGATGTGCAGCGTGCTGGTGTTCATGCTGGGCTGCAGCAGCTCGCCGAGCGTCACCACCGGGATGACCACCGCCAGGTCCAGCCCCCGCGCCCGCGCCAGCTCCCACGCGCCCCGCTCCGCGATCGTCTTCGCGTAGCAGTACCAGTTCTGCGAGTTCCAGCGGCGTCAGGATTCAGGAGCGAGATTCTGGAGTGGGGTGAAAAATCGATTCAACTCCATTTACCTTGGTGCTCTTGCAGTACTCGAGGTCGCTCCAGCTGGCGTCGCCAAGCGGCTCGTCGGGGTCGCGGCGCGGGTCCATGTACATGGTGCCGATGGTGGAGGACAGCACCAGGCGCCGCACGCCGGCGCCCGCCGCGGCCTCCACGACGTTCCGCGTGCCGGCAATAATCGGCTCGATGATCTCCTCCTGCAAGTGAAAAGGGGGGAAAACTTGAGTTTTGATTTCTGCGCTCGTATTGTATCCAAGGAGAGGAGAGCCGAGGCCATTGCCGACGCGGGGCGCTTACGGGGTTGTCGTGCATCGGCGAGGCGGTGTGGATGACGCCGTCGCATCCCTGGAACGCGGCGCGGAGGCTGGCGGGGTCGAGCAGGTCCACCTGCAGCATGGTGAGGCGCTCCGCCGCGCCGTCGAGCGCCCACAGGTGCTTGTTCTTGGGGTCATCTGGCGCCGCCAACCGAATCGGAATCCGAGATCCATCCGCCGCAAACGACACAGCCAAAAACAACCCGTCACGTGAGCGACATTCCCGGGGCCAAGAAGAAAGAAAGGATTTTGGGGGCGGGATTGCAATGGGGGAGGTGGAATGGAACAGAGGGAGGAGGTAAGGTACCTGCGCGGCGGGAGGTGCCCCGGACGGCGTACCCGCGGGCGAGGAGGATCTTGACGATCCACGACCCGATGAAGCCGCCGGCGCCCGTGACGCACACCACGACGGCCATTGCGCCCCTGCCTGCCGCCCGGCTCTTCTCCCTCGAGCGGAATGGGCGGGTGGTGGTGCCGGACTGCCGGTGGGTGCACGGACGGACGGACCGGCGAGGGGAAAGATGGATTCGGGCTGTTCCGGAAATCTTCACTTCAAGAGCGAGCAATACGGGGAGCTAGGATTTATCGGCGGAACCGGAGAGAAATGGCACGGTAAGGTGGCGGAAATGGCGTCGCACTCGCACGGTCATGTGAAAGGCGCACTGCCACGACCTTGACGGCGACCAAGACTACTCCTGTGACTACCACCACCACCAGCGCGCTACGAGTACTTCTACTGCAGACCGCACGCACCTCTATAGGTTGGTTGTGCTCTTGTGTGAACCTCGGATACCAACCATGGCTATAAAACGGGACACCGTACGTCGTCATGCCATCCCATTTGCATCTCTGCCTCGTGTTAAACGTGTCGTTATCTTGTTTATGACTGCGACCGGCAATCCAGCAGCTGTTTATTTATTCTATTATTGTTACTATAGTAAAATGTAATAAAAAACCGGTGCCAGTACAATGGTCACGTTTCTCGTCACGTGGCTGGGGATTCTGGCGGAGGACAAGTGGTGGTGGCGCCGGTGCCAAGCACGTTTGTCGCCGCGTGCGGAACGGGCGCACGGCACACTTTTGGTGGGATCCCTTCCTGCCCACTCCTGCGAGTGCGAGTGGTAGGTTTTTGGGTACTGGCCGCGAGCGTGTCGTGCAGGTTCGGTGAAAGGGCGGGACAGGGACGGACACGCCACACGTATGGCGCGCAGGTTTCCCTCAAAAAAAGGGGAAAAAAAAAAATACCGTATGGTGCGCAGGCGCGGATGGAGCCACAGGTCACGTGCGTCCATGGAACAAAGCTAGTACAGCACGTGTCGACCAAAAACTTACACGCAGCATGAGTGTGCGCCAGTTGATCAAAGTTTTTTTTATTGTTTTAATAAAACGCACTGCATCTGTGATGAACCACGTGAGCAAAACAAATCTTTTTGATCTTATTGCTATCACGCATTGCGATTTTAGTTTGTTTATTATATTATAGGTGTGCTCTAATAACATTCGAAGAGGAAGGCATTGCTATGGACAACCGTATTCCAGAGTATATTAGGCTTTCACGATCGCTCCACCCTCGCCGAGGTGCGGCCTCAACTGCCGCATACTCTCTCCGTCCAAAAAAGAATGACGTTTTTGATTCTCACACTTTATGTTTGACCGTTCGTCTTATTCAAAAAAAATATATAAATTACAAAATAAATAAATCATTATTAAAATATCAATAATGCTAAAGCAAGACATAATAAAATATATGACATTTACACAAAAAAATTGAATAAGACGAGCAGTCAAACACGAAGTGTGAAAGTCAAAAACGTCATTCTTTTTGGGACGGAGGGAGGATGCGTTTGGTGTCCATGTCAAAGCCTTCGTTAGCTTCGTAGCTTGTAAGGTATGCTCAGGCCATGCCCAACGCGACAGCGTGGCATGCTGCCCCAGGCTCCACGTGTGCGCCGGTGATCTCTGTCATATGAGATGATAGCCCCGTAGACTCACATGCCCAAAAGCTAGAGCAGCACGTGAAGCCAGCGTTGAAAGAGTGAAGTCCATGGCGTTCGACAGATTCATTAGTGGTTTGTAAGAGGAAATAATCCGAAATCTGCCGGCCTTTTACCGGCTAAACAAGCCTAAGCTTTATTCCTCAACATATCTACTAGCTTTAGAAATAGACCTGTATTGGGAGAATCAACCTCTTGTCCGATGAATATCTGCATGGCTTGCAACTTTACGTTGGGGTGGCCTCACATTAGAAATATTGCCTGCATTGAGCATGGCCCTCACAAAAAGAGGTGGTGTCCTCAGCTGACAAAGAAGGTGCCAATAGTTGGAGAGCCCAGTGTAGCGAACAAATGCCCCGTCATAATGTCACTTCTCTCTAGAATCACTTCAACGCAAGGCAACACGGCAATTGGTTGTGCCCACGTACACTCGGTAAAATCAACTTTAAAAGAGAGAGAGAGAGAGAGAGCAAGAGTGCAGCGAACAAATGCCCCGTCATAATGTCACTTCTCTCCAGAATCACTTCAACGCAAGGCAACACGACAATTGGTTGTGCCCACGTACACTCGGTGAAATCAACTTTAGAGAGAGAGAGAGAGAGCGCAAGAAGAGGAGAGGACGACTGGACGAGTAAGAAATATTGTAGCCGTGTTGCAAGGCATAGGATCCAGGGAATATAAAATCGAAAAAGCGATAATGAATCCACCCTATTCGTGCAACATACGTCACAAGAGGGTAGCTCATCCCAATCATCACAAGCACAAGCCATATATATTCTGTAAGGAATTGGGCCACATTTTATCGATGAAAAACACTAGCTGGTCATGACTTATGCCAAAGCACTCTGTATGGAAGGGAAGGGGGGGGAAGTCTCAATGAATGTAAGCAACTGAACATTGCAAGATCAATCCAACACAGCTTTAGGTTACGTTCCACCTATTAAGCTGTCGTTCTTTTTAAAAAAACGAAAGCATTTTGACATGTTGAACCACACACCACATCACGTCCTTTTTTCCTTCTCTAGCCTAGATCATTTTTACTTCTCAAAACACTTTTCTATCACTATATGTATTCCCTATCATTCCCACTTCAATCTTTCTATAAGTTTAGTTAGAATCCATTTTTAGAGCATGTTTAGTAGCACTCTTGGAGTCGCTTTGGGAACAGTTTCACGGATTCGCCTATCAAACAGGGTATGGAGCATCCACTCCTTCCTCGAATTGCGCTCTCTAGAGCCGAAATTCTCCAAGAGAGAACAAGAAACTGGCTTCACCCTGCTCCTCCATCCGAGCACATGGTGGGTGCGGTATCAGAGGAAAAATGCGCTGGATTAGAGAAACAGATAATGGATGAATGAAGAGGATAAGGATAAATAAGGAGAGAAAATAAATAATGGAAGGAAGATAAATCAAAAGGAGGACATTATGGATATTCACCATTTTTATCTACTATAAAGATTTGTTTTATCAAAAAATTTCTTAATTAGCTTCATCTACACTAGCCAATGCTAAGAAAAGCTACTCCCTCAGTTTTTTTTTCCCAAAAGGCGGCAAAAGCTTTTGCCAGAATTTTTATTAGACGGGAAAAAGAAAAAAAAAACAAAGGTCACAACAAAACGATTACAAGGGCCACTCTCCGCTATTAAAGCGGAGCTATACTAGATGGGTAGTTTATTTCCGGACAGAGGGAGTACTCCACTATTAAAGCGGAGCTATACTAGAAGCGTCCTCAACCTTGTTTTCTAAGAATGGATCATGAAAACAATTGCCAATTTATGTCTTAGTATTTAGTTGTTCTCGTATTCACATTAATCCACATGTGTTAGAGTAAGTATTTGCTTTGGCCTCAAACTAAAACTAAAGGACTAAAATGTTTTAGCCTTTTAGTTCACCTTGAGTGGCTAAAGTGAATGCATACAACTAAAGTGTTTTAGTCCATTTTAGTCGCTTGTGTTTGGCTCTTTAAGTCTTAAAGTTTAGTCCACTTTAATTTTAGTCCTAGGAACCAAACAGGCCCTAAATTATGGTGAAATTTAGTTTAAATTTCAGTTCGATTCACCTTTGGATTGATGCGATTTCGAGTATGTCCAAATGAGACCTTGCACGGAGGACTCTGTGTTAGTGTTAGTTTCCATACACGGGCGGTCGTTTTTTTCAGGGGAGTCGTGCTCGAGCAAATTGGTCATCTTGGGCCCCAATGGCCACTCGAACCATTTCCACCAACCGTGGACTGACCAGTCAACGCCACTGCAAGCCGGAGGCCCAAATCACGCGCCTTCGTCGGCCTTTCCCCACTTCACCCCGGCAACTAGGCACTCCGATCCGTTCCTCGCCATGGACGCGGCGGGCGGCGAGCAGCAGCTGAGCCTGGCCGCGGTGCGCGACGCGCTGGTGCGGCTGGAGGACTCCGTGGTGTTCGCGCTCGTCGAGCGCGCCCGGCACCCGCGGAACGCGCCGGCCTACGCAGCGCCCGCCGCCGCCGCAGCCGGAGGACAGTCGCTCGTGGAGTTCTTCGTCCGGGAAGCAGAGGGCCTCAACGCAAAGGCAAGCTTCTTCCTTTTCGTGCCTCGCTTGTTTGTCTTGTCTTGCCCTGTTATTAAGACTTGTATTGTCTTGCCTGGATGAGGCCAAACCACTGCGCGCTCAAATTCCTGATCGCTCAAATTCACTGCGCGCTCAAATTCGTTATTGTGAACATGGTCAGCTTACCTACGATTCAAGGTGGCAAGGTTTTTAAACGCCCGGACCCCCGATTGATTGGGTTTGGAATCCAGCTGAAATGTAGAGAGGCTGCAGTTGTTGCCATTGGCAGATCACCTTTTTTTTTCCTTTTTTTTTTTTCTTTTTTGTTTTGTGAAATGCTTTCTATAGGTCTGGGCGTTTAAGAACCTTGCCAAATCACTGGGCGCTCATGTTCCTGATCGGGCTGAACTGAACCTGTCGTTTGTTATCGTGAACGTGGTCAGCTTTGCCTACGATTCAAGGTGGCAAGGTTCTTAAACGCCCAGACTAACTGATTGGGTTTGGAGTTCAGCTGAAATGTAGCTGCTGCAGTTGTTGCCATTGGCAGATTACCTATTTTTCGTCTTGTGAAATGCTTAATTTAGGTCGGATCTAACTAGTAAAGCAACTCCTTTGTAGAACTTCGGTACACTAGGACTGGAATAAGGCCTCTTCTTTTTTTTTTTTAGATCCATATTATACGCAACTATGGCACTGTGTCAAAACACAGATCTTATACCAGGGTAGACATGGCCGGTTTTCCACCGTGTGTTGATTCAGAGAACCGAATCCTTTCTCTATTTGTTCGTGTCAAATTCAGTTGGCATGCAAAAGTAAAATGTACTTCCTATTATTCATCTAACTGAATAACTAATATGACCAATCATTGTTTACTGATATTTCACTGAACGTGAAGAAGGTCAAAACATTTATCTAAGTTCTTAACAAAATGTTCTTACCCAAGCTGAATAGAGGCTACGGGTGGTATTACTGCACACACAGAACATTTCTGTGCTGTCTCCTTCACAATTTCAATACATTTGAATTTTCATATACTGCAATAGTTAACATTCCTGTGCAATATCATACAAAGTCTCAAATCATTTGTGGATTCTCATAGGCTGGACATTACCAAAAGCCAGAAGATGTTCCATACTTCCCTCAAAATCTTCCCTCGCCTCTCTTTCCTACCAAGCGTTCCCCAAAGGTGCACATCATCAGGCATTAACCTTGCAATATCAAAAACTGATAATGATAATTGCTGAGATCTGAACTTCTATTGCTTTTTTATTAGGCCTTGCACCCTTTTGCTTCATTGGTCACTGTGAATGATGCAATATGGAAAATGTATTTTGATGAATTGCTCCCGTTATTCACTGTTGATGGTGATGATGGTAGCTATGCACAAACAGTTGCACTGGATTTTGCGTGTCTGCAGGTATGAGTTCTATGCTAGAATTTCTTTAACTACAGGAATAAATGCAAATTGCTAGCATTTTACTTTGAAATTATTGTAGCCTGTAACATACAAGGTTCATTTCTTGTAGGTTCTATCACAAAGAATTCATTTTGGTAAATATGTTGCTGAGGTGAAGTTCAGAGATGCTCCTCAAGAATATAGTCGATTAATAAAAGCAAAGGTTAATCTACTGAATATCTCATTCTCTTCCTCCTCAAATTACCATGTATTTACAGGGCTGGTAGGTTTGGTGGTATTATGTATAGCAATATAAGAAATGTTTGGTGTTCCCAAGGGCTACATATATTGGTGCACATTGATAGTTGAAGTTCAACTAAGAAATCAGCTTAATTTCCTTCAAGTGGGTAGCTTTGTATTTGTATCTTATATATATTATATGCTACTAAGGTACTCTGTCATCCTATCACATCTTCAGTCTACTTTGAATGTGCTTCAGGCATAAGCTCCAGAATACAAACCATTTATGCTTTATCTTACTGTCAATGCAGGACAGCAATTCTCTGATGGATCTGCTGACATTCAAGGCTGTGGAAGAGAAGGTCAAGAAGAGAGTAGAGAAGAAGGCCAGGACTTTCGGGCAGAAAGTCACCTTGGAGGACAATGGCACTGCCAGTGACAGTGAATGCAAGGTCGATCCTAAAGTGCTATCCAAGCTGTATGATCAGTGGGTGATGCCACTGACCAAGGACGTTGAAGTCGAGTATCTCCTGCGCCGCCTTGACTGATCACCGATTAGCTGTAGCTGCCAATTTTATGTATGTGTGATTTTCAGTTTGTTGTGCACATGCCTTTATGGCTTTATCATTCAAACTGAATTACGAGAGAATGTTACCAGGATCTGGGTTTTGTCTGTCTCAGCCTGCCTGACCATCATCTGCATGACAGCATGAGTGTCGGTGTGGCACCCGTGATACGGGATGTGACTGGCAACACACTAGGATACCAATACCAAGCAAAGTAGTTGCAGCTTTGACATGGGTGTTATAAGTAATTTGGTCGACTCCTGTGCTGATTAGCCCAAGCTGATTATTGTGGGTTGTGGGTCTTTGTTCATGACTTCATGGTAAATTGGGGGGGGAGGGATGGGGAATGCTGTGAGGCTGAAAAACTGCAGAGCAGGTCCTGATGTGAAACCGTGCAAGACATTATTTGGGTACACCCAGACGATTTATGCTTTAGTTTTACATCAACAAATCTCATGGATGTTTGTCAATTGTTTGGTACGTGATTGAGTTAGCTTTTGCTTGCCTTCTCAGTGAAATGGATACATTTATAATGTGTCATGAATGAAACTACTGGGTCTCCACTCTGCCTCTTTTAACATTCTTACTACAGATCTTCCTAGTGTTACTTCTCATGATATGGAATGGAAAGTCCCTCTTCACGATGACAGGTGTGCAATTATAGTTTCTGCCCCCTTTGTATGAAAAAGAGACTTGTTCTTAATGGGCATCAATTGGCAGGACACCGTTTGAGGTACTACCCTATCCTATCTAGAGCATCATCTGAGCCTACATGGCCTGAAGATGCACTAGAGAGTTTATCTGCAGGTATTTATAGTCGATTGTTATTAAGAAATTAATTCATGAAAAACTCATAAGCAGTAGCAAACATCCAGGGAGATTCTTATGATCTTGGACTTGGATTCTATCTCTATGATAAACGAGAAGAAGCTTGTGGCAGCAGGCATGACCGCTATTTCTTGTCAGAGAGAAAGTTCAGAAGAGTAGTTACTCAAAAATGCTCAGCAAAGACTTAAGGTTGGCATTTTTTTGTGGTTTCTTTTGTAATTCATGTGTGATTACCTTTATTTTGAATCTGTGAATCAGTAAGATTCTATAGACGAGTTTGGTTATTCGGACTGATATTTTGCAGTTTCTTAAACCACAAGCTGATAAAATTGTAATGTCTAAACTAAGTACAGATGAGGGGTACCACGGCAGATCTGGTCCCAATTCCTATTATTATGTCTGCTGAGTGAAGTGCCTAATTCCTAATAGTAAGGAATGAAGTTGAAAGACGTTGCGGCATGTGCAACAGCCATCCTTTGAGCCAACTGAGGCAAGGAGTTGGCAGCATGCAGCTTATCTTCATGCCTATATTTGTTGAATTAGCTATCCTTGTCATATATTTGGGCAAGTAACAAGAAGGAATGAGATCTAACACATTGTTTTGAAATTTCCACTTCTCAGCTGTTGCCATCCAACCCTCCTCACCCCTCAGCATGGTGGGATATATACTCGTTATTTTGAAAGTGTATCTGTTTATCAATCGAACCTTATTGGACATGATATGTGGATAGGGGGTCAAAATCGGTAGTCTTGCTAGTGCTCCTAAGCAATCTATAAAGTGAATCAAAATAAACATGTGTGATTACTGTATTCTTTTGGATCTTTCACTTTCCAAAAAAGAAAAAGCAACCCGATATCTTTTTGGTCTCCGGGGATGATTTGAAGTGTATTTCTTATCCATCATTGTTGATTAGTCTTCACCAGTAAATTACTATTTCAGATTATTTGGAGTGCATTTTTTATCTATCATTGCTGATTAGTCTTCAGCATTAAATTATTATTTCAGGGATTAGTATCTGTGCCAATTGGAGTGTGCAAAATAAATTTTTGTAATTAGTCTTCACCAATAAATTATTATTCATTCATATATCAGAATCTATGCCATTGGAATGTGCAAAATAAAATTTTCAATTGCAGGATACTATTCAATCACTGATATTTTTGTATGTTGTTAGCTTTTCTTTGTTCTTTTATTCTTTCTAGGCCTTGCTATATTATTACTAGCCAAGGGTACATTCCTCATGCAGGGCGACCTAAAAGAAGATTATTGTTTTGTCTAGCTTATTTATTTGTTCCCTTTGTAACAAGTTCTATTCGGTTTTGCTTCAGTGGTTCACTAACTGATTGGACTGATATTTTGCTTATCCTTGTCCAATTGCAGTTCTTGTTAGATACTGCATAGTGTCTTTTAAGCAGATTGGACTGCTTATGCATATTCTTGTCCACATTACACTCTTTACACTCGCATATCTATTCTCAATCTGCACATGACAGCCAGCAACACATATGCTTCTGTCTTTAATTTGTGGCCTCCTATCTAGGGAGGTTCTTTAGACCAAGAGAAATGCAAGGAATGTTCTGTTCTTAGTTTGAAAAAATTACACAGCAGATGTGTGACATAAACCATTGCACTTTTTCTCGGTGCACATAGAATATCTTCAGTTTTGTTCTGTTTGCATTTGGAAAATGAACAGTGAATACATGTAATTCTTTGTTGTCCCAGTAGGAAAATGCATTTCAGAAATGAATTCCAAGCCGTATTGGTTTTCAGTGTCACTTAAAAATTGCACTATTTTGAAATTTCATGTAGTTTTGCCCTCTGTACATATTTGTTACTTCTTTATAAAAAACATATTTGTTACTTCTTTATAAACAACATATTTGTTACTTTTGACCAAACAAATACTTTGTTTGCACCTCCTCCACATTTTTCTATTGGTTGACGATTGCTATATCATAATGTACAACGTTTCTGTTTCAGGTTTTGGAGAAGCTAAGGATACTGAGGTAGTACATGGATAAAATTGCTTCGTTTGTTTCGTAGATGTTTCTGTTTTGAGGTAGCCCATAAGTAAGTCTTAGTATAAAAATCACGTAGGGCCTGGCCGTGGCCAATGGCTCGAAGAAGATACGCTCTGTCTGCACTCTGCAACTGGGTAAAAGGCAATTAGTATTGGAGCCCCTTTATATGCTATCTGGGGTTGGTCGCGACATTATCTAGAAATCAGCACTTTCCATTGTGAGCTGCATTGAACTGGACCCATCATTCCATCGAGGTGCTGCATAATAGAACCCTTTCATTTTCAACATTCAGAGATTTGATCTAAGATTTTTGCCAGATGTGATCTTGTGGAAACAGAGATCAGGACAAGATACAGCAAGTAGAAGACTCCATCCAAAGTTTCAATACCTTGATTACGTTTGTTCGATGGTCAGTGGTATGGACCTTATAAATTATTCAAGGGAACTATTTGTTGTAACGGCTTCAACAATAGCTTCGGCGGAGGAGCCATACCAAGGAGGAGGAGCTGTTTTCATTTTTTTTTCTTTTTTTTGGCATGCAGGAGGGGCATGAGCCGTTTTTTTTTAATGTAGAAATCGGAGCTGCAATTTTTGGCTTCTCCCTCCAACTCCCTTTTGTAGTTCTTATCACTCAAATTCGCGCTGGTTGCGTGGTCGATGCTGCTGTGACTCAGTTTACATATATAAACAAATAAACTTTATTCACTTTGAAATTTGATTGAATAACTGTGCTAGAATGAGCTAAGATTCATTGCTATACAAGAGACCCCAAGTGCAGCATGTTCAGTGCTCTGGCCCTTGAATGCATCTTCAAGAAGTTCAGAGTTTCAGAACCAATCAATCATACTTGGGGTGCAAGCTGCAAGACGCAATCCAATTCTTGTATCGACTTGCAACATCATGTCGATGCATGTATAATGTATGTATACGATGTATATACAGGGGTCTTCAAAAATCAAAACTTGTTCGCATCGGGCCAACGTCAGAACTCCCGGGGGTCCACGAACAGGACACTGGGCGGCAGCGACGTCGTCCAGTCGTCGTCGTCGTCGCTGCCAGCATTGTCACCGAGCTTCTTGATGCACCAGACGTCCTCGTCGCACGAGAACTTGGGCCAGTGCGGCACGACGGCCTTGGCCGGGTCGTCGGGCCCGAGGTCGGCCGCGAGGACGGCGCACGCGGGGTCCTTGCGCGCGACGTTGTGCGCGTGCCGGCAGAGCGAGCGAAGGAGCGCCGGCCCCTCCGGCCCGGACATGCGGAGGCCGTACATGAGGTAGGTCCCGAACGGGCGGAAGATGTCGGGCACGGAGGGCACCTGCAGCCACGGCGCGTGGCGGTCGAGCGCGCGCGCCGCGGCCAGGGACGCGCGGAGCAGCGTGGGCGCGCCGCCGACGCGGAGGCGGAGCGAGCGCGTGGCGTCCCAGACGCTGAGCAGCGCGAACGACGGCGGTGGCGTCCGCGCGGGGTCGTCCTCGTCGGCGGTGGCGCCGCCGCGCTGGATGGCGAGGTACGTGCCGAGGGTGAGCTTGTGGTTGAGCAGGGCCGGGAGGTCGGCGGGGAGGAACTCAGCGGCCGACGGCGGGAGCAGCGCGGCGTAGGCGGCCGCGGCGAGCGGCGGGGGCAGGCGCAGCACTCGGTGCGCGCGCGGGATGCGCGCCCGGTGCCGATGCACGGGGTGGCCCAGGAACACGGGCCGCCGGAACGGCTTGTACGCGAAGCGGGGGCCGGTGAAGAGCGCGAGCGACGCCGCGTTGGAGTCCGTGGTGGCCATGGTGGCGTACGCCGCGCCGCGCGCCGCGCACCACGACTCGGCGCGCCGGACCAGCTCCGTCGCGACCCCGAGGCGCCTGCACAAGCACAACGGAGACGAAGACGTCAGCGCACTGTGATTAACTCTTGCATTGCTTAATTTACTCGCGCAATGTGTCAGCATCTGATGATTTGTGCACAGTGATTAACTCGGGTTAATTGCTAGCTAATCACCTGTGGGAGGGGGACACCCTGAGGCCAAGAAGGCATGCCACCTTGACGAACTGCTTCGAGCTGCCGCTGAGGCTCTGCATCTTCTTCCCTCTGCTCACCATCCTGGTGCACGCCTTGATCACTCCGACGATCTCATCTTCCTCGCCGTACTCAGCAACCTGCACAAATCAAGCACACTCTTGAGCATCACTATCATGCCGGAGTCACGCAAGGTCATCAATGGCGGCGGCTGGCTGCATGCTGTGGAATGTGGTATAGTAAAATTACCAGCATGAGGTTGTCCGGCGCATGGCGCACCCGGGCGAACGGGTCGCCGATCTGCTCGACGTAGAGCGACATGCCTTTCTTCTTGCTCTTCTTCTTGCTGCTCCTCCTCGTCGTCGTCTTCTCTGCGCCGCCGCCGCCATCATGGTCGGCGGCGACAGGATCAGAGCCTTGGTCACCGGACAGGCCGACCTGGCACAGACGCTCGAGCTCCTCCACAGCACGGAGGTCCCTCTCCACGTCGAACTCCCTCACTCTTATCATCGTCTTCCTCACTGGCTCTGCTTCGTCCATCACCCCCATATTACCTCTACCACTTTCTTGCTGCTAATAGCTCAGTTATGGTGATCTCTCTATGCTGTTTCTCAGTAGATTGAGCAAAGCAAACACAGCTACAAGCTTCTTGAAAGCTCTTGCTGAGTGCTGCTGCCTCCCCTTCTCACTTGGGAGGGAAGGAGCTGGCCATTTATACACATAGGCACAGAGAGAGATCAGAGAGAGACAAACGAAAGAGCTTAGGAGGCTGGGGTCTGTGGGACCAGGAGAAAACAATAGTAGTGATCAGTGGATGACATGCAAGGGGGCAAAAACAATGTTGCCGTTGTATAATAGATTTGTGAGCTCGATTTGATCACTAGTAGGGATTAACAAGTGATGTTGAGTATGATGGCAAACCCAATAAACATGGCATAGAATATGTCTCTGTGCTTATCTAATAATGTAGGACCATCCAGTTCCTAGCTAGCCATCTCTCTGCAGTTCCATGTCCTATTGTCCTGTACTCCTGTGTATAGCTGTCCTTAACCACTACTCCTTAATCACGAATGTTAAGAAATGGGGCCTAGTAATTAGGAACCGTGGCCAATTAGGTAGTTATATAGATACAATTAATATTGTTGTTACTGAAGTCATGCATATGCAGCTATGGACTAAGCTGCCTAGGTACTCTGTGTTGAAAGATAGCAGGGACACTACTATGTTTAAACAAGTGAGATTCTACTCTCTGTTTTCTATGTATGCTTACTAAGCCAAGCTCACCTAGCTTTATGAACATTCATGAAGTTGGATAGCTGGGATGTAGGCCAAAACCTAAAAATTCCAGCTATGGCATCCAAATATATATTTGCGGGCAAAGCATTTATGTGGATTGGTACCCAGTCAGGATATAATCTTGTGGAATATATTCATATGTGTCTACCTAGATATTATAACCGATGTGTCTAGAATGGAGAATAGCTAGCTCAGCTGATTAGAGAGGTGCAAGTATAAGTGCAGTCTCATACTCCATGTTTGAGTCATCATCTTTGGTTTCTTAATGAAAAAACCACCTAGTTCCTCCTAGGTTGGATCTCATTTTTTGTCATCGTCTTTGGCTCAAATATATGTGCCTTTCTTTTGCTAGTTAAAAAAACCCAAGTACTATTAGGTAGTTTCATGATGGTAACTGATCTCTTTCCTTAATGTTGTTTGTACTTGGAGTATAAGTGAATTGTGCCCACCTTTTTATCATATCAACCTTTTAGGTCGCTAACTCCTTAGGCATCTTTCCAACTATTTAGAAAAAATCGAGGGTCTGATTTTTTCTCACTTGGGGCATAATCGTTACTTTTTGTGCAATGGCTATTTACATCCATCCTCACCCCTTTGAGGTTGCTACAACTAACTTACTCCATATCAAGACCTAAGGCAAGTGTATCTTGAGCTCTCGCCAACCCCTCTAGTGAGATTTTAGTGTACGACGAGTTAAATCCTTTGGTTGGGTTAAGAGATTGAATTTGAGCTACAGAATAAAAGATAGCACAAGAAAGCAATTTTTAGCCTTGAGTACCTGTGGAAAAATAAAGCAACTTATAAATAATTTCTTACTCTTAGAGGTGAAACCTCCTAGATGGCTTGGCGTCACGTACCAAGCGCCCGAGGCTATATATGGTGTGCTGCAGGAAGTTTGTGAGACCTACACTCTTGCATTCGGAAGTAAAAAATACCAAGCTAGTGGATTGAGGAAAGTGTTTGAAAGAGATCTAGCTTAAGCTTCACTCTCGGGTATGACTCATGGTGGTGAATACGAACTATAGATAAACAAATCATTGCATCTCCACTTTGGTTTGATTGTGAATCTCTCCTTATTTGCATTGCATTGCTATTCAAGTGAGTTGTACTTTGTTTGAGCTTACTTGCGTGTGTAGGGACCTCATGATAGTAACTCCATAGAGACGTCATCTAGGAGTTGTGCTCTTAATTTCTTATCTTAAAGAACTCAATTCTTGATGTTGATGTATTCAATTTGGAGGATCCAGTTTGAAAATTGGGCCATGATTTTTGCTAATTCCACTATGAGTTTTGCAAAACTTTACAAGAACACTGATTCCAACCCCACCCCCTCCTCTAAGCAGCATCTCAGTCCTTTCGGAGAGGATTTTGGAGGCTTCATTATTTGTGCTAATAAGGATATCCATGTGAAATTGACATATTTATTTCTAAACAGAAAAAGGGACACAAAATCCAAGGTAAAAGAAACTGAAGGTACCCCGGCCCTACAAGTTGCCCTAGCTAGGCTCATTTCCTTCTATTTCAGGTATGCTGGTGAGAATGTTTGGCCTATTTCCTACTGATTTCTTTGCTCCAACTTGGGTTTTTTCAGTTGTATCAGTCCTCGTCAGGATCAACCTGGCAAACTTTTCTTGTAAACTTGTTGTCGTCGTGCATGTGTTTAACAAATTGCATGGTGATTCCGTGACCCCATTCTAAATTGCATGTGTCATATTCAACCATAGCTTACAGCCTTGAGCAATTGCACTCTTTAGAATTAATAATTATTTACAATGGACTTGCACACGACTCGCTGAGTGTTTTCTTGCCTCTACACTATATATATGCATATGTGTGATGGTTGGTAAGTTCAATTGATGGTGAACGTTTTCAGGGATACAAGCTAATTATTTTAACATTTTGAACGATTCATTCTTTTAATTTTCCCATGAAGTGAACCAAGTTTAATATTGCATCAAGCATGCATGATTAGCACTAAACTATAGATCATAAAGATAATCAAGGCACAGCTTTTACAAATCAAATTAAAATAGCTCGATCCTGTCTTTGTGAGAATATTTTGGACTGGAGTGAAGTGGACCAAGTTTGGCTTACTGTATGCTAAGTCTAAACCACTTCCAATGATTAATCAGTATGCAAACTGTAAGCGTTGAACATCATTTTGACCATACGAGCTTTCCTAGTTCGTTCCTACTAGTGTGGTAGTGAAACAATGGTATCTAATACATCTCCTTGATGGATGATGTGCCTCCTAATCCTGCTGAATATATACAGAATGATTCATGTAGAATAATGAAGATCAATAGACAACGACCTTACTTGAACAGGATCTGTTCTATAGGATCGTACCGTTGCATCCTTGACCAATGCAAATGAGCTTGTAGCTCAGTGGTAGGACTTCTGGTTGGGAAGCCACCCATCCAGGGTTCAAAGCCTGGGTGTTGCACAATAAAAAATCCCCTCGCTGGCAAAGCCAGGGTTCGGGGGTTTTTTCGCGGACAGGAAGCCGTGACTTTCCTCTTAATGAAAAACGGTTGGGGCTGTTCCCCTCCGGTCACGTTTTTTTTATTATATCTTTTTTTGGCTCATGTCAGTGTCGATGTAGGGTTGATGTGAGTCTGATTTCGCATTAACCTAGCTGTAAGTTTGCTCAACATGAGTGAAGGGTCCCCTCTCCGCCCGCCGGCGGCCACCTAGGCCCCGGCCACCCCTCCCACCGCCGGCGGCCCTGGCCACCCCTCCTTCCGCCGGTGGCCCCGGCCACCCCTCCTTCCGCCAGATCCAGTCCGCTCCTCCCCGGCGACCACTTCACCGGCGCTCGCCTCTGCTCCCTCCCTCCGCCGTCACCTCGACGTTCATCTCTGCTCCCTCCGCCGCCAACCACCCTTCAACCCCCTGTGCTCGCCTCCGCCGCCACACTCCACTTTCTGCCGGTGACCCTCTGCCGGCCCCCTCCATTCGTGTGCATCGATCTTCGAGATCCTGGGCAATCTCCCCACAAGCTGCACAATCCCACCCTTCTTCGTCCAAGGCTGCCGGCAACCTATTCGACGTTTTGTCCGATCGGCCTCCTCTTCAGAGAAATTCGTTGATCTGCGGCGGTTACCCGGTGCTATCATCAACATCTGGGTCACGGTTCCTCTTCGAAGATTCTTGCTGACCTGCAGCGCCTACTCGACTCCAAGCTCATCGTCGACATTTCGTTAAAGCTCATCGACCAGCTGTTCGACGATTTATCGAAACGACCGGCTCCAGGCTACTTCATCCACAACTACGGCTTACAAGGCACAAGGTGACACGGTCGTCAATCCTGGTCAGTTTTGCCTGCTCATAGTCCCCTCCATGGATCTCATTGGTCTGAATTACCGACCTGGTCGGGTGATTGCAAATGAAATTCAACGAAAATTTGGTACCTCAGTTACCCCCTCCCCCCTAAATCCTACTCAGTCTTTCTTCCTTGTTGTTTCTTTTGGTAGATGTTGCTTTCATCTCTCTACCATTACGGTTAGTCATTTACTTCATGCCGTCCTTGGTGGTTCAGCTCCTCTCTTCAATGTGATTCCCCTAGCAGATCGAGTCTTTAGATTTTCTGTGGCCTCCCCTTTGGTAGGTTTTCATATCAACAAATTAAAATCCTTTGAATGTACTCAATTTAAATTGTTTTTTCATCTTTGGAATAATGGCGGTCCGAATTACAAGCTAGAGCACCGACTCTGGATTGAAGAGGATTTAGCCTCATGGACCAAGGTTTCTCGGGGTAATTCCCACCCTCCTCAACCTCCTCCTCTAACCGAAGCTAATGCAATTCCGGTAAGGTACCGTAGATCCAATAACTTCAAAATTGTAAGTGGTAACCAAGACCAATTCCCGCGCCGACAACCAAGGCACTCTGTTCTCCCCTCCGCCCATTCAAATTCCAAATCAAACCCCCTTGCCCAACACCTCTTCCCGGAATGTTTCACAAAGGGTAGCGCACCTCTCAAGACTAATGGGCCTCTGAAACCCAATCTTTCTGGGCCGGGAATCCTAGGACAACACTTAGTCCAGTACACTAACTGGGCTGGAAGTTCTTTGAATAACACCCAGCTGTTCGCTAAGTTTCACTTTAAGCCGGTCCATTCCAGTCTGCCAGCCCACCAGGCTAATTCCTCCAACGGATTCGCGAACCCTCTGTTCAGGTTGTTGCGCCGTAATAACTCCAATGATCATTGCGCCCCCTCGCGTCCGGGTCAATCTGTCTCGCTACCATGTGGGCCCGAACCGCCGGTGTTTGCCTCATTTGGTGAGATGCATAAGCATTTTACTGGCATTACTCCGCCGCCCCCATAGTCGTCCCCTGGACTCTCTCCTGGCGCATGCAAGCGCCGGAGTTCAAGGACGAAGATGACGAGGTGGTGCCTACGGCTGTGTTGCCTTCCATAGCCTGTCCAGTTCCGCCATTCCCGCCGCCACCACCTTCGATTACGGAGACAACCGAATCACGGGATCCTCAACCGGTCCGCTTCGAAAACCTCGTTGAGTATGCAGCCGCCTGCCTCCGCTCTCCCCAGCCTCCGCTTCCTGTCCGGCATGTGCCATGGCAAAACTCTCAAAAACTCTGTGCTCCTTCCAACCTGCAGCCCAATATGGCATTCCGCCTGGTCGACCCGACGCCTTTTCTGCCGCAGGGTGCACAAAGGATGATGATCAATGGCAGGCCTGTCATGAGGAGGGTGGTCACTGGTCAGATCAATGAACACAACCAAGACCTGGCCATCGCTGCGTTTCTTCCACCTCCACAAGACCCTACGACCTTCATGGCCATCAGAGATGCAATCGAGGGATTCCTCCATCAGCGCAACATTGGCTATAGGTCAATTCAACCTTGCCCTTTTGGGCAAGCCTATGTAAGCTTCAATTCTATTCTTGATAGGGATCTTCTAGTGCAAGGTGGACCTCAGCCTCTACTTGATGGTGTCAGCATCTACTTCATACCTCACAATAGGGCATGGAACAATAGAACAGCCACCATGTCTCATGAGGTCTGGATCATGCTTTTAGGCCTCAATTTAGATCTTTGGACTCAAGCACTAATAGAGAAGGCAGTCTCTTCCTTTGGTCGTCTTTTAATTTGGGAAGAGGATCATTATCATCTCTCTAGGGCTGTGGTACATGTTAGAGTTTCCTGCTTGGAGGACATCCCCTGGTTCTTTGTATTCACTGAAGGATCACAATTTGAATCTAATAGCTGGTGTGTTCAATGTGAAATCTTACAAGCAAACATGTTGGGTATTCCTCCAAATGATGAAGATGTTCCTCCTCCAGATTTCAACCCCAATAATTATCATTTCCAGGGCTTTGGGCAGCCAGTGCATGGAAACATCCAGCCACCAGAACCTGCTGTTCACCAGTTTGTGCCAAACCAGCAGTTGATGAATGCTCTGGGAGTTGCCAATTGGCCTCAGGATGGAGAAGCTGTCCATGCCCAACAAGAAATTATACTTGAACTCATCCCTCTCCAGCAGCCTTTCTTGGATCAAGGAAATGTCCCTCCTCTGCCAGATTTGAATGATGCTCCCCAAGAGGTTAACCCACAGCCTGTAGAGGTTGATCAGCAGGAACCACTGGGTTTTCAGATGCCCAATACACCAGACACTGCAGAACAAATGCTTCTGGTTGATGCCCTCACAAACTCCTCTGATGAAATGCCTCCTTTAATTGATGATGTGGAAAATGATGGGAGTTTAGATCTAAACTTGAATGTCCATCAACCCATGCTGGTGGAAGAGGTTCATATAGAAGACCTTGCCCCTTTTGAAGCTTTGGCACCAGCAAACTCTCAGCAGCCTTTTTTTTGACACAAATGACATTCAGCTGGGCATGGTCCACACCTTCTTCAACCAACCCGACCCACTGCAGTCTCTAAAGTTCAATTTGAATGATGGTTTCCCAAGACCCAGCTTCACTCCTAGTAGCCCCATCCAGCAACACATGGACAAAGATTACAGTGGGCTACCATATTTCAACCTTGCTCCTATTCTGCAGCAAAAAAGAAGGCCTTTCTGACTTCTTTCAGCAGCCCAGTGACTTTGGATTGGGGGCCTTTGGACAACCTGCAACTCCTAGTTTCAGCCCAAATCCTGAAGCAATAAGGTTGTGGGCCAGATACTTCAATGCAATTGATCAAAGTCAGCCAAGTGTCACAGTGCCTACCCAATGGCTGAATTTTTTCACCCTTCTCCTCCTGAAGCAAGCTTCTTTTGATTGGGCCAAAGACTTCCTGCAATCAAAGGCTTGGACAACTATCTCGGCCGATTCCAATGATTCAGGTTACCTTTTCAATCTCCCAAAACATAAACCTTCCATCACTATTACTGAACTTTCATGTAATAATGAGGAAGATGACCCACCTCCTAAACTTCCAAACTTTTCAGGCGATTTGGGGGAAAACTCCTGTAATAATACAGTTGAAGGGGACTTGATTGAGTCAGGCACTGAGGAGCCACTGCCTGAAAACAGTAACTCTTATCCATCACCAACCACCCCAATGGCTGCCTCCCTAACTCCCAAAAAAGGTAATGCTTTACATATCTCCGATGCTGCACTTAGACGTAGTACTAGAATTCACAATCTTAATAAAGGTTTTCATTCTTCCTCTTGCAAATCAAAAAGTTGTTTTGTCTATTCTTCTGAGCCACCGTCTTTATCACCTACTGTAGTGAGGAACCTGGGAGTAACCTTTTGCGATCTTAAGCCGAAACAAGTCTCTGATGACAAGCTGAATGCCAAGCCAAGCAACAGCAAGGCTGTAGTTGGTCGACCAAAAAAAGCCCAACCCAAAAATGCACAGGTCAAGACAAACAAGGGTCCAGTAGGCCGGCCCAAGAAAACTCAAGGAGGAGTAGTCCAGCAGGAAAATAATGACAGGGGCCATATGGATGGCCCTAAAGCCAGAGATCCGAGGAAGTGATTACCTCCCCAAGCCCTCTTCTACTTCTTAGTTTAGCTAACGAAGCCTCTTTTGTGTTATCATTTAGGTTTTTTAATGACAGTTAAGACTTGGAAAATACTTTACTTTGGAACATCCGTGGCATTAATGCTGAGAAAAATGGAACGCAATTAGGGACAGAGTTTCAGAAACTTCCTGTGATGTAATCTGTCTCCAAGAAACTAAGCGTTCTAGGTTCGACCTACCCTTTTTATGACTCTTTTGCCCCGCTTCTTTTGATTCATTCGATTTTCTGCGCTCGGGGAGCCTCGGCGGCTCTATTATAATTTGGAAAAGCTCTATCTTTAAAGGCCAAAGAATATTCCAAAATGAATTCACCTCGTCGGTCATGTTTTCCTCGATCCATAACAATTTGTCTTGGATTCTCACCAATATTTATGCCCCATGCACTCCCACTGGTAAAAACAATTTCATTCGATGGTTTAAAAACATTGTGATGCCTAATCATTTTGACTGGCTAGTGGTTGGAGACTTTAATCTTTATCGTAACCCGGAGGATAGAAATCGAGAGGGGGCCAACTACGCTGATATGCTCATGTTTAATGATGCAATAAGTGCTCTTGGCTTAGTGGAACTCCCCTTAAGGGTCAACGTTTTACCTGGACAAATAAACAACACCCCCTTTGTTAGAGCGCCTAGATTGGTTTTTCACATCTCGCTCCCCGGACTTCTAATTACCCCAATACTACGGTGACCACTCGACTATGGAAACCTCGAGACCACGTTCCATGCCTGATCTCTGTCTCAACAACTATACCTAAGGGGTCTATCTTTCGTTTTGAAAACTATTGGCTTCACCATGATGATTTCTTACATCAAATTCAGCTAGGATGGTTCTCCCCTACTTATCAACCTGATGCAGCTAAGAATATAACTGCCCGCTTTAAAAATCTGCGAAAAATTCTAAAAATTTGGAAACAAACTCTTTCCAATCTGAGTATAACTATCACCAATATAAAATTAGTCCTCTCCTTTCTCAACTTCCTGGAGGAATTCAGAGACCTTAGTCTCATTGAATGGAATTTTAGAAAAATCCTAGAGGAAAAAGCTCATTTCTCTCCTCCAACAGCAACAAGCCTACTGGAAACAAAGAGGGAATATTAAATGGATTACACTTGGGGATGCCAACACCAAATTCTTCCATGCCATGCCACTTCTAAATACAGGAAAAACTTTATTACACAATTAATCGATGATAATGGACTTTCAATTACTGACCACCATGCCAAGGCCAATCTCATTTGGATTTCCTTTAAAGAAAGGTTGGGTACCTCTAGCTTTAACACTATAGGTTTCCAACTTTCAAATTATGTGAACCCACACCCTAGTCTCGATGCTCTGGTGCAACCTTTCTCAAAACTAGAAGTAGACACGTGATCAAGTTCCTCCCTCGATAAATCAGGGCCCCGATGGGTTTAATACGGACTTCATTAAAAAATGTTGGCCAATCATTTGTACTGATTTTTATAACCTATGTGATGAGTTTCATTCGGGGGTCGTTTGTCTTGAGCATCAATGGCTCCTACATTACTCTCATCCGAAGCGGGATGATGCTCTTAAAGTAAGCAACTTTAGACACATCTCTCTCCTCAACACTTCTATAAAAATCCTAACAAATCTCCTGGCTAATAGATTACAACTAGTTCTACCTACTCTCCTTCATAAAAATCAATATGGCTTTATTAAAAACAGGACCATTCAAGATTGTATTGCCTGGGCTTTAGAATATCTCCACTCTTGTCATCAATCTAAGAAGGAAATCTTAATCCTAAAACTAGATTTATAAAAGCTTTCGACAAGGTAGAGCATGAATTTATGATCCAAATAATGCAACACAAAGGTTTCCCACCTAAATGGATTTCTTGGATGAGAAGCATTTTCAGCTCAGGAACTTCTGCTGTTATTCTAAATGGCCTACCCGGTAAAGTCTTCCACTGTAAAAGAGGAGTTAGGCAAGGAGACCCTCTTTCCCCACTCTTATTTATTCTAGCAGCAGAATTCCTCCAATCACTTTTAAATCATGCTAAAAATTCAGAGACTCTTAGCTTACCCATTAATATCCAAGACCTTGATTTCCCTATCCTGCAATACGCTGATGACACCTTAATCTTTGTAAAAGCTTGCCCTGATGAGCTCCGTTGTCTAAAGGATCTTTTGACCTCCTTTGCAGAATCCTCGGGCCTTAGAGTTAATTTTGATAAGTCTATGATGATTCCCATCAACACTCCTCCTGATAGAGCTCTTGTTTTGGCCTCAATCCTTGGTTGCAGGCTAGGAGATTTACCTTTCACTTACCTCGGCCTTCCTTTAACCCTAACCAAACCATCAGTTGCTGATTTCTGGCCCCTCACTACTAAATGTGAAAAAAGGTTAGTTGCTTTTTCATCTTTCCTCAATGAAGCAGGTAGGCTACAGCTCACAAATGCAGTTTTATCTGCCCTACCCACTTTTGCCATGTGCAGCTACCTTCTACCTAAATCTATTGTCAAACAAATTGACAAATTCAGAAAACATTGTTTGTGGAGGGGATCAGATATTAACTGCAAAAAGCCCCCTAAGGCAGCTTGGCATATGTGCTTACTTCCCAAAGAAGAGGGAGGTCTTGGTATTCTCAACCTCACGACTCAAAATGAAAGCCTACTCCTAAAACATCTCCACAAATTTTTTAACAGACATTCTACGCCCGGGTACAACTAGTTTGGGATAAGTATTACTCGGTAATAAACTTCCATCATCGACGTAACCTTTCGAGGATCTTTTTGGTGGAGGGACATAATGAAACTTCTTACTAAATTTAAAGGAATTGCAACGGTCTCAATCGAGATGGAAACTCCCGCTCCTCCGGCATGACTCCTGGTCCACAAAACCTTGTAGCCAATTATATCCGGAACTTTTCTCCTTCTATAAAAATGATAGAATTTCAGTTGCTTTGGCATTCTCCTCCAATGAACTGTACAACTTCTTCCATCTACCACTTTCACCTGAAGCTTACCAACAATATCTGCAACTAAATACCTCCTTACAGGAACTGCAACTTTCTGATGATAAGGACCTTTGGTCCTATATTTGGGGAAATAACCTTTTCTCCTCTAGTCATGCTTACCGTCATCTCACAGGTCATATTCGCACTCACCCTTCCTTCATGTGGTTGTGGAATTCTTCTTGTCAAAATAAACGTAAATTCTTTTTCTGGTTACTTCTAAAGGATTGGTTGAGCACTAGGGCCCTACTCCGTAGAAAAAGAATGCATCTGCAATCTTATAATTGTGTGCTTTGTCATTTCACGGTTGATGAGGACCTCGCACACCTTTTCTTTCACTGTCCTTTCTCCTTGGCTTCTTGGGGGAGCCTCCAACTTTTGGTACCAAATTCGTTGGATACTTTTCATATCATGGAAAGTTTTAAATTGCAACTTCAAAGACCTTTTTTCATGGAAATTGTGGTGACTATGTGTTGGGCAACGGACCTCGAGAAACGACAAAATTTTTCGTGATGTAGACAATTCCATTCAAAGATGCAAGATGATCTTTCGAAAAGAGTTTGCACGGGTTATCCTGAGAGCAAAGAAAGTAGATCAACCTCTTTTGTATTCATGGCTAGAAGCCTTTGTGTAATTTCCTTTATTTTCTTTGTAACTTTTTTTATTTCCTAAGTTTCTCCTTTTGGAGCTTGTACTGTTTTTGGTTACATTTTAATAAAATCCAGTAGGGGGTAAAACCCCTCCTGTTTCATCAAAAAAAGATCAATAGACATATATATACACATATCGGTTGGTGTAAATCGATACATGAGTGGATGAATTTGTCCCATGTATCATGCACTCGATCTCAATCTATTTGGTTCACTGTTTGTTTGTTTAAGCTACGCCTAGATTTCTAATCCTTCGGTTCCAATTTGTAAGTCATTTTAGTTTTTTCTAGATGCATAGCTCATCTAGATATACACTATGCATATCTAGATATATAGTAAACACTACTGTGAATGAGTTAGAAAAGGCCGAAATGACTTACAATTTGGAACAGAGGGATGGAGGTAGTATGAGACAAACTAGAGGTGACTGAGTGTTGATACTAGATACGCACACGAAAGAATCAAAGAGAAATAATCCGCAAGCGCATGGATATCGGTGAGCACTTCACCCGGGAGATATTCCAGAGTATCGTTATTTATTTATCCGCTAGGAGAAAACGTGCATCTGACTAACCCAAGTCTATACCTAACCGCTGAGCTACAAACAAGGTAATGAGCGATATAGAGAGGATTACTACCACAGTCTTCTTCCAACCTATGGCAAGCTTTGCAACTACTACTCTATGGGAGCACCTAAGAAAAGACACCTCGAGAGGATGCTTAACCTAGCACTTTTGGACCTACCTTACCTCGACGGAAGTGGGCTACAAAGGTAACAAAGGGATTGTCACTTCCCTCGATACTACCACGTTTCCGGCCAGATAGGGAGCATCTACGAGTGAACCTAGCCCAAGCACCACGCTTACGCTACGAACGATTACTCTATTCCCAACCGGAAGCGAATAAAGTAAACTCGTAAACCAAAGAGCAATAATAACAAGAACTTACTAGTATTAGAAGTTGAATTGCAGAATGATCCTAGAACCAAGCCTCGGGTTAGGAGACTTGATCCCGCAGGTACAACCGGAGAGGAGACACCGACATGCCGGGCTTCCTCCAACTCTACCTCCACCCTATACTCTCTCTATCTATCTTGAATGCTAGGCTCTAGGGAGGAGATCCATTCAAGGGACCTCTCTCACCTGATCCTCTCTGGAAATAATGAATTAGGGTTTCAAGGGATGCCTCCTCCAAGGTCAGGGGCCTTGTTTATATAGCCCCCTAGGATGCACCGCAGCCCTCGGATCAAACCGATCTAAATGGACGGTTTTTATTCATCCTCAAAGACGGTGGAGGCAGGATCCGCGAGGCGGAGCCTGATTGGTCGACCTCAGGAGGCGGCCGCCCCTAGGGTGGAGGCGGCCGACCCTTGGCTGGGCCCAAATGGGCTCATATTTTGTGGGACGATGGATTTCTTCGTTAGCTTCGATTCGCCGCATGGATCACCTAAATCGGAGTTCGTATGAGGGAGATATGCCCGTTATACTCCGGATGCTCTTGGAGCCCAATTGCAATCTTCTAAAGGCGTAACTTTGTCGTCGGACTCCGATTTGGTTGAACCAAAACTCTATTTCATGTGTCTCGATGAGCTCTACGCAATGGTTCACTTTATTCCATCATTTGACATACTTCTATTTAAATATTCTGGTACTTTTCTAGTTTAGTCCTTGCAAAACATAGATTCACCAAAACTCGTGGAATTCTGTCAGTGTAACCCCTATATCTAGATGGTAATTATATTTAGGTCCTTTTTCATGTCTAGTTGATGGCTAAAATAGGAGTTATCTATCGTCAACAACTCCCCCAAGCTTACCCTTTGCTCGTCTCTGAGCAAAGATAAACTCAGTGCTGGATCAGGAGTTGCTACAATGCTTTCACACCTCAAAAGTACACATGCGTTCAAACAAGAACTCTCCTCCGGATTAGAGTGAACTATTCTGACTCAAAACTTACTCATATTACCTTTCACCATGGGGCTTGTAGCCGTCACTTGGGTCTTGAGCAGTTAAGACAGAACGGTCAAGTCAAGCGCTATATTTCTCGCTCTTTGATCAACTATTATTCCGGAGTTTTTGCAAGATTTTCAAATAAAACTCAGAGATTCCATGTATGACCCTTTCGAGTCTCTCATTTGTGGTATTTCTGGATCCTCTCCAAGGCATGTGTAGCGTATGCCTTCTCTCTACTCTCAGAATATGTGGTATTTTTGGAATTAAGGCATAGTAAGGTTGCCTTCTCTCTCTCACCCTACTTCTAATAGGCTTATGTGGAGCTCATAGGTGGGGAGACAACTCAAACTCTCTTGTATATGTTGCATTGTTAAGCCGTGGATCCAGAGGAACTAAGCATACAATCAAATCATATATGCATGTGAATGAGGGAAATGGAATGAATGATATGAATGATGGTGATTAGAAAGAAAGTAATTATGAGGGGTGAAACACGATGGTGAAGATCTAGTTCTACACTTGCTCCTCGGGGATAACATACCTCCCTTTATTTGGAAACTGAAGACCTTTGAAGAGGAGGACTTGGTGCTTTATATATTTTTTTCTTTCTTTCTTTTTTTCTTTTTTTTTTTTTTTTTTTCTTCTCCTTTTTTTCTTTTTTTCTTTTTTTTTTTTTTTCTTTTTTTTACAACAGCCAAGCCTCTTAATGGAACTATAGCAATAGGGAATATCAACTGAAATAACTGGAGCTTTATTGCACAATGGAACAGGATAGGATGGCGGCGTATATTTTTGGTGTTCACTCCCAGTGTAGGAGTAGAACAGTTTTTGAATGGATCGGAATGAATGGAGAATATGTATGTGGATGGATGGATGCGTACTCCTAGGGTAGGAGCAGCATAAGTGCATATCTCCAGGATAGAGATAGCTCATAGTGTGGTAGAGTGCGTACTCATGGGGTAGGAGCAGCATGAGTGCATGTTTCCAGGGTAGAAACATCACAAGATGTGTGGAGTGTGTGTATATGTGGGTGGTACTTCTAGGAATAGAAGTAGCACAAAATGAATGTAGCATAGTGAATGTAAGTGGGGGCGTACTTCTGAGGACAGAAGCAACATAGATCAATGGATGGAGAGCACATAATATTGACTTTAAGCGCATGACTAATCCTAAGGGTTAACACAACTGACATACTACACTCAATGCCTATAGAATGATATATGTAAACAAAGATGGCTTTCCTAATCTAGTAAGCATGTATATATGGCTATGGTAGGAATTTTGAACTCTCGTCATACGGAACTCATCATGCGAGAAATTTTAAGATTTTCAAAGATAAATTCTCGAACTCTAGCATCTCTAGGAACAAGATGGACAACAGCTCAAAACATTCCCATATCATATCCGTCAACTACCTAGACTTAGATCAAGCATTCGCTACCCACAAGTTTCGAGTTCGAGTAAATCTCAAATCTAAACGGTTGTGTCCAAAACTCGGGAGAGTGCAAGGTTGAAAACTAGGTACTTGAAAGGAATTATGGCGAGCAACTATTCATAATTTCCATATAAGAGCTTATTACAGTAGGGTTCATTTTAGCATGCAGACTTTTCACATACTCTCCTATATTTTATTTAGCAAACTTAACAAATAGATAGATAGATAAGCTAGTGATACTTAGCTGGATACAAGGGGGTGCTCTCCCTCAAGCTGGATGTTGACGTAGTCTGTTGGTGTTGCTACCTGGCAGTGAAGGCGTACTGCTCCTCCTGGAGTGTCAGGGATAATGGTTGTAGAGACAGCACTACTACTGTTGAAGACAACACTCCAACAGGGAACATGACGTCCTTCTGCCTGTTAGCTCTTCTTGATCCTTTAAATTCTGTGAGGCTCAAATAGACAGCAAAGCTTGTGGAACTGATTAAGCGTTAGTGATAACCCTCTAAGTCTTGGATGTCTAGAACCTTCTTAACAAATAAATCTTTTTAGCAGGATCTCAAAATTTTTGCAATTTTATATTTTATGGTATGTAGACAGAAAAATGCAACTAAGATGAAAACTTATTTTTATGCCACCACAGTGGATATCTTTGTGGGCTGTCGCACCACAAAATTATCCGCATGGGGCTTAGCATTTTCTAGATGCAATGCAACACAAAATTATTTTCTTTCCTAATGCAGATGTAGCAAAGTAAATATGCAACAAGAATTGATTATGCAGAAAGTAAATATGCTAAGGGAAAACTTATGCAATGCTGAAGTGGGAAATATGGATAACTACCAAGTTACCTCCTTGGCGAGGGTTCGGTGTTTTAAGTCTTCTAAATAGGACTTCTTGTCATGTTCACTCCTTGGTGCATCATTTGATCTCAAAGGTAGAGACCTTGAAAACTATACCTCTTGAAATGGTAACTCTTGAGGAAGGTGCCACCTATGTTATTTCCTTGTCCATGGTCTGAAGTGAATCTTTTAATTGTGATGCTGGGAGCATCTGTTTTAGTGTGCATGTTGCGGGTTCGAGAACTTTATCACTAGAGCACCCTATGATGAAGAGTAGATGCTTAGTGGTCCTTTCCTAGACCTTGTGCTCCACTTATTGTTTCTTCTCTCGAGAGGATTAGTGGACAAAACATACCCGAAAGAATGTACAAATAACAAGGGTAGAGATGTCATAAAGCTAAAGGTCCTATTCTATGCTACGAAAGGATTGGGTTGAAAATTTTAATCGGCATAGAACATTTACTCACCATTACTTCTTCTCTTAAGGATTGATTTTACTTTGTCTTAAGTTTGATTTGTGTGTATGACATCTATAGAAAACAATCAAACTTATAGAGAGGAAGTAATTGCAAGTGGAGGGGTTGCAAACCAGTGTGCCAGAGCAATGGGGGCTTGAGAAGAGGAAGAGCATAGTTGGATCATCATTAGAGGAGTCGGCGGCCTTCCTCCCCCAAGCTTGTTGTTGCTTGTCACTGGAAGCCAAGTGTGTGTGTTGAATCATCCCTCGAAGTGTGTTGTAACTCCATGTTCTTTAGACATTGTTCATCCTCTATTCTTTAGTCGTCGGAGAGGGCTCTCGATTCTAGGTCCGTTGAGTGAAGATCTCTCTTTTGCATTCTCCGCTTTTCTTTGGGCTTGTCAATCGAGGATAAGAGGATGTAGAGAGTTGCATGATCTTCTTTTGTCAACAATTCTTGATTTTTTTTGATGAGTCTTGGTTGACTAATTGATGTTCATTGGAGATGTAGACTCGAGTTCTTCCTTGATGGTCTTTGTCTTCTAGCGGAATGGCGAAGAGTTGCAGTTAATGATATGCCATCTGTCTTAATGATCAAGGAAGTGACTTCACTAATGTTTGTATGTAGGCTTCATCTCCAATTGTCTAGGGTCATCATCTTGCAAATGTAGTTGTTCATGGTCTTGGGACTTGGTCGGTAGTCAACCCTTGATGGTGATTGGTTGACACAAGGATGCTTGCTTATCATGCCATGCTTGTCCTTGCTGCCGACGTGCAAGATGGTGTCTTCAAGAACAATGAGAGCAGGTCTTCGATCAGCCAAAATGAGGTGAGTTTCGCTCTGATCCTCTTTGGCATCCTAGCTCGAGTTTCGGGCTCAATGTTGTGATATCTTCAAGGGTGCTCATAGCTTGTCGCCTTGTTCATCCACTTCCCTTGGGTGAGTGCTATTGATGTAGATCCTTCCTGTGGCACTCTTGTCTCTTTCTTTGTTCCATCACTGAAGTGGTGATTTGCAGGTTCGCCATAAATAGGCACGCCATAAATTCTTTCAATTCTTTCTTGGATGATGAATGAACTATGTCTTCTGTGCGAAGTTGTTCGAGTTCATCATATGCCTTGCTTCATCTCTGATGTGAGTTCATCTCAGGACTTTCCCAATTTGGATTTGAAAGTTTTTTTTTTGCACGGGTTAGTCCAACAAAATATACCAATATCTACTACAGCATAATTTTAGTTCAATAACCAAACTAGACTCCATGTCTAATTCAATTAAGGAAAGCATTTTAACCTAAGCACCACGCTTAATTTAAAAGCCTTTAGAAGTACCCATATTGCAATTATGAAGCACCTCCAAACCAAAGCATACTATAGCAAACAAAGGCAGCATGAGAGCACTACAGAGATTTACTCAAACAGTGATGGCAGAGCATGATTGATGTTTAGCAAATTGAGCATGCCAAAGGTAGGGACAACCAAAATAATGTAGCAACATGGCAAGGAATCTATTTATGGAAGTATATCCCCCAAGCTTGAATTCGGCAGAAATCAAGATTGGATGAATGTAATTCAATGTTGCATAATGATTGGTTGGACATACCTTGCATTTGTTATTCCTTCGATCTTTTTGCTTCGATCTTGGAAAGGTTAGAGACACGAATACCCGAAGGAATATTTTCACAATTGTAACTCTATGCTCAATTAACAAGGATAGTGCGGTGAAAAGGTGAACAATCATGCCATGATCTAAAGTGCTTGTTTTAGGACACTAAGCTTGTCCTTGGGAAACCTTCAAGATGTGAATTGGTGAAGTGGTTCCCCTCCAACACCAATCTATGTGTACTATCTCAAGATTCAACACGATGAGATCTACAATATTTATGATAAGTATATATGTCTACAACCGCCCTCTCAAAATCCGTAGGAATAGGGAGCATGAGGGGGTTCAAGATCTCGTGTGGGGTAATGTTGGGGAGACTCAGTGAATCAGGAGATTTTTCATATGAGCAAGGTCTTCATGGGGTGTCTAAGAAGTAACTACTTTGCTCATTGAAGTCCCCATCATTTTCAACTTCCAAGGATGATTCATAAATGCCCAAAAATTCCCTTGGATCATCTTTTGAGTTGATCTTATCCATCCATTCAATGGCAATAGCACATAGGTCTTTAATGCTCTCTAGCCATGGATGTTGCTCTTCACGATCCTCTATATGGTTTTGATGATTCCTATGCGTGGGATATCTAGATGGACTTCTAGGATCATCAGGAGGTTTAGGAGAAAGGGCATAGAATGAGTTATAGGGGTCAAGGATGGGTTTAAAGATAGGTTCATATTCTATGTCTAATGTGGGCATAGAAGGGGAGAACATAAGTGTGGATTCTAGATGGCTTCGCTCTTCTTCTATGGCATCACTTGACATGCCATCCTAGAGTCTTTCTAACCGTCTTTCAAAGGGATTGGATGTGAGATGCTTTCTAAGAGATCTCTTCTGAGAAGATTTATAATGCATGCACTAAAAGATCTCTTATGAAGCGGGAAGTTTATGCTCCTCCCAAAATTGCCATCAAAAAGAATTTCTAAGGATAGAATTACTTCTTTCCTTAGAGAATTTTGGAGTACTACTAGTTTGGGATGGGTAGCCAAATCATGGGATTGGAATGTTTGCAAATTGGCTACGGAAACTTCCTCTTCTAGTTTGGGGGATGATTCCTTCTCTATCTCTAGGATGTTATCATGAAGGCTAGTGCAAGGAGTGTGTCCATTAATAATAAGGACAAACCTCACTTCACTAATGAATAAAGAAAGGAAAACTCCTCCAAAGGGGGTATTATCAAGACCCATATAAAAATGTTGAAGAAGAACAAGGTCTTGTAAGGCTAGGTCTAAACCTAAATTTATAGGGGATTAAAAGATTCCCTAAGTGTAGCCAAAAGTTCATTACCTACTTGATCAGAGGATAGGACTTTGGGTTCATTACCCTCTCCGGTTGAGGATAGGACCTTGGGTACAATGCCCTCTTGATTAGAAGATAGGACTCTAGCTATAGAAAAGGGTTGGCTTTGACCTATTGCAACCAAACATTGATGTAGCTCATAGCTAGATGTGAAAATCATGGGTTCTAGAGGCTCTAAGCATGTGCTCATGGGTGCAAGATATTGGTGGATAGGCGTGGAATTTGGGTTATCCATAAGGATATAAAATAAAAGGCAAAAGAAAAATACAAAAAGATAAAAGTGTAATACAAGGTTAAGCATGACTTAAGGTTATCTCGGCGAGACCGTCTTTCTCCCCGGCAACGGCGCCAGAAATGCTTGTTGATACTAGATACACACACGAAAGAATCAAAGAGAAATAATCCGCAAGCGCACGGATATCGGTGAGCACTTCACCCAGGAGATATTCCGAGTATCGTTATTTATTTATCCGCTAGGAGAAAACGTGCATCCGACTAACCCAAGTCTATACCTAACCGCCGAGCTACAAACAAGGTAATGAGCGATATAGAGAGGATTACTACCACGTCTTCTTCCAACCTATGGCAAGCTTTGCAACTACTACTCTATGGGAGCACCTAAGAAAAGACACCACAGAGGATGCTTAACCTAGCACTTTTGGACCTACCTTACCTACTGACGGGAAGTGGGCTACAAAGGTAACAAAGGGATTGTCACTTCCCCCGATACTACCACGTTTCCGGCCAGATAGGGAGCATCTACGAGTGAACCTAGCCCAAGCACCACGCTTACGCTATGAACGATTACTCTATTCCCAACCGGAAGCGAATAAAGTAAACTCGTAAACCAAAGAGCAATAATAACAAGAACTTACTAGTATTAGAAGTTGAATTGCAGAATGATCCTAGAACCAAGCCTCGGGTTAGGAGACTTGATCCCGCAGGTACAACCGGAGAGGAGACACCGACATGCCGGGCTTCCTCCAACTCTACCTCCACCCTATACTCTCTCTATCTATCTTGAATGCTAGGCTCTAGGGAGGAGATCCATTCAAGGGGCCTCTCTCACCAGATCCTCTCTGGAAATAATGAATTAGGGTTTCAAGGGATGCCTCCTCCAGGGTCAGGGGCCCTGTTTATATAGCCCCCTAGGATGCACCGCAGCCCTCGGATCAAACCGACCTAAATGGACGGTTTTTATTCATCCTCAAAGATGGTGGAGGCAGGATCCGCGAGGCGGAGCCTGATTGGTCGACCTCAGGAGGTGGCCGCCCCTAGGGTGGAGGCGGCCGACCCTTGGCTGGGCCCAAATGGGCTCATATTTTGTGGGCTGATGGATCTCTTCGTTAGCTTTGATTCACCACGTGGATCACCTAAATTGGAGTTCGTATGAGGGAGATATGCCCGTTATACTCCGGATAGCTCTTGGAGCCCAATTGCAATCTTCTAAAAGGCGTAACTTTGTCGTCTGGACTCCGATTTGGTTGAACCAAAACTCTATTTCATGTGTCTCGATGAGCTCTACGCAATGGTTTACTTTATTCCATCATTTGACATACTTCTATTTAAATATTCTGGTACTTTTCAGTTTAGTCCTTGCAAAACATAGATTCACCAAAACTCGTGGAATTCTGTCAGTGTAACCCCTATATCTAGATGGTAATTATATTTAGGTCCTTTTTCATGTCTAGTTGATGGCTAAAAATAGGACTTATCTACCGTCAACACTGAGCCGCCGCCCCCGCGTCGTCCCCCCGCACGGACGGCTCAGGCGGCACCAAACCCTAGCCGCCGCTTGGCCTCTTCCACCCCTTCCCTCCCCTCGCCGCCGCCAGAGGGCACCGCCGGGAGGCCCGCGTGGCTCCCCATGAAGGTGGCGGCGAGGATCCTTCCAGGAGAGCCTCGCGGGCACGTCCGTGCGGGCGTGACGGCCGGCAGTGGGAGCGGACTGGTGGCGGCGCGCCGATGGTGGCAGAGGCGGCGTGCGGAGGCACGGCGGAGGTGGAGTTGGCTGCGTGCCTGACCCTCTCCTTCCTCTTCCTCCTCCTGCTTGTCGATCCTTCGGCGACGGTGGCGAGTCGGCATGGTGGTGGCGTGCCGTGATGGAAGATGTGGAGGTCGGTGGCGAGATCCATGCCCGGCATGGCCGGATCGACCCCTCTCTCCCCGATCGACTCGCGAGCCGTATGTTCTTCGTCAACGGTGGTGAAGGGGCCCCGGGCCTCGGACACGGTCGGTTGAGAAGCTGATGGTGACCTTCCAATGAAAGCGGCCTTCCGAGTTGGCCGGGCGTAGAGTCGACGGTGGTGGCGGCGGTTTGGGTGAAAACCTTGTCTGGCGTGTTATGCCGGGCCGACAGCGGTGGTGTTGAAGGCGTCGCTGAAGCTGTTGGTCAGTCAGTCCTCTGCTGCGTCTGCGGGCATTCAATAACTGGGTGAAAACCTAGCCTGGTTTCTCCAGGACGGCGGCTGTGGCGCAGGCGCGTCGTCGAAGTTCTTGTTCGCCAAGGTCGGGCCTCTCCTACGTGGTCACGCTGCTCGCTGCGCAGCTCAAGGTGGAGGTGGTATTTGTCGGCATAACGGCTCGGCGTTTGGTGGGCATTTGCACGTACTTCGTGCGTTGTCGAGGAATAAGCATCCGGTCTTCAATGGTAGTTGGTGTCCAACATTTTCAGTACCTTTATTAGGTCTGACAAACGTGATTGACGGCTTCGTCTTGGCGTCGATGATCTTATTCTAGCGGAGTTGACATCATGGTGCAAGTCGTCGTGTAGGACTACTTAGGCCCCTTGTTGGGATGTATTTTCTTTCTTCTTTTTCTTTCTTTTATTTCTGGTGATGTAATAATTTGGTCTGATTCTACCCACGAGTAGATAAAGCCGGATAGTTTCTATCCGTTATAAAAAAAAAATGAGACAAACTAGAGAGTGGAGTGGTACCGGCAATCCCTGCTGGTTCCGGCTGCAACGGGCAATGGCATACAGTGTAATACAATTCTTGTTTGTTGTTTCAACTTGTCGCTTAACAAGTATCAAGCGAGTGGTCTAACTAGGTACACATATATAGTTGCTTGCATTATTGTGTTAATAAATTTGCCATGGTGATTGCGATGTGACAGAATATTCTTGCTAGATACAACTCAAGAGAATATTTATAAAATGTTTACTGGATAGTATTATATATATAGTATGTTTCTTAATCTTAACCAACTAAGAACATTCAAACTTATTGGATTATTGATTATAAATACTAAGTAATGTACTATAAGTGCTTACGTCTGTACAAACTCAGGTGGCGTCTATTTTGACTCCACACTATAATTAAGTAGTCTCTATGGCAAAACATGAAAGAGAGTTTCTAAACACAATTAAGCAACATAATCAGTCACTAATGATCTCATAATGAACTCATGTGCATATATATTGAGATTTGAGGCCCCACTTGTGGAACAAGGGAATTTTCTTGTACATCTTTTACTACGCAAAAATCCTACAAAGTTCGTCAAGCATTTCCAACATGCCAGCTTGACACATTTTCCACAACTTCGCTATGGTACGATTCGTAGCAACTAATAGTGATTCTGGTTTCATATGTTAAGAGTACAGGAATCAACAAAACTAAGTACCTACTCAAGATCTGTCACCAAAAAGTAGCGCACATTTCGACAGACTATCATGAGGAGATATACATTTGGTACACATATAGATTGAGCAACTGCCGAGATTCGTATCTAGCTAAGCACATTGATTAAATATTTTTCAAGAACTAAGCCTGGACCATTAGCTAGCTTTGGTTGCATGTGAGGTACCTCCTGGAAGCTACGTTCATCCGTGTATGTTGGCCTGTGTACATCTCCACATCTCCATAAAATTAACAATAGTGTTCTCGATATGATCCAAGAAATCCAATTAACAATGTCCTTATTGTAGGGACCATGTGTGTTTATAATTGTGTTCGTCAATCATCAACGCATTCAGATTACTTTTGGGCCTGATCCGGTGTGCTGTTGGTTCGTTCGATTGAGATTCTCAAAGCGTGCGTCGCTATCAAATTTCCGTGCAAATCTCAAAATTGTTCCATTCGAAAGTTCGATCTAGCTTGTTGCCTTTTGTCACGATCTTAAACATATCTGAGCTGTTGATGAGTTGAATACTTAAAGCGTGTGAGGTTTCGAGATCAACATATACTCCTCCGGTCACAAAAAGAACAATGCTTGGTCTGTTGTTATTCATGACTAGGTGAAACACCGATAATATACACTCTAGCTTGCATAAAAACACAAATGCTCTTTTGATACTATATATCGGTTGGCTTAAGGAAGTGCCAGTGTTGATCTTGGATTTTTATACTAGTGGTGCGCTTAAGAAAATCACAAATATAAATATCTTTACACAGTTACACTGTGGTTTCTTAACCTGCCGCTAGTACAAATAATTCATTTTTTTTTAATTTTCCAAATGATCTCAGATACTCCCTCCATTCCAATTTATAAGACGTTTGACTTTTTTAACACAAACTTTAATCGTTCATCTTATTCAAAAATTTGTTCAAAATATCATTTCTTTTGACATAGCTTCCTTTATTAATAAAAGTTCTTCAATAATAACTTAAATTTAACTGTTTTTTATAATATTTTTGAATAAGATGAGTGGTCAAACTTGGGGTTGAAAAAGTCAAATGTCTTATAAATTAGAATGGATTAAGTATGATAGAAAATGATCTAAACCAAAGTAAGTTTTCGATTAGTGTAATATACTACTCCCTCCGTTTCTAAAAGACCTGTCGCTTCACTTCCCAAGAAGCAACTTTTACCAATTATATATTAAAAATATAAGTATTCATGGTATATAATTAGTATCATTAGAAAGAACTTTGAATCTAGTTTTTTAAAAAATTATTTAAATATTTAAATATTACACGTATTTTCTACAAATTAAGTCAAACTTGTGGCACATTTTTCACGGCGACAGTCTTTTAGGGATGGAGAGAGTATGTGGTATCATTCTTGACAGTTGGGTATGGTTTTGAAGATTGTTAATCTGTTTACTGTCCACTGTCCAGTCAGGATCTTCTGGTAGTTTTGGGCAACGCACAACATTGACCAGAAGATCATTAGTGGTGTGAATGGTCCAATTGATTTTTTTATGAGCCTTTTTTAAGTGGGCAACAGGAACACACAAACGCAGCAATGATGAGTGGCATGCATATATATAATACCAAACCCACAGGCACAATATCGGCTAATTATCATGGTCCACGCGCATAGATATGAAAACTAAATATACAGCTGATCGTGTAATGATTCCAAACGATGATTTGGATACATAGATCTGCAAGTAACAAAAACTATCTTCTGAAAGACCAGTCCTAACGACCAACTATTGGCGTGAAATGTGCCACGCATCGAACACACAAGAACATCATGTGTAATCTGCAGCAGCACGCATATGTAGGCGGGCAAAGAGAGATAATTGCCACACGGTGGCAGACGGCCGGCAACCCCGGACTCTTCGGCCAAGTATAGAAAAAAAATGTTTAAATTATCTAGGCTCTTAAAAATTCCTGCCTCTGTCACTGGGGCCACACCTACACTTTTCATTAAACAAATTAAACGACTAGCTTCAAAAAAAAAAAAAAAAAACTAGATCATAGGAGAAGACTGCCCTATGACTTTAAAATAAGGACTAGCATCAAAAAGAAACTAGAAAATGATAACTATCCTGCTAATTATTATACAATGACTATCATGCTTGTATGGTGATAAATGGTTAGTTTCCTAACAAATTAAGAGTTTTGTGAGGAATTTAAACTCCTACAAAGCTAATGCCCACTAGCCTATTTCTCTAGCATCTCCTTAAGCCATGTCATCATCCACTTATTTTCATTTAATCCAACTCAACATGAAAGCAATCCACCTCATCAATCTATTATCAGATCCATTTATGATCAACTAGCATTTCAATTATGATTTACATGCAAGTAGAACATATCATCCACTAATATTCACTAATTAGCGTTATGCTACATCATCTACTAATATTAACTTTATTGATCCTCGAGACCCTTAAGGTTTATATGCTTATAATTCTCATCAAATAACTTGCATTTTATATCTCCATTCCATCCGTCAAATAGTCACCAAAATTAACTTTAAATCCCGCAGCAACGCGCGGGGAATCCACCTAGTTAAAGAAATGATGGCTCATAGTTATGTCCATGATTGGAGAGTTGAGTTACTACCTTGGTCTTCAAATGAAGCAAATGAAGAATGACACATTTGTGAGTCAAGGTAAGTATAAAAGGGACATGCTCAAAAAGTTTGGGATGGAAGATTCAGAACCAATACATACATCAGTGGGTACAAATGGTCATCCTTAACGTGCAGTAGCTAGGGGTGAAAAAACCTGCCCGCCGGGCGGCTGGCGCGATGACGCCCGTTGGCATCATGTTCCTCGTTGGAGGTGCGTGACGGCTCCCGCGTGGCAGAACATTGACTACGAAAGACCTACTCCCCGCCGATTAGTGTCAAGGCTTCGCTACAATGCCTATGCCGCCTACCCCCGCCGCTCTCGGTGTCGCCCATTGTCCTCGCCGTGTGTCTCGTGGTCATCTACGCAACATTGTCTCGTGTGTTCGGTGTCATCGTCGTCGTTTTACCCCGCATCGACTTCCTTGTCGTTGGCAGGATTGTGGTGTTTTGCCCCGTGATGACTATCTGGTCACTCGGCGCGGCCTTGCGCCGCAGCTTCCCCGATCACTGCGCATCTACTTCACAGCCGACTTGGTCGTTGCTTGGACTGTCGATTATACCCCTAGCCGGCTACCTCGTCAAGAACACTACCATCCCGGCGAACGTTGCGTTGATGTATTTTTTCTTTGCGAGGCATAGAATAGAGATTGGTTACTGGGGTTGAAGGCGGGGTTGTCCCTTGCCCCGTGTTTTCTTTCTGTTGTTTTGGTTTCTTGTCTCTAGGGCTTTGGGTAATCTTCGATTACTTGTGAGCTCTTTGTATCCGTGTGCTCTGGCCTTTCTTTTGGCCCTTCCTCTCAATGAAATACGGGCATAAGACCTCGCTCCCACGAAAAATACAATCAAAGGGTCTGGCGGTGTGGTGAGCGAGGGGCATAGGAGAAACCCAGGTACGCTCCATCGCTGGGCTTGATCTTCGGCCCTGTCCTTCATTCGTGCCGTGATCCGGTGATTTAAAGTCCGCTCTCTCACCTCCGGAGTTTCCTCTTCGTCCCATGCAAGGTGTGCGGTCCAGGTCCTGAAGTGGAGGCGGCGACGCCGATCTCCGCTGGCCACTCAGACGCGCCTTTGAGGGGCGGCCGCTGGCCAGCAGCGGGGCCAGATCCAGCAGGATGCGAGCCCCGAGGACTCCTGGGCCGAGCAAGCCGGGTCACGGGCGGCAGGCGGCGTGGGATTGCCCGCGCGTCCACTGGGATTCAGCGATGGCCGCCATGCCGAGCCATCTGCGCAACCCTTGCCCTTGCCCCGTGACTACAGCGCATCGCCCGTGGTGCGCCGGCTGGCCGGCATCATTTGTCGCCGGAGGCCGCACAAGCGGAGGCTCGCGTGATAGGATTCCCTCAAGGTGGAGCTCACGTGGTGGCCCGGGCTCGGCGGGCGGACTCGAGCAATGGCTACAAGCAGATCGAGCAATGGTGGCTAAAAGATGACGGTCCGGCGGATGGGCCAGTAACCCTAGATGGTCTCCGTCCCGAGCCCGAGGATGGGCTCGGCGAAGACGCCTTTCGTCTTTTTTTGAAGCATTTATCGTAGCGGGCATTATAACGAGGTCCGTTGCGGTAAATGAGATTAACCGCATAGTCCGCGTGCCCGCCGTTGTAAATAACTACAACCGCATGACTCCCGCCGTGCACCACGATGCACCGTGGCGTCGCCACCGTGATGACTGTTTGCCCGTGCGCAAAAAGAAAGCGACCGCTGCGGAAAATCAATTTAGGCGTTAGTGGATATATTTTGAAATTAATTTAAAGGATAGATTAGTATTTTTGCAGCCCCTTAACTCCCTTTTTTATTACTCTGATTGACAGCTTCTCCGTCGGTGACCTGCTTGATCCAATTACTGAACCATCACCGACTAACGCCGCCGGCACCCTGTTGGCACTCACACACATGATGTTGTCCATCTGCAATGCGACGACGCATAGGCTTATTCATCCGTATGGTGAGGTTGCCCAAAGAGTCAATGAGACCCTCTTTGAGCATAGTGGTCAAAGCGCCACCGTCAATGCCGCACCCAATTCTTCCTAACCAGATGGAACACCCTACGACTAGCTAGCAAAACCAATCAAGGCTGGACAAAAATCTGGCAGCTCGGTAGCTTGCTCGACTCGACTTCTTATTGACTCGGTTAAAATCTCGGCTTGTTTATATTTTTCAACGAGGTTAGTCGTAAAGCACTTTAGCTTGTGTAGTTAATGAGAGCCAGCTCGCTATCTGGCCATTGCCGACTCATGAATTAAACATGCTAAAGTTGTCGGCCTGAAACTTTTAGTGTTATATTTTTTGAGAGAATTTTATTAGTGTTATATGACTTCATGTTTTATATTTTACAATTTGTTGATGAATGGACTTTAGCTCTATAAACTTGGGATTAGTATGACTCTATTTTATTTTAAATGAATATATGGATAATTGGTGCATGATATATAGTGTCACAACCGGCCCATTTGGCCCCTAGTAGCCCATGTGTATTAATGAGATGTTGTGGAGAGTTTAGTCCCACCTTAGTTGCTAAAGGTGGGATAGACCAACATATAAGGCTTCTAGAGTCCATCCCACCATCCCCAGGTTAATCCTTTTAGCGAAGCGAGACGAAGCTAAGTGGGATGGTGTGGCAGGTTTGACTTCGCCGCCGTAGTGAAGCTGAGCCGTTTAGACTCCGGGGCATTACAAATGGTATCGAGACGACCTTCGCAGGCCACGGGCGCGTGCGGGGCCAGTGTGCGAACATGTGGGTTCATTGCGCGTGTAGGCCCGTGGAGTTCACGGGGTGGCACATGTGCCGCACCGGGCGCACGATCACGTGTGCTAAGAGGGAACGTTCTGGTCATCGTTACATTTGGTATGTTGGGCCGACGAGGATGTCGAGTTGTTTGAGGAGGGTGTATGTCACACCCGGCCCATTTGGCCCGTAGTAGCCCATGTGTGTTAATGAGATGTTGTGGAGAGTTTAGTCCCACCTTGGTTGCTAAAGGTGGATAGACCAACATATAAGGCTTCTACAGTCTATCCCACCACCATCCCCGGGTTAACTTTTAAACTAAGCGAGGACGAAAACTTGGGGCGTTACATATAGCAAGGAGTATGAACCATAGACGATGTCTGGTGCAATATTATATGTAATAGTATATAATATTTTTAATAGTTGTGCTATTCTACACCCATTCTACACCAAGGCATGATATACTGAAAAATACTGGCCATGAATACTGAGTAATAATGCTATTATAGAAACATAGTATAAAATCTCACAGCTTTGCCATCATTTGTTACATGCAAAGCAATGGCTTCAACCTAGACATTGGAGGCACTGGGAATTGAACCACGGTTCTTCTTGTCCTTTGCACGTAGTGATCAATAATAACGTCCACAGATAACATTTATTTGACGCGGAGAAAAGATAACAGAAAAAATAGAGCTACATGGAGCCAGCAAGCCATATACTGCCATGGCCACTGATGAATCCACATTGTACAGATTAGAGCGCCCCCAATCTTAAGCCGTATCTTTTCTTGTATGCAAACAATTCGGTGATCAAAAACACTGAACGTTGCACTATAACCCATCCGACACAGCCAATGAGAAAAATTAACATTAGAGGCTTTGGGGATTGCACCATACATTCAGTATTGGTCCCTTGCGGGCGTACTACACATTCCCGAGATGTTCGAGCATCGACTGTTTCCTTTGTCAGCAGGTCTCTAAGTGAGCAACTCAAGCCAAACAATAAGCTTGCATGCCGGCAGATCTGCAGAATATTCTTGAGAACTGAGTTCATGCTCACTCGTTGTACAAATCTATAAGTACAAGGAAGACACGATGCACCAGGGCCTGCAGCAGGAAAGGCACAAATGGAATGGAATATCTCTTCTAATTGAAAAACAAGCCATGGACTAGATATGCTTAGAAGCCAATTATTCTACAAAGATCCAGTCGGATGTGACTCAAACTAAAACAATGAATTATCAATATTTTTAGTATAATTTATACAGAATTCTCAGTGTCATTATTTGTATGTGGCATGTTAACGTGAGATTTTTCATGATTGGTGATGTTTCAAAATTTATATTTCTTGCAATGTTCTAATTTATGTGTACAATTTACACAAGCTAACTGACACACACAATTTATTTTTTACTCGTGTCTTTAGGAGGTCTCCAATTAGGAAAATTAAGATGTTATCAAGTTAAGTATCATAGGATACCAATTTTCTTGTAGTCTTCATGCAGGTGGCAATGTGGCTACCAAATAGATATTACCCAGCAAGCACACTGACGTAGTCTTGTAAGAACATGATTATACATAAAAAGGTGTATTTTGAAAAATGAGGAATCTATAAAAGCCTTTAAACGTGGTGAAGGATACTATTCATCCACCCGCATGCAAGACTCAACTTACTATTCATCCACAGTTATTTAATTTCCACCGTTCAGCCTTCACGTTCACATACACGATGCCATCCAATTGAGGCCACGGCCCTAGAACCATGAGTGCGCTCCCCACCAGACTGGGTCCTCGCATCATCATTACCCATCTGCCCTCCCCTCCACGACGGTGCAACAGAATCGGTAGAAGGGAAATCCATCTCGCGTGCTCCGCGGAAGCAGCCCACCTCGCCGTCGCCGCTTCGGGGTTTCGCATAGCGCCTTCGACCCCGCCTACGTCCGTCTCCCCCTCCACCGACACCTCGCTCTAGCGCAAGAGGCAGGGGAGCGCAGCAGGCAGCCGGATCGACGCTGCCCCAGCGCCGCAAGGCCGCGCATCGGTGGTTGCCGCCTCCCGGTAAGCTGCGGTGCCGCACTCACCTCCGCCCCCGCATACCGAAACTCTTTTACCCTGAGGTGAGTTCACATTTGAAGGTCCCCAATTGCTGTGTCCTCTGCTCTTGCTGTTGACCTGTTGTGAGGTCCTCGACAAAATATCCAAAAGGAGCATGCTTCCTAATTTTGTATGCGTGTGTCAAGTTTCATGTATCGATGCGTGCAGGTTATTTTGTGCGATTAACCTGCATTTAACTGCCTTCTAAAACCAGATGGAGAGCTTATTTATTTGGTGAGGATTCACTCTGTGTCACCTCCCACTCATTGTTCAAATTACACAATGCTCTTTTGTCAGACTATAGTTTCAAATTCCATTATCTCATTTAATATTAATACCTACTCTAATGTTACATGTATTCTAGCTCCACAAGGTTGAAAATTCCATTATCTCATTTAATCTTAACTACCTACTCTAATGTTACATTTCTTCTAGCTCTTCAAGGTTGTACTCCGGTACCTCTTTTGATCTTTAATGGATTATGATATGATGGACTCCACTACAAGTTAGATTGGGGAATGTCATATATTGGTGCAAATTAGATTGAGACTATGGATTTTCCTTACTTAGTCAAACCTTAGCGCTTGCCAGTTGACAGGTACCCAAAACCAGTCAGGCATCTATGCAGTATGTATTCTTGGTTGCTCTCATCATCATGTGTCCGTGTTCAGAGCTTTGAGAGAGAGAGAGAGAGAGAGAGAGAGAGAGCCATGAAAAGTGAGGAATGAACTTGGTGTGTTCTGTGAGCATCAACTCAGGTGGTTACCATTGTACAAACGCATGATCAAAGTGGTAATACCATTGTCATTGTAAGGGCCACATAGGTTCTGTGCCCTTCATATAATTTTGTTTAGCTCCAGGATCCATACCACTACAACACCCTGTTGTTACCAGGTAATAATCCCCATCCCATTTATCCAACAACATATTTATCAGTACAGCACTCTGTTTATATTATTTAACACTGCAAATACTTTGTTTGCTAACCATATTTACTTGTACCATCAGGTTCGGATATGTAAACAGGGATCAGTTGCTTCAGACGCAAGCAACAGCACATTTCTGTCGTTTTTTGTTCTCCACCTGTGCAAAATTACTATTTTCCAAACATCAACAATTGTTGGGCTAAGCTTTAATAGAGTTCAGATGCAACATAGCATGTCTCTTTTCGTTTCCATGTATATTGTCAGTTTCCAATAGTACATTTCTCTCGATGCTTGAGCTGTTTCTCATGCACCCTGCTGCTCCTATGGGTACGCTTATGTCTTACATACACTGCTAGCCCGCTGGTTGCGTTTGGATACAGTAGGTTCCACCATCCTCCACAATGTCAGTTTTATCTCCCCAAAATGATTTTGTTCTGTGCATTTTGACTTTTCCTTTCTTTTAATGCTATAAGTATGCTGATTGCAGATCATAAGTTGACTGCTCTCGAACTACTCGATATGGTTTTGAATATTCCTACACATCTTCGACTTAGTTGTGTGCTATTTATCGGACCATAATATGCTTCTGTTTCCTTTTCCTTTCTTTTGCTTCCCCTCTCAGTCCATCTTACCTTCTAGACATTTGTACTGCTACACCTTAATTATTCTTAAAACTGTCCACTTTGACTAGTGTCCCAATGCATGAAGTCCTTTCTACAGGCTCATCATTATGTCTGTGCAATCCTTATTTCTGTCGTGCGAAGCACGGCGGTGCAAGCTAGTGTATTTATAAAATGCAATAAACTGTGGTGGGTGTGCCCGCAGTCAAATATCTTTACTTTTGGTGCCATGAAGTGTATTATTGTTCCTCGCTGCGAAGAAAATAAGTAGTTGAGCTGTACTTACTGTTACCGCAAATCCCTAAATAAAGCTCTGCAAGGATGATTCAGAATACAAATATCTATGCGCACGAGACTGTGACAGCATACAGCCCCTGTCCATGTCTGTACGCTTATAAATTGCTGTCTCCTAACTCAAAGCTCTTGTATGCAAGATATATGCCACGAGATGTCAGACATATATATGAGGAATATATATGCGATTGCAATTTGCTAGCGATAGAGCATGTCATATCTCGTCAGCTCTTGGCTGCCATGCCTTGCTAGCTATCTGGTTAAGAGTGCGAGGCATTGGGAAGCAAGCTCCTCCATCCTGCGTGATGCCGCATGCCACTTGACAAAATTGACTATTTGGCCTTGGAGCGACAGTATAAGGCTGCACAGTAATACGTGGACCTTTCAGACTGAAATGACACGCTTGGTCGATCTTTGGAAGTCTTTGTCAGGCAGGATAAGGAGGTATAGCAGCAGCCTGCACCCGTGGACTCCGTGGTCCAGTGAGCCAAGACCATTATGGGAGTACATTTTTTTTTTTTGGTGGCATGAAGCGTGATAATTGTGTAGAATCAGTAGAGCTAGCTCACCAGCTAGCTAGCTACTGCACATTCGTTGCAGATTAGTGAAGAGGTTGGATTAACTGCGGATGATGAAGAGGCGACATTGATGGGAAGCCAAGTGAAGGTGCAGGAAATAAACATAAAAAGATTAGGGAGATTGTTAAACTTAATCTTGTTTTCGTAATTCCCAAAAACTCCATGGTTGTGAGCGAGTCTTGAGGAGCTAGTTGCTAGTGTTGGAGGTGAGGCGCAAGAGTGTGTGCATGCTTCTATTTTTAGTTTACTAGCTGTTTAAATGAATCGGTTGTCATAGAGTTTAGAGAGTGACTAGTGGAGATAATAGTGTGTGGTTGCATGCAGAAAGTAGTGAATGTGATTTGCATGCATGTACGAGCCTTGTGCGGTGTGGTTCGGCCGGGTTGTGCGGCCGAAATGTGTGGTGTGGCCAAATGAGGCCAAGCTCTCTAGGCTATTTAAGCCTTTGTTATTCAAGTGTTCCATGTGGCAAAGAAATAAAAGTGAGTGTGTTTGGTGCTGGTGTGCAGCACCGAAAATTTCCTTTGTGTGCTACCGCTCTTGTGTTCGTGTGTTTTGTTTTGAGAGATTGAGTGAGTGAGAATTCCAACAGATCTGGCCCACCGCCGCTACACCAGGAGGTCACCTGTATCAGGGCCCGCCCGTGACGCGCCAACAACGAACATCCTGCGTCCTTCACTCTGTGAACCGAAGGACGCCAAAGAAGGGCCCAAAGAAAAGGCAGGTAAGCCACTCATTCAAACTTCAATCGAGCAGAAGAAATAAAACAATCAATTGATCGAGAAGAGGCGGTATACGAGAAGGAGAGGACGCAGAACGGCACCGGATGGCGACCTTGCCTCCCGCGGCAGGCCCCCTCCCGGACTCCTCTCCTCCGGGGTCAAAGCGACCGCCGGAGCGGAGAAGCAAGCTTGGCTTTACCCGAGCTGCTCGTGTGGAATGGAGCAGAACCTGGCGCAGCGGTAAGTGACTTTTATTCCTCATCCTGTCTCGTCGAAATCCACACTCGCCCATAGGCGACCACGGCGCGACCCGCGGTGCCCACGAGAACCCCGAGTAAAGAGGGCCCATTGGCAGCGACAAGGGGCACATAGGATAGACTGGGCAGCGCAGGCACTACCAGACCGGAACATGAGAATGGACCCGCGTGAGGTGAGGCCCATTCCTTGCCCAGTCTGTTCCAAACCGCTGCAGGATCACCGCTGACCTGTGGTATAGACGACAGCACGTACTGTACTGCGGAACCAATGGAATTTCGACAACGGAAAGGCACCGCTGTGCATCCCATCCTCCCGGGCCTGTACTGCGACGCAGCCCATGCTTCGGGCCCCACGCCGTGCGACGGACGACCAACGGCAGCGCACCCGCTTTACCGGCGCACGGGGACCGGCACGACAGCTGGCACAGGGCACCCAATGGAACGACAACAACGGCGCGCCTGGGGTGCGGATGCTGGGCCACCCAGGAAACTCCTGTACAGGCACGAGGTCAACGAAACCAGGACCGCCGATCACCATTGCAGCGGCCAGGAAAATTTTTGCTACCGTGGATAGGATGGTGCCGCGTTTTGGCCTGGTTTTCTAGTCTCTTTAGATTAGTATTCCTGATACTGCTCATTCCAACTCCTTCAAGTCTGATAGAGTCTCATATTCATAAGCGTGTACTGAGCCATTTGTCACTGCGACGCATATTATATAGAGACGACAGAACTAACTAGCTAGTGATAAACTAAAAAGGGGAGTACTGCCCAGCATGTCTTTTGGTTAGAGCTAGCATTATAAAAGACAATAATTATCTGTGACTGAGCAGAAGGTACCCCGCCATCGTTGTGGCTACTTCCATTAATGTCAAACGAGCTTTTTATACAAATCAGTTATAAATAAAGATCTTCAAGAATGTAATTAAGTTTTTTTTTTGGCAATATCTTATCGATTTCTCCAGATTATCTTCAAATTATGATTTTGCACTTTGGATTTACTGCAAGTTTTGTACACTAAATTAAACACGCACATATACTTTGACTAATTTCTTCATTCAAAGTACACTTACTTTACTTTTCAAATCAAAATATGCTGTACATCATGGATTGATTGACTAAGTATGTAAAATAACTTAGGCAAATTTTGTTGTGCAGTATTGTACATAACTTTCAATTATTTTGCAACATGTTGTTATTTTTTTTAAAAAAAAAACAAATCATCGCTTTATACCTTGAATACTTTCGAATATGGATTTTGGTTCAACTTCGATTTGTATATGGAATTAAACAATCAAAAATCATGAGTAAAGAAAATATTTTAGAACTTGAGCTTCGTTCTGCAATTATTTTTCTTTTGCTCATTTAACTTGTGTTCATCCGGATATGTGAGTGAGCAGCGACAAGGCTAGACCGAAGCGCATGAACATCTTTGATGACTTGGATGCCATCTCACCAAGAGACCATCCATGCATGCAAGTACATAACAATGGCACAGGTTAACCGCAGAGATGGCTGGGCTTTGATACTCATTTTTCCAACGCGTCCCATACTGATGCTATGCTCCTTATGATGTTCTTTCAAGACCAACCTAGCTAGATCTGTTCGACTTGGAAGCCGTTTCACCCACTCTTCACGAGTGCGTTAGCTCAGGCAGGCAGTGGCACTCCATGTAACTTGTTTTTGACAGGAGGAATCTCCCCATTCCCATTGCAAGAACAAAGGAAATATAATGTTCAAGAGATTCCATTTAATAGATAGGACAGCATCAGAAAAGCTAACAAGTAAAACGTTCTCTACCATGATTTAAGCAACAAAAGACAGGTAAATGGAGGAATCAAAATTCTGGCAGATGCATAGCTGAACAAACAAGCCAGCTTGTATCAAGCATACACCAACTGGTAGTCCAGAGAAAACTGATCATAACATCTTGACTTTTACACCAATTGTTATCACCACCTAGCCTCAACGTCAGGCTTCGTCCTGATCATCCTCCAGCGCAAGTAACTTCCACTTCTTTCCCATGGCAACCAGCTTCGGAACAATCACATTCACACACTGCATGTACTGCAGCAACAAAACCTTTTCTAGACGAGGTGGCAATGATGTAGAACTCGTTTTCCCAACACCGCCCGGTCCCATGTACTGCATGCAGCAAAACAAAATGTTGGTCATGTTAGCAGTCCATATGTGGTAGCTTACGAAATTAGGAATTCCCTCTCGGCCAAATTGAGAACATATGGAGGGAATGCAAGGTCAGTTGCCTGTTACTACTATATATGTGATTATATGATCGAAGAAGTTGGATGTGTTGCCTATGTGTGGGGTCATATATATGTTGCTCAACTGCCCATCGATGAATACATTTGTAAATTATCTGCTCTGGTGTGGCCAACATATAAATTGCATTCGATCTACCCGGTGCTGCCATGTTATTGTGTGAACCATGATTTGTCTCAATATGCATGCCAGTCTCTATCTGCTTTGCAAAGGATACCAAATGAACCTAGCCTTATCTCTACTACTAATAAAACTCAAAAGGAATCGTTGACAGGGCTTTCAGGATTTCGCTTGCTCACATGCCCCGCCCGACTTCGCATGTCGCTCGCTCACATCGTCCGCCGAGCAATTTTAAACTGGAGTACCTACCAAATCACATCTCCTGGCCATTCAACGCACAGTCACCGCCCATCCCTCCCAATCCCGTCTTCCTCCCGAGTCCCAAATCCCAATCCGGAATCACCACAGCCCATCCCGCTCAGTCAAAGCTCAAGGGTGGCCGTAGCTCGTCGAGCAGTAGCAGCTTGCCCTCGCCCTTTGCAACTGCTACTCCGACTTCAACTCCTACACCCTCCGCCCCCTTCCCCATCGCGACTCGCGCCTCCAGGCCGCCGCCCTACGCGCCGCCGGGCCCCGTTGCCCTCGCCGCGCCGGGGCGCCTCCCTCCGGCCGCTTCCCTCTGTGCCGGCGACTCGGCTCCTCGCGGTTCTGCGCACCGCCGCAAGGCCCGCTGCCCTACCCGACCGGGACTACCTCTGCACTGCCCGTGGCGCCTCCTCTTCGCGCGGCGACGCGGCTCCTCGCGGACGGAAGAGACGGTGGGGCACTTCCTCGTCGCGGCAGCATGGCTCCCCTAGCAGCGGCTCGCCGCATCCGTCTCCAGCGCCTCCAACCTCTTGCCTGACAAAAGGTATGAACCATATGCCTTTCCATCTATCCAAGCGAGCTGTATCTTCGTGGCTGAGGATGTGGTCTTTCGATCAATCCAAGTGACATGTATCTCCGTGGATGAGGATGTGGTATAATATTTCTTTTATCCCAATGAACCTCTTCGGTTGCAGATCGTTGCCCTCTTGATGTTGATTCCCTGCTGCGGAGAAGGCAGGAAGGGGCAGGACGAGGGCAAGTTTCTCGTCTGCTTTAGGTAGAGAATGAAAGCACTTTTCCATCCGTGCTGTTAATTTAGCCCTGTCTAATTAGCTCTGTCCATCTAACTGTTGAACATAGCTGTCGACTAACGAAAGCTCCCATAGTATCGACTAACGAAAGTTATACAACTTTTCATTACCTCTCCAATGAGTATTTAAACACATTTTGTTCAGTACTATGGGAGGTATCGCGTTTTGAATATTACTCTCAGTACAGATTCAGTGTACATGCCAGGGGAGTATTTATTTTTTGTTATCAATGCTACAGTTTTAAGGATTAAAAAGCACTAAGAGCGCTGCTGCTAATCAGGGTGAAGCGGGGCTGTTTTTTCATGCTATTTTGCTTTGATTGACACACCTTAAATAGTTGGCTCAGGATGCATATAATTTCATTGCATTAGCTTATCCAATAGGAGTAGTGATCTTTTGTTTTTTGTAAAAGTGTTAGCTGTGGACCACTGTAGAGCCATTAATTTTTTTAAAAATGCTGGTGTGAGAGCTATTAATTTGTCAACCCTCATAGCCTATGAAGTCTGTCTTGAAACTATTTTGAGAAGATTAGACTTTACAATTTGAAGAGGAGTAAGTTTCGATTCATTCAATTATCTCTTGATATTATATACTATTAGCGGTTCTAAGTTCTAACTGTCAGGCAACTTTTTGAAGATGAAATGTTTTTAAAAGAAGGCAATGATAACTCTATTTTGTAATAAAGATGTTTACTTCTATGTGGATTGTTTCCTCATATTTCGTGAACAGCCCCTTAAATTGGCTGATTGTTCTGCATTTATCATTACAATGCATGAACATGTGGCTTTGTCGTGGTCCCGATTGAGTCTCAAACAAACCAGCATGTAAGATATCATGTAGACTGAGTCGTAATACTCACTTTCCACTTGTTCACACTAATTTCCATATATTAAACTTTAGTTAATGTTACCCAAGGAATCATTGAGATCCAACTGATTGCAAATACATTTATCAGCACCACCATAACTGGCCATTCCATATATTATGTTTTATACACTGTTGTTACCCAACACTACGCCACAGCTGCTCTATAGGGGCGGCTGCCTGGCCACTGTAGGGGCGGTTGGGCCAGCCGCCCCTATGCAACCGATTTTACAGTGCTCCAGCACTGTAAGGCCGGTTAAACATGAGCCGCCCTTACAGTGCATTTTTTTAAAAAAAATCCGAAAAAACCCAAAAATAATAGCAAAAAAATCTTTTAAATTCGAGAAGGGCCCCTTCACCAGTCAACCAACATGCCACTCTATTCACACCATTTAGTCAACCACCATGCCACTCTATTCACACCATTTTTTTGAGCATTTTTCGGACTTTGCATCACCCAGGATTCGATCCCACGACCTCACGCTCGCGCGATTCCTCCCTTTACCACTGCACTACACCATCAGATGTGTCTACGTATAGTTTTGGTTCTCCACATATTGTACCCAACCGAAAGTAATTTGCTTATTCAAGGCCCAAGATGAAGTCAAAAATCAAAAAGTCATCAACTACAAACTTTCATATCTTTTCGAGATTTACACTTTCTGTTTAGAAAGTTTTTTCATCCGAGGTCATTTATAAAATTTAAATTTCAAATTTGAGAAACTAAAACGTAGGTTTCGCATGACTAGATGAAGTCAAATAAAATAGTTTTCAACTACAAAGTTTCATAACTTTTTGAGATGTACAAACTTCATATAGAAAGTTTTTCCATCCGACATCGTTTATAAAATCTGAATTTTAAATTTGAGAAACTAAAACATAGGTTTCGCATGACTAGATAAAGTCAAATAAAAGAGTTTTCAGCTACAAAGTTTCATAACTTTTTGAGATGTACAAACTTCATATAGAAAGTTTTTCCATCCGATATCGTTTATAAAATTTGAATTTTAAATTTGAGAAACTAAAATGTAGGTTTCGCATGACAAGATGAAGTCAAATCAAAAAGTTGTCAACTACAAAGTTTCATAACTTTTGGAGATGTACAAACTTCATATAGAAAGTTTTTCCATCCGACATCGTTTACAAAATTTGAAATTTTTTTTAAAACCGCTTATACACCTACGAGACCACGTAGGGGCGGCTCAATCACCGGCCGCCCTCGTGAGGGCGGCTGGTGATTGAGCCGCCCTTACAGTGAAAGGGGAAGCGCTCCCGTAGTGTTTTTTTTCACGTAGTGCAAGGAATCGATGAGATCCAGTTGCTTGCAAGATACATTTAAAAGCAGTAGGCTATGAGCACCTCTAGAACTGGGCAGCTATGTGAATGGTTTACATTACTACAAGAGAAATGGTTGTTGGAGGACTTGGTTCGGCCTATCCTAATTTACCTCAATGGGAGTGGCTGCTTGAGCCTCCATAGGGATCCCTCTTTCAAGCTAAGTTGTTGATTGCCTATACTTACTTGAATGTATAGCGAACTTGCTTCCTTTAATTTCAACTGCAACTGTCAATTTTATTTGATTGTCCTTTTGTCCATGCTTGTTTTGGACTTATTGTAATAATGCAACAATGCAACTCAAATTTGATAAATTAAAGTTTTACCGTGGACTTATGTACTGTAATAATGCAACTCAAATTAACATGTTAACTTAAAATATTGTGCTAAAGATTTTCCCTTCCCGTGGTAACGCACGGGTATGATCCTAGTGTATGTAAAAATTTTAACCCCTGCACCTGCTGCCACGCAACCAAAGTTGGATGAAGACAAACTTTTTATTAATGTTGTATATCTTTAATTTATCTACAACTTCTTAGTGATGACCTTTCCATTTCAAATCGTTTAGATCCTGCAAATTCTATTTTAAGTTAGCATATTTTGATGTTTTTTTTAAAAAAATTAAACGACCTCGGATATAGACAAATGAACAAGATAAGTCTAAAAACGATCTACAACATTGCAATTGATAACTCTTTCATTTGCAACAATTTTTGGTCCCAGAAATTAATTTGATGTCCTTACAATTTGAAATTTAAATATTTTGAAGGAACTTGGATGAAGAAACCATAAAACCAAAGTTATAGATCTTTGGAGGTGGTGTGAACTGATGCAAACAAGGGCGAAAGAAGAAGGACCATACTGCATGAGGCAGCCGTTGCTTACAAAGGGTAGGGCAGCCGATTCACAGGCCTTGCATGCAATTAAAATTGCATCGATCTTGTTATTGGCGGCTGTAGCCTGTAGGTAGTGGGGCCTACGCATCCAGCAGCAATGAGCATGCACTTTGTGTAAGGAAACCTGACAGGTGCCTTTGCATGTCCACTAGGTTTCCACGACGCGCCATGCGCTGGCGGGATTCGTGCCATATGTGTTCTATTGACTTCTTGCCACATTTTCTTTCCTGACACCACTTATTCCAAATCACAATACTTATGATTCCTCACATGCAACATCTAATATGTGTGGTCTCCTTACCGAGACAAGCGTGTACTGAACCATAAACCTCAGCGACTTATATATAGAGACGGAACTAACCGGAAAATATATTAATGGAGTGAGTAATAAACAAAAATGGGCAGAAATTAATGGTCGAGCTAGCGTGCATAAAAGACATTGTTTTTTATGAGAAACATAGAAGACATTGGTTACTATATGACACTAGCAACCCTCACAGCGGGCTGACCATGCACTACCAAACTAGCCACCCCTACTAAGGTCACTTGTAAGGGCGGCTGGTGATCCCGCCACCCTTACTAAGGTCACTATAAGGCGGCTGGATACGGTGGATGGCTGTATAAATGTAGATCTTGACCAAATGAAATCATCCAAACTTTGTCAAATGAAATCTTGACCCAAATAACAAAAGTAGGTCTTAGTTAATTTGACAAACTTGTTATTGATTAATTTTGTATTTGAAACAATTTCGAGTTTCAAATACTAGTTTGAGGTGTTATTTTTTTAAATTCAAAATTTGAACCATAAAAACACGCCAAATGAAATCTTGATCAAAATAACAAATATAGATCTTGGTTAGTTTAACAAACTTGTTATTCATGAATTTCGTATTTGAAACCATTTCGAGTTTCAGTTACTAGTTTGAGGGTGTTATTTTTTTTAAAAAAAAAAATAAGAATTTGAACCATCCAAACATTGCCAAATGACAAAATAACAAATATACATTTTCGTTAGTTTAACAAACTTGTTATTCATGAATTTTGTATCTGAAACCATTTAGAGTTCCAAGTATTAGTTTGAAGGTGTCATTTTTTAGAAATTCAAAAATTTGTGTCATCCAAATTTTGTCAGATGAAATCTTGACCAAAATAACAAATGTAGATATTGTTTAGTTTAACAAACTCGTTATTCATGAATTTTGTATTTTAAACCATTTAGAGTTTTAAAAATTGGTTTCACCTTACCATTTTTCGAAATTCAAAATTTTATTTATTTTAAAAATTAGTCACATTGATAAATGAATCAACTCAAATGATAGACTTAAATTTAGAAAAATTTATAAAAACAAAACATTTGGAGTTAGTATGAGAGAGAAAGACTAGTTACAAGTTTTGGTTACAGATTAAAAAAGGAAATCACACTTGTTCATCATGATGAACAAGTATGATTTGATTTTTTTTTTAATTTGTAGTTGACACTTGTAACTAGTTTTTATCCCTCATACTAACTCCAAATGTGATGGCTTTTTTCTATTTTTTCTAAAATCAAGACCTATCATCTTGTTGTGATCTTACTACCATTAGTTTAATCATATTTTCATACAACTTTGTTCGACCAATTGAAATTTTGAGTTTCAATAAAATATCGCTGTGAACTAGATTTTAAGACACTAAATGACCTCGGGTTAAAAACTTTTGAATACAAAGAGTTAGGATTCATCAGGATCTACAATTGTTATATATGTCATTTTTTTATTTGAGAAAGTGTTAGTAAACACTAGTCACAAAATCATGAATCTCACATAGAGTTTATAAAATTTTATGAGGGACTTGTGAATTTAGAACTATACTTTTCTAGCACTTACTCAAAATGTAGGAAAAACAGACCACATTTATGCAGGAAAAACAAGCCTCATTTATTTGCATTTATATATATGCACACTGCAGCCACTATACACACATATGCCTAGTGGCTTTGGTTTGTTCACATTCGTGTAAGACCCGAGTAATTATATTCCAACTGGAAGGTAGTCCAATCCACATATGGTTACTCTGGCTGTATGAGAAAACTAGGAACCGAAGGCAACCGGAACACTGATGATATCCACTGTGTCCGGCAGCTATATGACTGAGTCACCCCCTCTTGAAACCCATGATAGTTCATCGTTGCTTCATGAAACCAAATTTTATACTTTTGTTGAAAGCGTCTTGAATCTGAGTGGATCAGAGGACTCCAGCCAGAGATACTGCAACTGTGTGAACAAGAACTGGTACCATGCAACAATCACTGTGAGTTCTTACATCGACGACACCAGCCAAGCCATCGCGGCACCTCAGTCCTCCACCGATTCACTGCCTCCACCACTCCGGTGCCTTCTCTTCGACCTCCACTACGGCTGGATGTAAGAGACACATGACCCCCAGCCATCTCCCCGATCTGTTTCTCGCTAACCAGCCCTAGACAGCCGAGATCCAAGGTGGTTCCGTGCTTTGAAGGTCCCAGAGCTCTAATGAGGTGACGGACCCTGTCGACCAAATCCCTCTCCGGCGGCCGCAGAATATTAATTAGGTTCTTTTCCCCCGATTTTCCCAGCCTCACTCACACTGGGCAGTCACTATGGCGCTGTCACTGGTGAATGCTGCGTCATTGTCTGTGGTCGCCTCCTTGCTCCGAAATAATGAACTGGCATGCTGCATCACTTCGTTTTTTTTAGGGTTGTGTACTGACAATACATCAGGCTCTGGTATTCGTAATTTCTAAATTATATAATGGATTTATCATTAGCTCCCTGATTCACCGTGTGTTCAGAACATGAGTTTATGGTCTGATCTTTAATGTTTGGGGTTTATGACAATTGTTGGGTGGACATATCTAGATTGCAAATATAAGATGAGGCCGCCAATTTCAGTTCTAATATGACACATATTTCCCTTTTTCCCGCTGGGAAGCTACATGCATCAGAATTTTTTGTTTGTCATGTGGGGTTGACAATACCAATGCGATTTTTTTTTTTCAATTTTGACCCTTTTTTAAAAGTATTTATCAAAATGACCGATTTTTTTCTTTTTTTATAACTAACCCTTTTGGTGGCGCCTCCACGCGAGGCGCCATAATTCAATACTGTGGCGCCTTGCATGGAGGCGCCACAGAGTGGGCCCAGGTCGGAGGTGGTCAGGATGCCCGGCTGACGTGGCAAGCGTTGTGGCGCCTTCATCCAAGGGAGGCGCCATAAGATTGTACATGCAAATGTCACATGCAGATGGGGAGGTCGCGTGAGAGAGAGAGGAGGGGAAAGGTGGAGAGAGAGAGCTCATGCAGTAACTAAAACTTTAAATTAAATTCCGATTGCACCGTTGAATTGGTTTCAATAAATCTTTCAAAACTAGATCTCACATGAATATCTTTCAAAATATGTTATATGTCCATTTGATATTTAATTTACTAGGTGATACCCCGCGTGTTACCGCGGCAATTTCCGGTAGTATTATGTGTTATGTAGGAGTTTGCAGTGACAATTAGATCAAGAAATTTAAGTAGAATTAAAGTTAAATGATTGTGAAATTAAAACACAAGAACCATTAATATCAACGGTGGCAAAGCAGAAAGAAAAGCATAGTGCAATGAGTTTTAAATATAGATATATGAAATCTAATGGTATGTATATGTGCGGCGTTCAGCATAAATTTATATTTACTCTTCTGAAATAAATGGTCAAATGTCATATACATATAGAAATCCGAAGTGACTATAAATAGGCACTGCGCATAAAATATTCAAACTCTATACTAAAATCCACTGACCTAAAGCGGTGGCTTGCATGTCTAGAGCAGACAAGTATCAAAGTGCGCATAAAATATCTAAATTTGTAAAACATGACCCATATTAACTATTTTTATATAAAAATGGCACATGGGCCTCACCTTGAAAACTTTATCAAAAGATAGCCTTTTTTTTGACAACTCAAAAGATAGCCTTTATGGATCTCATTTCTTTCTTCATATTATTTCCAACAATAATCTTCAAACGATTAGTCTAAAAAACTTTCGGTTTGTGAGATATTAGATTTTGAAAGTTTGAGAAAATCCACTCTCAATTGACGTAAGGAGAGAGAAAGGTGAGACAAATATGGGGAGAAGAGAGATGTTGCATGATAAATGAATGAGTGGTAGTAGATGAGAGTTTACATGTGGTCCACTCGCGTCATGCGCTTTTTCCACCATTGTGGCGCATCCACTCAAGGCGCCAGGCGCCACGGTGTGGCGCCTTGCATGGAGGCGCCACAACGCTTGCCACGTCAGCCGGATGTCCTGACCACCTCCGATCTGGGCCCACCCTGTGGCGCCTCCATGCAAGGCGCCACAATATTGAATTGTGGCGCCTCGCGTGGAGGCTCCACCAAAAGGGTTAGTTATAAAAAAAGAAAAAAAACGTGGTTATTTTGGTAAATATTATTAAAAAGGGGTCAAAATTGAAAAAATATTCACCAATGCCAGCCCAGGACTCGAGTGGCTGGAGGGCAGCAGTATGGCACAGCTGTCAGGACTCGATAGGAACTTATCCATGGTTGCAGCAAAAGAAGGGCATGCAGCTGCCAGCCGTGCCAGGCAGTGGCGGAGCTACACTAAATCTGAGGGGGTGCGCTTGCCTTGTGGGTGCAGGTATCTTTGAAATATGGGTGCAAATATGGTGAAAATTTAAATATTTCAACTATCTTTTGAAATTTGCATGGGTGTGCTGCCTGGAGGTCCCAGCAGTAGAGGAGCTTGGAGCTGTGATCAATAGGAAAAGGAAAAACTGATGAATGGCTTGATCGAGATAAAAAGCTGTGATCAATAGGAATTAATAGATTGTTTGGGAGTAGTAGTTAATGGCTAGGAGAGTATCGAGGAGCTAAGACTTGGGAACTTCTATTTATAGCTTGCAACCGGTTGAGAAAGAATCAAGCAAAAACAAGCCTATTCGAAATCTCCCAGTTCTCTCTTAATCTTGACCTTCACAATAGGCAAACCAAAGAACTAATTAATTTTCAATCTCCTTTGGTCTGGGATCGAGGAGGAAACTCCTGCTCACCCCCGAGCACTCCCTGTGGGCGACTCGGGGGCTCACCGGCGCTGCCCACCTCCCCCTCCCCTTCGCCGCCTGGCCGCCAGCGGCCCGCACCAGCCCTAAAAAAAGGGGTCCTGATCACAACAACGCGCTGTGTTTTGCATGCTTGACACGGACGGATTACTGGAGTGTTTGCATGCGTGACTTTATGCTTGAAGTGGACTACTAGAAGTGGATGCCTAATGCAATGCTGTACACTAGACTGAAATTTTATAGTTGCATAGCTGTAAATTTACTTACAGTTGTTTAGGTGGCAGTTCTTGATTTAGTGGATGTATAGGTTACTGGTTACAGGAGATAATCCTATTCTTTGCTAGTAGTTTTTTTTTTTCTGAATTGCTTCTCTTATCCAGTAGCCTGTGTCTATCAGTTTAATTTCTGTACAGCAGTGACAATCATCAGTACCATGTGAGGGGCAATAATAAGCAACATTGTGACATAAAAGAACTGGTGAGTGGCGGCTTTCATATTGTTCATATGACATGTGTGTCTCCTTACTGCTTGAACCTGATCAATGTTATATGTCAATCTGTGCTTGTTTCAACTTGACATGTCTTACAAATGTAAAATGTTAAGTTCTCACGTGAAACGTCAAACAATTTCACGTGCAAGCCTTTTAGATAGCTACACCTATGCAAATATTATTTACTCTGTATCCTCTATGTGACCATGCACTATTTGATTCAGTAAAGAAAAGTTTTGGGTGGTTTAGTTCAGTTTGGGATTCATTTTGGTCAAATGTGTTATGCATTTCATGTCCAGGCTAACACTATAGACACTTGGCTTATCATAAAAGCACAACGCATAGTTTAACATCTTTTCCATGTCTACCAGTGCTTATGTTCTGTGCCTTGCGATTGTTCTTGCTGTATTGTTATTACATGTCTCCACAATATTATGTGGTTTTTAAACCATCCTAGCATATAGACTAATTAATATTGCTTGTCTTTTTTGTGATTGCCTCGTACAGCAGTCATCTCCCATCTGCTACACGTGATGAGCAAGATAGACATAGGAGCATCTCTAAGGGTTTTACATTTGAGGTTTGCATTTGAGTAATTTGCTAAAAAACTCCAAAAGAGGTATCCAACGGTTTTGCATTTGGAGTTTGTAATTTGGGCAACTTGGCAAATGAGGGAGCAAACTTGGCAAAAATGTCAAGCCGTGGATGGCTTGGCAAACCCGATCGCGCGAGCAAAGTCGCGCGCGAGCAAAGTGCGCGCGCCTGGAGATTTTCTATTTTTATCCTTTGCCAAGTCCAAATGCCAATTCACTTGGAGATGGCCTATTTTTATCCTTTGCCAAGCAAAGTGCGCGCGCTTGGAGCAACAAATGCCAAGTCAATTTGCCAAAGCCCTAGGAGATGCTCTAAGAAGGTTGCAAGGATACCGTCGTGTGTTGTAAGATAGGTTTTAATTATGTGTTGTATGAGATGTGAAGATTGTAATCTATCCCCAAAATATTTATCTGTTGATCTGGACCTATTATGTTGCTGCCAACGAGGATATTTGTTAATTAATGATGATTGGAATTAATTCGGCTAAAATTGAAAATTTTGATTTTCTTAATAGCCATTCCTAGTTGGGCTCAAACCAAATAAAAGCCCAATTTATGCTGGGCTGCATGTCTTGTGTGTAAAATGGGCTGAAAGCTACTGGAAGCCCGGATTGGGCCACAAATCACCGAGGCTTCATCCTCCGTGGCACGGATGACATGTCAGCATCCACCTTAGCATCCACCTCCGTGACACAAATTCGTGATGGAAAAATATCCAACATGGTAGCTATCTGTGACGGTTTACCGGGCTCAACCCAAGTCCAGAATGGGCTATGTGGACTTCCAACTTCCAGGCCATCGGTGACTGAAATTTTGTCTGAAATCCATTACGGATGGCTCACAACCAATCCTTGATGCTTGATACATGACAGAAAAAATTCTGTTACGGATGGTCATCCATGATGGATTTTGACCATTTAGGGCAACATATTAGGCACGCCATTTAAGCTCGGGAATTTTTTTATTCGGTGGAGTTTCTAGATTGCACAAATCTGATGAGGCCAACAATTTGACATCTAATGAGATATTTGTTTTTCTTGAAAAATACTTGTGTCACATAATTTTTGTTAATATGATTTCATTTATCTTTTCCATTGATATGCTAGTAAAACAATATTATTTAAAATCATTCTCATTTCAATGTAATCAATCCTTCACCATTCTAGTCTTTCGTCTATTGGCTCTATAAATTACATGGCCTGGTTGCCTCCTTTTCTCCAACTCCCGCACTCTCCCTTTCATTCCAATGCCACAGCAGCTGTTGTTTCAGTTCTGTAGGGATTCAATCTAGGTTTAGGAGGCCTTGGGAAATCCAGTAGTGCCATCGTGTAAACAGCTCCGGTGGTTGGCATCCATGACTCAAGTTCATCCATGACTCGCTTTATATGGGAAAATAGGATGCCAATTTTGGAAGTTGGGTTCCTTTTGTTCTATTTTTTCTTCGACACCACAGCCTGCTGTGTTGCGACCTGCTTGAGAGTTCTGCACATTTAATTTTGTATTAGCGAAGACGTGGATAACTATATTTCAATTGAGCTTCTTCCGCTATGCTTGACTCAGTGATTCTTCCTCCGCTGCTAGCATCTTATATAGGCTGGACGCAGTGGTGAAACTAGATCAAAGTAGAGAGGGGTGCTCTTGCCTTGTAGGTCATAAACATGTAACATAATCATTGTAGAGAGGGGAGGTTAACTTGTCCCAGTAAAATGAATGTACCAATGCTTCTTGGGAAGCTCATGTTGTACAAAGCTCACATCACCATTCCGTATGACCAATCATTGTGCGTAGAGAAACTTATGTATACACATAGAAAAGCAACAACAACTTATAATTTCCAACGAAAGGAATCAAGGAGTACCACTCTAGGTTTAAAAATAAAAGGTACATGATATCGCTCGTTGGCATACTAGGCCATTCTTTTACATCCAAGTTTCCATCCGTTGATCCAGGTGGTTCAGCTCTCTCGTCACGAGCCTTCGCGAATCTAGTGCTGGCTGGCTGGCCGGCAGCGGTGCATGGGTGTTGGGTGCGGTGGTCACAACCCACTGTTGGAAAACCGAGGATCGACGAACGATCATAGTAACACGAATAATAGACAAGGAAAATCTGCGACGAACGCCGCGGCGACAAACGCCTGTATCTTGGCTATTATTAATGATAACAACACAACTCGGCTCCCATAGAACACAAGAGGAGACTCGCCGGGCGACCCATGCCTGCCAGGCAACAAACGCCGTAGCGGCAACACACACCGACACTCTCTCTGTTTTCTCTCGGCTCGATCTAAAACAAGAAGTACATGGTGTAATTATACAACCAGGGGACACACCATGGAGCTCTCTCCTCCACTCACACCTGGTCTTCACGCTATGATCTGCAGACGTGCTCAACAACACCAGTGAGCCATTCAGTCATCCTGGACATGCGGCCTCCACTGCTGACCGGCTTCGCACACCACACACTTCTAATTACACTCTATCTCAACCATTGCATGCCATCCAAGAGGACGCCGCAAACACGAGACTTTATCCAATCATAAAAATAGCACCCACGTACACATGGACAACACCAATGGCGTGGTTTATTCCTAGCAATCACCCCCTAAACCACGTCATCAGCATCAGTTCATCGGCGTCGCCAAACAACGCCTCCCCCAATCTTGACTTGCCGTTGCCGGAGTTGCTGCAGTTGACGTTGTCTTCATCGCCATGGCCGCCGCTACGGCCTCGCGACCTGACGTGGCCACGTCTGCATGCCCCATCTCTGCGCGAACAACACCGTCTTCTTCTCGGCGACACACGCCGTTTCTGCGGCCGACGACACACGCCATGCTTCGCACCTCCATAGACTGACACACGGTCCGGAGCTTGAGCAGCCCACCGCCATTGATCGCCACCACATGATGGCCGCCACCAGCACGGACGAATCGCACGACGAGGCTTTGGGATCTCTGCCATGTCGCCGATGACATGTTGCACCAAGACCGTACGTGATGCCGACGTCGACATCTTCAGCTAGCTCTCCTCTCCCTAACCTAGGCTCTAGTACCAATTGTTGGAAAACCGAGGATCGACGAACGATCATAGTAACACGAATAATAGACAAGGAAAATCGGCGACGAACGCCGCGGCGACAAACGCCTGTATCTTGGCTATTAATAATGATAACAACACAACTCGGCTCCCATGGAACACAATAGCAGACTCGCCGGGCGACCCATGCCTGCTAGGCAACAAACGCCGTAGCGGCAACACACACCGACAATCTCTCTTTTTTCTACATGGTGTAATTATACAACCAGGGGACACACCATGGAGCTCTCTTCTCCACTCGCACCTGGTCTTCACGACATGATCTGCAGACGCGCTCCTCCACTGCTGAACGGCTTCGCACACCACACACTTCTAATTACACTCTGTCTCAACCATTGCATGCCATCCAAGAGGACGCCGCAAACACGAGACTTCATCATATCCTAAAAATAGCACCCACGTACACATGGACATCACCAATGGCGTGGTTTATTCCTAACAATCACCCCCTAAACCACGACATTAGCATCAGTTCATCGGCGTCGCCAAACAACGCCTCCCCCCAATCTTGACTTGCCATTGCCGGAGTTGCTGCAGTTGACGTTGTCTTCATCGCCACGGCTGCCGCTACGGCCTCGCGACCTAACGTGGCCACGTCTGCATGCCCCATCTCTGCGCGAACAACACAGTCTTCTTCTCGGCGACACACGCCATTTTTGCGGCCGGTGACACACGCCATGCTTCGCACCTCCATAGACTGACACATGATCCGGAGCTTGAGCAGCCCACCGCCATTGATCACCACCACATGATGGCTGCCACCAGCACGGACAAATCACACGATGAGGCTTTGGGATCTCTGCCATGCCGCCGATGACATGTTGCACCAAGACCGTACGTGGTGCCGACGTCGACATCTTCAGCTAGCTCTCCTCTCCCTAACCTAGGCTCTGGTACCAATTGTTGGAAAACCGAGGATCGACGAATGATCATAGTAGCACGAATAATAGACAAGGAAAATCGGCGACGAACGCCACGGCGACAAACGCCTGTATCTTGGCTATTATTAATGATAACAACACAACTCGGCTCCCATGGAACACGAGAGGAGACTCGCCGGGCGACCCATGCCTGCTAGGCAACAAACGCCGTAGCGGCAACACACACCGACAATCTCTCTGTTTTCTACATGGTGTAATTATACAACTAGGGGACACACCATGGAGCTCTCTCCTCCACTCACACCTGGTCTTCACGCCATGATCTGCAGACGCGCTCCTCCACTGCTGAACGGCTTCGCACACCACACACTTCTAATTACACTCTGTCTCAACCATTGCATGCCATCCAAGAGGACGCCGCAAACACGAGACTTCATCCTATCCTAAAAATAGCACCGACGTACACACACCAATGGCGTGGTTTATTCCTAACACCCACGGCTCTCCTCACTCCGCGAGAGCACGCAGTCGTGCAGGCACAGCACAGAGCGAGCACTGGCTGGCCAGGAACATCCTTTGCCTTGTTGCGTATTACTATAGCTTGTCGATGTCACCTAACAGAACATCACAACAACACAATATGATCGTTTGCCTTTAGTAAAATAAATCCAACAATACAATAGAAATACACGTACACGGGAAACAAAACCTCGACGGATAAGGTTACACCGGATATAACAGGTCTGAGATCGGGGGGCACGTGGCAGCCCTGATCGATGACCTGGGGGCGGCGGTGGCCGCGGGTGGCGGCAAGCGGCGGCCCGGCGTGGTGGCGGCCGACGGCTAGGGTTTCGGGGAGGATGCGAGCTAGAGAGCGGAAATAAGTGCCCTTAGACTAGTTCTTTTATGATTCAATCTGGTTATATCTGAGATATATTTATAGCCCAGGATCTAAAACACTAGTCTACGCAGCAGTGGCGGCGGCGCGTGGGCTGGAGGCAGCTTGCCCGTGCTGGGGCCAGCCTTTAGGGCCGCCCGTTCGTTGACCAGTTATATCACCGCCCCTTTTCCGATCGGCGCATCCTCGCGACGAGATTGGAGCCTGTTGGTGATGATGATGCCGTGGGGCAGTGTGCTACTGTCGCCATCGTCCTTCTTCTATTCCTCTAGAACAGCATCGTTGACGTTGTTGACGTGGGTGGCTATGACGAGGGCGTGCACAATCGACAGAGCATGGCCGCCTATTGTGGCACTGCTCTGCTGGTGTGACTGCCGTCGTTGTTGACGGCATCTCTAGGGCCAATCTTGGTTGGACCTTGGTGATGACGACGTCATTGGGGGTGCCATTCATGGGCACGACTGTGGGCAGCGGCGCAACTACAGGCATTGCCACGGTGTTGGTGGTGATGGCAGTGTTTAGATCGGATCCAACCTGAACCTTGTTCTTGTGCTGCAGGAAAATATATTTTTGAGATCAATGAGAAAACCTGCAGTTAGGGTGTGGATGTCATTGCAGATGCCCTCGATGTTCATGGCAGTGTTGGTGGCCGCCATGGATCATATCTTCGCGAATTCCTCCGTGATGGTGGCGGCGTTCATGGTGGCGGCGGCCATGGATTGACCTGGAAGCCCAATACCAGCTGTAACAGGTCTGAGGTCAGGGCGACACATGGCAGCACTGATCGATGAGTTGGGGGCGGCGGCACGGACGACGGCGGCGAGCGGCGGGTCGGCGTGGAGGCGGCCGGCGGCTAGGGTTTCGGGGAGGACGAGAGCTAGAGAGCTGGAGAGCTTACATAAGTGCCCTTAGGCTACTTCATTTTCTGATTCAGTCTGCTTACACCTGGGATATATTTATAGCCCGAGATATAAAACCATAGTCTACTTCCATGCTTCCCGCTCCATCGCCTCCCTTCGCATTGCTGTCGGTTGTCCACTTCCATCCGTTCACGTCCCTTGCCTGACTACGAGTACGTGCGATCCAATCAAAACGACGAAACTACAGGGGCAGCAGCAGATGCGGACGGGGATCACTTCTTCTTCCACCGCCCGACGATGCTGCGCGGGCGCAAGGGCGGCGACGTGGCAACGGCGGCCGGCATTGGCGTCTGGAGGACATCCGGGAAGGAGACCCTCGTCGTCTCGCTACGATGCAAGCGCCCCATCAGCAGCAGGACGACGTTCATCTTCTGCCCCCGTCGTGGCGCTAGCTGGGGCCTGGACCGACTGGGGCATATATGCCCGAGTACCGCCTCCTCCCGCCGGACTCCACCTTGCCTCATCCCGGCAGGGGAGGCCGGCTGCGCCGCTCAGGGGAAGTGGCCCCGGCCTTGCCTCGTCCACGACTTGGATCGGCCGGGAGCCTCAGCAGATCTGGGGGCGCCGGTTCGAGATCCACACATGGTAGCGCCGTTAGATATGGACTGCCAGCTTTCTTTTTCCTCCTTTCTATTGCGAAACAAGAACTGGAGTTCACCATTCCAAACAAACTTAATGATACATCGCAAGATGAGTAGAATTCTACAAGCAATAGATGACAATTGCTGTAATATGAAGCTCATATGTAAGTACATGTGACATAGGAGTTAGAGGCATTGGGAAAATGGTTGATGTTTTTGTGACAGGTGGTTCTAGAGACATTCCGAACAGTGGCACGAACCAGGATTGTTTCCAGCATGGCAGGAAAGGCCAGCACCAGGTAGGGATCACAATACCTGGCGTCCAAAATCAGATTGTGTAGGAGCTCTTTGCTAGAAGTGCAGCAAACTTGCCCTAAATGCAGATGTTCTCTATTCTCAAGCTTCATATCTTTACGAAAGACAGAAGCTCTGATTACTACTGCTGCAAACATATTGAGTAGGAGGTTTGATTGGATTGCCTCTTTTTTTTGTTCTTTCGGTTAGACTTGTATTCAGAAGTATGACAATTCTTCAACATATTAAGTAGGAGGTTCAGTCATTTCAGGAAAAATATAGAAGGAAAAATCAAAATGTTCGTTGGCACCAAATGTTATCACACAAGTTCATATATTTTGCAAATTAAAATGCATATTTTTTATTTATTAAGGAATCAATGTTCACATTAATGTATATAAAAAGATCTAAGTTGACAATGAATCATCTAATGTTAATACTTCATGAGACCAGTACAAAGTTGAACTAAGGGCGCTGGAAAAATGCATTTACAGTCTCTACTACAGAAATCTTAATGGAGATAGGCATTGTTGCTTAACGGAAGCATGCAATGGCAACCGCCGCCATTGAAAGATCATCGTTAATGGAAGAAGAGGCGTTTGCCTTTACATGCCTTGGTAAATCTATTAACGGAGGCGGTCATATTAAGATGCCTACCTCCATTAATCGGTTTAAAAAAAACATAGTGAACCCAATCGAGCCCGCTGCCGTTGCCTCCATCGGATCTGGGAGCGTCTCCTCCTCGCAGGACCAAGGCACAGCCAACATCCTCCACGCCGGATCAGACCGCTCTGGGCAGATCTAGACCCACCTGTTGCAGATCTGCAAAGAAAGAGAGATGAGTGAGGGAGATGGAGAGAGAAAGAGAGAGGAAGATGGGGGAAGAAAGAGCTACCTCTGCCGCACACTCCTTGCACCACCGCATGCTACGCTACCCGATCCCGCTGACCTCGTGCCACTAACACCGCATGCTGCAAATTTAGGTAGCACTGCATCCATCCAAGGAGGGAGCGTCGTCGCCGTGGTTAGAGGGAGATAGTTGGGGTGCCTCCGTGATGGCAATGAGATGGAGCAGGGGCACCGCCACCGCCATGGCCTGCCCTTGGACGTGCCACCGAAGGGAGATGGAGCCTGCCTAATCCGGGAGGGAGGGAGGAAAACGTCCCTGCACCGACATCGTTGAGGTCGAGGGAGACGAGAGTGAGATGGTGCCAAAGCTAGGAGGGAGAGTGAGAAGGAAGAGACGGCAGAGGAGGAGACAAAGCCAGGTATGCTCGCACCTGGAGTTGCGTGCTGGCCTCCGAGCCAGAGGGAGGAGAGGAGGTGTGACAACTAAAGATTTGGGAGGGAGTCGGTGACCCTGAAACCCTAAGTCCGTCTTATATTGGTGACTACTGCATTAGGCCTAAAATAGGCCTGTTGGACCTTGCACTTTTCAAGAGGTGGGCCTTTAAAGTAGACCATCTTTGTGAATCGATTTACGTAGGAGGGCATTATAAGATGCCCGCCATCATTAATATTCCAGCATTTTTTAAGGCGGCTGGTTTTGTGTGCGCCTTTTAGTTTCGAGGTGTCACACGTACACAAATCATGTACTCCCTCCGTCCCACCTTTAATTGGACATTTGGAGTTCAAAATTTTTCCCATGTTTATTCGGTCACGTAGGCCTGCGGCACTGAAGCCTGATGCACTTAACTCGGCATGCAGCCAGCTGTAACAAACAGAGCAACAAAGTAGGAGATTTTATATTATTTTATTTACTAGCTAAATGCCCGTGTGTTGCAACAGGAGTAAATTAATACTATAATAATTTTATTTTTAACATAAATTTAATTTTCACAACATTCCATTTTTTCTGTTTGTATCCAATCATCACTTTTGCTTCGATGCAAATTTAATAAGGTGCCTTGCGTTTAACAGCAGGTTTGATAGACTATGAGCCTATTACGGTTGACAATGCCACCGCATAAACTTCTAGCACCGATCTTCTAACACCGCATCGATGCTTATAAGAAAAGTGGAAAGATGTGTTCCTATAGTAACTTCATGATCACGAGAAATATAATCCAGTGATTCAGGAATTAGGATCAGATCACAAAGAAATTCTATGTTCTGAAAAAGATCCTCAAAACAGGCATACACAATACGAGCAATCACAAGACACAAGTAATACTAATAATAAAAAACTTCACCCTTCAACGTGCAGACCTTGGTCTTCCCTAGGATGCCAACCTTACTGGAAAGGGTCCTCCATGACCGCGGATATAGAACAAATGCTGACTTGAAGTGTTGCCGTGAACAGCTTCCACCATCGTGTGGAACCCGATGGATGGGTCGATGATGCCCTTGTCGTTGTCCACCATCTGTGTCCTGTGGATGGGAGGTCATGCTGCTGCACCTCCTAGAAGATCTTCACCAGTCCTCGCATAGTGACATCGCTGCCGATGGTTTACACCTGGTTGAACACCCGTCCGTCGATGTCGATTGTCGTCCACGATCCTAGTGAGGTCGAACCCCCACAAACCGTAGGTGGCATGGTCACTCATTCATGAATCGCCGTGGCCAAGAGGATCGATCTGCATCTGGTCTTGATCCTGGGCATGGCGGTCATAGACTCGTGGGTGTAGGGACAAAATGGATAAGATCACGACAATGGCAGTTTGGATCATGGTTGGGGCGCGCGGGGGCGTCTCGGGGTGGGGGTGACCCATGGAAATCATAGCCTTCCTAATCAGCCATGGTGCGTGCAAATGTCGCGCATGCAGTTTGGAGGTTTATTTTTGGCACGGTGATTGCGCATCCTGCGGCCAGGGCCACTACTTGCTTTGGCGCTTGATTTGTTATGGAAAGGCAATATGCATGGTAGGAGCGTGGATTACGCACAATGGTGAAAGTGGATCGCGTGGAGGTTGAATAAAGGATTTGTGGGCCCTGAATTTCCTTGTTGTCCGGTGATTTTTCTTGCATGCAACATGCAAAAAAGGAAGGGGACCCGTTGTAGTCGATGCAGCACCGAGCCGGGCAATGCGAGATGTCGCGGGGGTTTTAGTGTCGCCTGTGGACCAAAGTTTTTGAAATGTTTTAGGTGTAGAGATTTGCGCTTCCGAGAATCCCAACTGATGGTATTAAAAAAAAAAAGAAAAAACTGGCGGGAGTCTGGATTGCTCTCGTCCATTCGTTCCCCACCGGTCTATTATCCATGGATTCATTTGCCATTGTTTTTCTTATCAGTGGATTCATTTGCCACGTTTCTATTGTGTGGCAGATTTTTGTCTTTTTTACTGCAAGTGAATCATTACTTTGGTGCCAACTGTTATCTTTATAGGAGCATAATGCACTGCGTGCCAGCTGTAATATGTTTTGACTAGAATTAGTTGAATGTATGTATGTGTTAGAATCTAATATGTTGTAATAAGCATGTGGTGGTTGGATTTGAATTTGAATTCGAATTATATATTACATCCTGTGGTCAGATTTGATTATTATAATTCTTATTTTTTTGTTAAAAATTCACTGTAGGGGCGGCTCTATATTGAGCCGCCATTACACTGGGATCACTGTGGGGCGGCTGGATCACCAACCGCCCCTACAGTGGACCCACTGTAAGGGTGGCTGGTGTTGAACCGCCCCTACAGTGGCCGTCCAGTGTAGAAACACCAAGATAAGGGCGGTTGGGCCAGCCGCCCCTACAGTGGAAAAAAAACCGCCCCTACAGTGCTTTATTGTAGTAGTGATGGTAATTTTGTAGCTACAGTAGAGTACCTCTGTCTAATCCTAGACGTCCAATTAAAGGTGGAACGGAGGGAGTAGTAGTGAGAAATAGTGCTGGCCACCATCTCCGGCAAATGGTCTATGTAAATGAGCCATTTTCACTGTTTTATGCTCATCCAGCTGTATGACATGCAAGTAGTGGGACAAATCTATATACTATACTACTATTTTCATGCAAGCTGAATCCTCCGTCTCCGCCCACAAACCACTGTTCCAGGAACAGTCAACGTGCCCGTGTTGCACACCAACACCGGCCTTTCAGCCTTTCAGGACCTCCCGCGAAAATTCTAGCAATGCCCGTCCTCTCTCACCACAATTTCTGCCCCTGATCGAGCACCTACTCCCACACCCGTCCAGGACCGACGCACACGGTGCGATCTGCGGCGGTGGCGGCCCCTATCTGGCCTGCTCACCAATCGTCCGGTCTATGGTTTCCTCCGCATCGTCGCCTAGCTAGCACCAGGTGCCGTGAGCTGCATTCGATCCGCTTCTTCCCCACGTAGCCTATCTGCGGTGATACCTCACCGAGCGGGCCAAGGCCAATGGTTCCATGATCGATCTGCAGTGCTTACCCTACCGTCTCTTGCCTTCACGACCTCCTCCTTTCTAGCTTGCAGGTCTGCACACATGAACAGTCTGTGGAAGAAGAGCATCGGATCTCTGGCACTGCCTCTGTTTTGCAGTCTTACAGCAAATGCAGTAGAACAGTTTCTAGGCAACCTCAAACTTTATATGTATTTATTTTGTTTCCCACAGTTCAGTCAACTCACCACGTGAGTGAAAAGTTTTCTTTTAATGAAGTTTTGTTAAATCTTTGATCAGACAGAAGTCCCTGATGATGATACTTGTTGATCAGGTGGTGTTTTACCCTGTCACTAAAATTTGTTAAACCTTACCAAGTCAGTTCCTACATGAATCATGCCACACACAAGAGGTAATCAAATGGCCTTTGCACATGTCTATTAATCCACATGAATCCACCGATGCACATTTATCCCACTCGAATTGGTTATTTATATTTGTTATTGGAAAGGTTCAGTTTTTTTCCACTACGAACAAAGGGAACACAACAGCTGAATGGTAATCCTCTGATGCAATATAACGGTCTACATTTCAGAAGCATAGCCCATACTACTGCTTATGGTAAAACTGCAGATCTCATGGCCTATTATCATCCTAAGGTGTGTCGTCACGACATGAATGAATATTCTACAATCTTTATTCACGACATGAACAAAGGTGACATGATTTTCGAGAGGAAGCAACCAGATACGTCACCGTAATTTTTTTTCAACCGTTGGATTTCGAGATCAATGGCTCAGGTTCTTCCCGCGAGATTCTACCAGGATCTGCATCCCGTAGAATCCATCTTTTACCTGCTCTTTGCTACTCCAGCTTCCAGCTTCTCACAGAATCCACACAGGTCAAAATATATCCAGCTTCCACCTTCCGCGCACCAAAAAAAAAATTCTTATCGTCCTGTCTTCCTCCCGACTTCCCCCACCTCTCCCGAGACGGCAGCGTAGGCGTTGGCGGGGCGGCCCGGCCAGGCTGGCACGCGACCGGTGCGGCGGTAGGCGCGCAAGGGGGAGACCCAGTGCTGCGGCGCGGGCGGCACAGGGGCCCGACGCGACGGCGCCAGCGCCGGTGGGGATGGCGCGCGCGGGCGGCCCGGCGCACCGGTGGTGGCGTGACCGGCCCAGCGGCGCGATGGCCCGAGCAGGGCGATGGCATTGGCATCGGCAAGGGCGGGCGGGCTGCGGCGTCGGCGCGGGCGGCCCGGCGCAAGGCGGCGCGGCCGGATGGCGCACGCTCACATGCGTGGCGAGGCGGGCGGTGAGTGGCCGGCACGGGGGCAGCGCAGCCGGCTGATGCGGCCGCCGGCAACGTGGCGCAGAGCCTCCTCCTTTCTCCCTTTCAATCTCAGGTTACATCAAACGCGACTGATTTCACAGACCTTGCCGCGCAACTTGCCCGAGGGCGCGCAATGGCCCCCCCCCCAATACTAGTGTCATACATTTGACTAGATGTCTGACCATGACCAGTAAAATGTAGGTTGCATGTTTGTCACCCACTATTGTCATTTTTCATTTTTACATGGTTGCTATTTCATAACTAACATTTATGCTTTCCTCCTACAATACCTTCAGTTTGTCAGATATTGTACTCCAAATATATTCAAGATTGGCAACTAAGCGACCAAGAATTGAAGAAGACTTCTTAGTTTTGAATAACCACATTTATAACACCTAATGTATTATGTTGCTTTAATGAGTAAACTTATGTGCTGCAACTTGCTAATGCACGGGGTTTCTGCTGGTATATTCTAGTTCTCTTGGTAGATATGATGCATCGTGTTCTATACAACTGCATATTTATTTGTTCTCATACATATTCCATTAATTAATTACTTCTGTCCATTAATACTACTGAAATAGATGCTATTAATACTACTTCTGTCCATGACAATGTTCGCATTTATTTTCCTATTTATATGTGGCAAACAAGATGTTAATACTACTTTTCGCTCGACTCGCTTGTTAGTGGCTCGGCTCAAGCTCGACTCGTTTTATAATGAGCCAGCTCGTTCTATAACAAGAGAACTCGTTTTATAATGAACCAACTCGAGCTGGCTCGCGATCTGCTCGCGAGCCATAACAAGCCAACATAAATAACAAATATTGTATAAATCGATGGAATCCATCAACGAATAATGATTGATCATGATCATGGATGGTAGTATACTTATATTTTTCATTATAAAATTCAAATATAATTTATTTGTCTCATTTTAAATATGCATGCGTTGTATTTTTTTTGCGGATTTGTGGTTATCATCTTTATGAATATGTTTTTGTACTCTGGCTCGCGAGCCAAACGAGCTAGTTCGAGCCACTAACGATCTGAGCCAAGCTGGCTTTCTGGCTCGTTTGTATAACGAGCTATAACGACGAGTCGAGCCATAACAAGCCGAGCTGGCTCGATATCCAGCCCTACCATGTGATGATCAATTTCTTCAGTTCCCACGACGGTGGTGGAATTTCTCTTTTTACCTAACATTTATATAAAGTTAAAGCTCCGTCTATAGTCCATTCCATATATTTGTTTTCTGCTTCAATTTTAGAAGAACTAGTAGATTCGCCGCGCGTTGCCCCGGGTATGGAGGAGTGTATTCCTTGCGCAACGGGTGTAGAGGAGTGTATTCCTTGTTGGTGCGGGAATTTTTTGTGTGTTGTATATGAGGAGGCTTGCTGTCAGAGAAAGGTAGCATCATATCTGGAGGCAGCAAGAACACCAACAATGCTTAAGAGATACAACTGCTAAGAAAACACTGAGAGAAGCCCCATTCGATCCTATTTCATGGAATGGCTGTATGGTTCCGCTCTTGTTTGCATGACATTACTGACCCAAGGGCAGATAATGTTGTTGCTTGTTATAAACAAGTTCCTCTTGAAGCGTTGTCAACGGTAGCTTGGTCTTGGAACCAGTCTGTCATTCGATCAAAGTGATGTCCCACATGCACACTAGTGACAACTATAAACACGTCCTGCAGTGCTAATGCCACGTTGGAGGCTGTCGTTGAGCTCACAATCTTCCAACGTTATTTAGACAGGTTTTGTGTAATTTTACCTTCATTGCTTATCCTTTCCGTATTAATTAGTTTCATTGTGAGCACTCCATGAATCTTACTATGTAATAATAGTACAATATAGTAATTTATCTTTTTATCAGACACGACGATTGTAAAATGAACATCAGTTATGCCTTTTGAGCTTGATTATTGAAATTAATGACAATTTTATATTTGTAGCATGTTATACTGTGCCATCTTTTCTTTGTCATTATAGTAGTATGTCCTGTACCCACTGTCAGCAGTAGTACCACGAATTTTCAGCTGCAAAATACAGCTGAAACGAAAGGCAATTAATCCACTGCTATTGTGATGATAGTATTCTCATTAATTAAACTATTAACATGTGCCAAACTGGAACCAAAATTTAAGAATATGCAGTATTTGATTCTATTGAAGAAGGAGAGTACATACACGAACTATCCATCCCTAGACCATTAAATTTTATTGCTCCTGTGTGTCACAAATCAAACAGTAGTACTGGATTGAGCATTCTGGCCATGGTTCCTCCTCTTTATATACCTCCGTGTGCAGTCCTAGTTTCACCATTCCAGACAAGGCCTGAGCAAGATGAGTACGCAATGCTACGCATAATAAATGAGGTCAAAATTAAGTAGATGTGACATAGGAGTTTGAGGCATTGGGAAAATGGTAGATGCTGTGGTATCTGGTATGTCTAGAAAATTGAGGCAATATATTTATTACCAGCAGCAAATATCCAATCCTTTCGTCACTGACATGCATGAGAGCAGTAGCAAGAACCAGGACGACGTGAGACTGGCTTGAGCAGAGAATAGGAAACAGAGGGGCTGTTGGCTTTGCAGCATGCCAGGAAACGCCAGCGCTGGGTACCAGGGATCAGAGTACTAGGCATCCAAAATCAGATGCCAAGGAGCTGTTTTCTTGAAGTGCAGAAAACTGTCGGTAGATGTTGAAGCTCTCCACACTCAAGAGTCATGTCTTAATGAAAGACAGAAACTCCAATTGCTATATACTGCTGCAAACATATTGGATCTAACTGGTGGGGCTGCCCGTTCCTTTTGTTCTTTTGGTTGAACTTGTGTTCTGAAATGTGCCGATTCTTCAACGTTGTTAAGTAGGAGGTTTGATCCTGCAATATCCTTTTTTAAAAAATTATAGAAAGAAAAAAAATCCATCTACATAAGCATCACAGTGGATTCTATCAAACAAGTTCATATTTTTACACATTAAATGTGTATTTTTCATTTATTATGGAATAAATGTTCATTTTATGTAAAAAAATAAAAAATTCGATCATGAACCAGTTAACGTGAATGCATAATGAGACTACTACAAAAAATGAACTACAGTGGCGGCCAAAATGGATTTACTATAGAGCTGGAGCATGCCCCCGCCCATGGCAAATGGGTCATTTCCACTGCAGTATGTGTGTTGTGGACCGTCAGACAACACGAAGCATGCCGCAAGAAGACAAAACTTCTCCTCCATGGCATCCAGGGGCTTCTATGTCCACGCGTTAGCTAGTTGAGGTAGCTTCTCTCACCATTGGGAGGAATCCAGAAGGTGCACCTGTGGGAGACCAGTCCAAGCCGTCAGAGCCTGACACGCATATTGTTAGAACAGAGCAGCCGGTCAACGTCCAGATTGAGCTTCCTCGGTGCCAAGACACAACCATGGTCCACAAGATGTTGTGGCGAGAGCCTCCTGGACTCTGGAGCACGTAGACCGTAGACTCATTCCCCATAAAGCATCTTCTACCCGACCTACCTACGAATATAAGTGGAAATCCGATCCTATAAAAGGGGAGGAGGATGAACAAAGGATAGAACGATCATTCACCACTCCACTATAGAGCGATTCGAGATGATCACAACCACCACATGCAGAGCACCTCCACTCCTACCGTCTTCCTCCTCCACATGCAGAAAACCTAGGATTAACACCAAGCTAACCCCTTCCAAATCTCTCCCTACTCTCAGTTGCAACCACCTGAGTTTTGTTCTCTTGAGTATGAGGACCATCAGCTACTGGACATAGGGCATCATCAGCCTAATCCAGTATACCTCTCTTCATTATTATTGTGTTCCTGAGTGCACGCAAGCCAACAGAGCCACTCAATCTGATACCAAATGAACAATAATTCTTGTTATGGTTCTTACCCTACGGCACATTGGAACCACAACAAGCAGGCTACCGAAAGGGATCCCAAGGCTTAGTTGAATTGGTTATGTGCTAGCCAGATTGTAGGCAATATGTTTGAATTTACTGATAAGCAATGTCTTAGAAATGGCATGGATTATTCGAGTGGCCCTTCCTTGAAAGTTTTAGTTTTCTCGATTATAAGTCAGAATTACTTTATCAAACCGTTTGGCTATTAGTAGGGAGAAATGCTCGATACTAATTCATAATAGAAACACATTTTTATTAAAAACATGTAACTAAAAATGTGCTTAAAAAATTTCTCGGCCTGATCGATTGAGTTATCAGCCATGATACAGTGCTGCCATGACACATTGCTTTGACTAAACCTATTGTTGCTGAGTTTTGGCCCCTAACTACCAAATGTGAGAGAAAGTTAGTGGCTTTTTCCGCCTTTCTCAATGAAGTAGGCAGACTTCGACATACCAATGCAGTTTTAACTGCCCTTCCTATGTTTGCTATGTGCAGCTATCCCTTACCAAAAGCAATTGTCGATCAAATTGATAAATCCAGGAAACATTGCATGTGGAGTGGTTATGATATCAATTTAAAAAGCCTCCAGAAGTTGCCTGGCCCATGTGTTGTTTGCCCAAAGAGGAAGGTGGTCTTGGCGTCCTTAATATCACCACTCAAAATGAGAGTCTCCATCTAAAGCACATTCATAAGTTATTTTATAAAGATACTACCTGTTGGGTTCACAGTCTTCGGAGGTTACATTCAAAGGATCTTTTTGGTGTAGAGACATCTTGAAACTACTCCCTCAATTTAAAAACCTAGCATCAGTCACAATCAGAGATGGTAGCACATGTCTCCTTTGGTATATTCCTGGAATAATAATCCTTATAACCTTCGATACCCTGAGGTTTCTTCCATTTCTAAAAATAATAGAATTTTTGTTGCTACTGCGGCTTTTACTCCAGAACTCCATTCCGTGTTTCACTTACGTCTCACTCCTGAGGCCTTCGAACAATTCTTAGGTCTGATAAATGATCTTATATCTGGGGGAATAATATTTTTTTCCCATTGTGTTTATCTCCATCTCACTGGTCACCGCCACCATCACCCTGCCTTCCAATGGCTTTGGCATTCGGCTTGTCAAAAGAAAAGGAAATTCTTTTTTGCGCCTTTTGAAAGACAAACTTAGCATAAGATCTCATGTTCGTCGAAAAAAACATATTTCTTCCTTCTTATAAATGTGTTCTCTGCCTCCTTGATATCAACTTGGATTTCTCTCACCTTTTCCTTCATTTCCCTTTCTCCAGTGCTTGCTGGTGGACGACACTTTAGGTTATTGTGCCAAACTCGACAGATACTTTCTTTATATGGAAAATATAAAATCTTAGCTTCCTTGATTATTTTTCATGGAAGTAATAATTACAATGTGTTGGGCAATGTGGACCCCGCGCAATGATAAGATTTTTTGTGAGATTGATAATTCTCTCCAACGATGCAAAGCAATCATCAGGAAGGAATTTGCCTAGGTTATCATGCGTGCAAAAAAAGATATTCAGCCCATTATGTCTTTATGGCTAGAAGCATATGTGTAACTATACTTATTTTCTTCATTTCCTTTTTTTTACCTTAATTCATCCTTGTGGAGCTTGTAGCCCAGTTTTGTTTTGTACGCTTTGTTTTTAATAAATTCTAGTAGGGGGTAAAACCTCTCCTGTTCCCTAGAAAAAAATAAGCATCAACCAGCTTATCGAACCGTGAAATCATCAGCCATTGTTGTCTCACAAAGGAGAACATAAATGCAACCCAATTTAACTTTTTGTGCTACAAGGGATTTAGTAAAAAAACTGTTTGCTAGCACAAAGTATAGGCAAGAAATGTATCAAGCAAAACCACCTCCTCACTATTTCGCATATGTATGTAACTCACTATTTCCACACTTTTATTTTTTTTTTTGTTCCTTTATCTAAAAAAATGTAAGTGTGGAGAAACAATTATTCTATGGGTGAGTAGCAGCGGTGTGGCAGCGGTTCTGCCGGTACTCTTGAGAAACAGAAATACTTCTCGTGGCCTAATTCTTGCTTACCTTGAAGGGTTGAACAGAAATCTACCTCACCTTAAACCTGCTGCCAAGCGTACCAAGTTTGCTAAACGGACAACATTTCGACAATAAAGGTCAAGGCACAAGCATATATTTCTGCTAAGCCTTGAGATCCTTATCCTTGGGCTCCTTGTTGTGGTAACGCTATCTCATGTTGCCAGTGCTGCCGATCCACACAACCAGAGTAAACACGACTGAAACAAACTATAGCGCGAAGCAAAGCAACACGCTGGACTGGGGCTAGGCTTGGATGGGACATGGATAGTTTTTTTTTTTAACCGAAGGCATCCCTCCATTTCCATTATCGAAACAACGGAAATACATTGTTTGTTTGGATCAGACATGGATAGTTGGGCCGAGACTAGATCAATAGAAAATTTAATTACTGGCTGCATTAAGATTTGTCTAAGCTCTTTGAGAGGAGAACTTGAGCAAAAATCTACTACCTAGGATATATATCAAGAGTCAACCAAAATCATCGAACTGCTAGCAAGCTGAAATCAAATCCATTAGTAGTGTTCAAAAAAAAAAAAGAAATCAAATCCATTAGTCATTTACTTCTGTCCATGTCAATGTCCTCATTTATACGCCTATTTATCTGTGGCGTACTAGAATCATGACTTGTTACTGAGACATACTACAGTATACGAATTTTGGACATATTTTACAATTAACTAGTACAATACGGACGTACTAGGAGCTAATGAAATGGATCACACCAAGATTCAACCAATATAGAAACAAGGATTGAGCTCTATTTGCCATCGTTTTACTAGAAAAGAAAATCAAAATCCAATGTTTCATCTGCATGACAATTGATGTCATCCATTTTGACACAACACATTCTTTGTCATATGTATCAGCAAACACTTGACCCTTCAAGACTGTTGCCCATGCATGTTTGTCTTTTTGCATCATTGTTTTCTTGAGTCTGAGTATTAAAGCGGTAAAATATACATGATACAGAAAGAAAATGAATCCCTTAACGGTTTATTTAGCTGCATACCAACCCACATTACATTACTTTCTCTATTTATGACAAATTAGGATTGTAAATGCACATTGGCATTACCTTAGGTGATTGCTCCCTGTCCTGTTACAATTGTTGCAACTTTTAGATGTTTATTGCTTTGATGAGTGTAATATGACAAGTCTTTTTTTGTGGCGTGCATTATGTTTTGCATTCTCGTCTATGTGTTGATTGAACATGGCAATCCACAGTTTTCAAACAAAACCATCCAATCTTCATTGTTACGAAAAACCTGAAACCAGTCTTAGGAATAGCAGCAGCCCAAAAGATCATCTGGATAGTGCATTATTTCTTTGTAAGTAAGAACATTGTAAGTAAGTAAGTTAAAAAATTATTGGAGCAAGCAGGATGCAGATATCCTGCCATGAAGAGACATCACTGTGTTGTCGGTGCAACATTTGACTCGTGTTACTCGTCCAGGTGTTTTTTCCTTCAGGTTTAGAAATGTCTGAATGTAAAGTGCAGCATTTATTTTTCCTTCTTGTTGATTGTTGACTTGTCAAAAGTTCTCTAATAACACAAGTTAACAATGATTATATATATTTCAGTTATGATGATCTGATATGTATTTATTGTGCGGTGCCTGTGACGTTTGTAACTATGGAGACTGTTAAATACTGGAAGCAACAAAACTATATATAAGACCCAAAGCATTTACTGCTCACGAGAGTCATTCGCAGGTGGAATTTATGCTTTTTTTTTCGTTCCGATCATCATATATATCTCAATGCAGAGCTCAAATTAGAAGATTGTAAGACAGGAAAATATGACTATTCACTGGCACTAGAAGATGGCAGTAGCTAGTGAAGCTCCCAATTTAGTTCCGACTAGGAGTTGGAGGCATTGGGAGAGTACTGGATGAAATGGAGTGTGAACTATCAATTGCAATGATGTAAACCTTTGTGAGCTTAGTGGATTGTTTGAGCAGTCCCCACAACTGAAGCTGCAACATATGCATGATTCTGAATGAAAATCCTGGGTGGTGTCACAACTCTGTTTAGAGCAGCCTAGCATGGTGGCATCACACCAAGAAGCACCAGCCGAGTTGGTGACAAAACAGAACTAATTGCTAACAGAGTGCGACCTAGCTGAACAGTCCTACATAGCCGCATCATTCAATGAGGATCATACGCACATGCTTCTCTAGTCTTCTAAGAAACTAGTATAAGAACTTAGGACATATTCTACAAGTACTACAATGACGTACTAGGAGGTTATAAAGAAAAGGATCACACCAATTTTTTTTGAAAAGATTCAACCAATAAAAACCATGGTTGACATCTATTTGCCAACATTTTAGTAGAAAAATAAAATGGAAATCCAATGTTTGATTGGCATGACCAATGATGTCGTCCATTTTGACACAATGCATTCTTTTTGTTGTATATATTAGAAAACACTTGACCCTTGGAGACTGTTGTCCATGAATGTTTGTCTTTTTGTATCATTGTTTTCTTGAGGTAGAGTACCAAAGAAGTAATATTTTTTTCATGTATATACATGACACAAAGAAAATGAATCACTTAACGCCTTGTTTAGTTGCATACCAATCCACCCCAATCCACATGGGTTTGGAGGCATTGCTGGGTTGGATAATTGAGCCTATCCTAACACATAGCTAACATATACGTTATTGTTATTTGTGCTGATGATGCAGTAATGCATGTGCCCTGTTGAATAACTCTTAAGTAAAAAACAAGCAAAAATTTACAACGCTTATAACAATGAGTTAGATATTCATTAACTACTACACAACCTGAAAACTCAATTAGTCGGATCCTATCCATGCATGCACCTGTAACGAGGCTAGCTGCCACAAGAAATCTGAGAGCTGGAGGCATTTACAACAACAATGATGATTATGGGAAATAGGTAATAAGTGTTAGAGAGTAACCCGGCATGAGAGCTTGCTGTATACAGCTCCCCCATTGCCTATATGAAAACACTGTCTATTGCCGTTCAATGTATCGAGTATTCCTTCTTTCATGGTAAGAGAGAAGCTACGATCCTAGCCTCTCGCTTCCGCACGAAAACCGCGTCGCCGCTGGTCTTCCCGATCGCCGCGTCGTCGCCGATCCACACGATCGCGCGGCACTCCTACCGCCATCGCTGAGTACGCATACTCGCGGGCCCTTCCCGTGTCCGTGCTAGCAGTGCCGCCCTAAGAGGGGTGCAGATTGTGCGACGCACGAGGGCCCTGGCGGGATGGGGGCCCAAGCCCAAGTATGTAGGATCTCAGTACATTTAGCCTTTAGCTAGTTGAAATCGGTCAATCCTGAATTCCACGAGACTACAGCCGCCACCAAACATACATTTACGTATGTCGGTTGCAGCTCAAACTGTAGTCCTCGATTGATTGATCGGTGATCGATTGACTGGACGACTGCTCGAGCGATTATACACATTATAAGATTTTTATATACAATCTCTCACAAATAAAAAGAAAGAAATTAAGACTACCGTTTCATGCGTCATTAGCCTTAAGGGTCTTCCGTCTGCCTCCGTGCGATCTTCCTCCGTCCCGCGCCACAAATGCCTCGTCCTGCGATATGGGTTAATTAACTAAAAAAGGAATCCCCTCCGTGTTCCACTCCCTGCCCGCCCTCGCCATGCAGCCCATGATCCAAATATAGAAGCCACGCTACAAATATGGAAGCGGTGCGATATCCCCACCAAAGGAAATTACAACAGCGAGATCTTCTCTTTCCCTCCGTCGACGTGCGATTGATATTGGTTGCTCCAAAAGGAAATTGCTTCCTCCAGGCACTGCTCCACGCCCTGCTCCATCGCTGCTCTCGCGGCGTCCTCCTCGCTGTGTGCCAGCGCCACCGGAAACATCGGCGCCTCCACGACGCGTCGTCGTCCTTGCCGTTCGCTGCGACTTGCACCGGAGCCGTCGTCCTCGACGCCACCTGAGCCGTGCACCCGAGCCGACCGACCAACGTCCAGGTCGTTCAAGATCGACGCCGCGCCACCACGGACGTCATGCCTCCATATCCGGCCGGTGGAGTCAGGCGTCTACCGAGCCCGTGCGCCGGTGGAGATCAGGCAGCGCCGCTGCCTTCAAGGGGCAAGCAGGTGTGTGCAATGAGCAAGTTCAAACTTTTATTACTGCCGTAGATCTCCATTGCCCTCCATTGCTGTAGACCTCCATCATATTACTTTTATAAGAAAGCATCAGAATGATACCTGCAATATTTCCTTTTTATTATGGACTTCACCATGGAGGATAGGAACATACTCTTCAGCTTCAAGATCGCATTCTGTAGCAAAAGAATCACATCTATCAACTCTTTTCACTGCTGCACTATTTGCTTCGATGTATATAACTTTACCTACTGCCACCTATTATATCCATAAGCAGACAATGAGAAACCTAATAAAGCAACAAATGCAGATGCTAGAATAGTACAGTAACCCAGAATGCAAATATATAGTGCATGAACTCTATTTTCCATACTCAACATGAAATTGCTCAGAGCCTTCAATGTATCATGCAATTTGGAAATATTACTGTCATCTGTGATATCTAATTCACTATTCTTATTCTGTAGATATTGACTTGAACTAGACAGAACCTTCGCGGGTATGGATTATGTGTACGGATACATTGTTGTTTACATTGTAATCAAAGTTTACATTGTTGTTTCCTATATGCAACCGAGAGCAGACCACCTAAACATGTGGAGCTGCAGTAGGCATGTAGGTATGAAGCAATTTTTTTGAATTAGAATTGATCTGTTATGAATAATATGAAGGATTTAGTAACATATACCAAGTATGGTGTGTCAGCTTACTGCGCAGCATTCAGATGTGGATAGTATTTATAAACATGAGGGTAAGCATTGTGTATTTTCAATCCATCTTTTCATTGATAGAAAATAACTGTAAGGCAAAAGCATTACAGTGAGATGATACCTTTTCTCAGATCTGCTGATCTGTGAATCCAAACAGTATGAAAGACTTTCAGAGGCTCTGGCATGGCATTTTTCAATAGATCAGTTAACTTCTTGTTCGACCTCTGCACGGTATGAGCATGGAGCAGGTCTGCTGATAGCAAAATCCAAACAGTAGGACAAAGTTTCAGAGTTTCTGCATGCCATTTTTCAACCAAACTATCAATATTCAGTTGGGAGAGCTGATTGTAAGACGCAACATTCTTTAATAGTTTCTTGATAACTGAATGTAAGAATCATGTGAAAGTTAAAATGTGCACTCTAAAATTGTTGAGGAAAACTAAATGTGAGTTGTGAGTGGAACCTAAGGCTGCATAGATTTACTATAGCAGTGCAGTGTTAACTTGGACTGGTACCACTCAAAATTCCCCGGAATGTCAGTAGATTTATTTACAGTTCAGTAAATCGCACGGTTGGTGCACTCAGTGCAGAAATCAACTAAACTACAGTTTTCCTAAGCTCACAGTTTCAGGTTACCTGTTGATCCATGGCACCACATTCGTCAAAGACACCATCAACAACCTTGAATGAGATTAAAACGGGATAAAGCATTTGGAAAACATATACAGTTCTAAATATTTTTCTCTCAAAAAAAACATGCCTAAATATTTTGGAGTGGAGTTTCCGAAGAAGCATTGGCGATTATGTATGTGTATGTGTATCTCCCCGCGCTGGTGTTCTCTCACGGTTAGTTATATGTTGCGATGTTTAGAGCCACGCCAAGAATGAATATCAAGATCCTTACTCTCCCATACGGATGCACAGAAAGATGAGGCTAAAAAGGTGGAGAAGAAAAATGCTAAAAAGATTGCTAAGGAAAAAAAAATACCACTAAATAAAAAAAGGCAAGGATAAGATCCCAGTAGTGTGGGGATCTTTCCTCAAGAATATTAGACAAGGTAAGAACATAAACAACACATATAATTCTTTTTTAATTCGATTTATATTGTATAAATATTATTTTACTGACGCAATATTTGTCATTGTCCTTAGGTATTTTTAAATGGTTCATAAGACTCAACACAGAGTCAGGAATATTCATGTGGAACATTGCGTTATTTAATTTTACAATATTATTTTGTTATCGTGCGATCCATGTGTTTTTATACAAAAGTTTTTCAACCCGTGGCAACGCACGGGCACGATACTGGTTATATATAATCTAGAAGTTCCGTCGCGACAAGCTCGTCAGAGGGCCCTTAAAATCCTAGGGCAGCACTGCGTGCTAGCTACCTGCACCGCGCGCCGCCGCTGCCGCAGGGCCTGCTCGGCGACTCTTCCTCTACCCCGACGCTCCATTCAAGAGGCGCCCTCGCGTGGATCGCGTCGTACCGTACCGCGACGTACGCGAGGCACCGACGCCGAATCGCGCATGACCGGATCGCGCGTTCCTCTACGCCAGGACCGGATCACGCCTGACCGGATCGCGCGCTCCTCTACGTCGCCAGGCCACCGGGACTGGATCGCGTGACCGCGGCCCCGTCCGTCTATGTACGTCTACATCTCCTCACGACCGTGATCAACAACGCGCCAGATCGCGACACCGCGCCCGACTGCGGCATCGCGCGACCGCGTCCGTCCGTCTACGTCGCCACCGTATCATGTCTATATCGACCTATCGCGCACGCGCCGGGTGATCGCGTCGACTGCTCCGCGGTCCGTCTACGTCGCGCGCATACATCGACCTACCACGCGCGCTCCAACACTCTGCGACGTTATCCGCTCCACGGCGCGACCCGCCTGGAGCCGTCACCACTCGCGGATTGCTTGCCCATCGATCACCTCGTGAGCAGTTCCGTCTGAGTAAAAAAGAAAAAGGGGGAAAAAAGAGAAAAAAAGAAAGGTAGACCTCATCACTGGCCACACGCTCTGAGGAGATGAAGGGAACACACGGCATCGGTTGACCTTCACGTCACACACACAACTCCTCCACATGCACTGAGGATGTCACCTATAGGGTGACCTCATCACTGGCCACACGGCTACGGCGGTTCCTCTAGAGAGCAGGTGTTGTGGTCTTCTTCACCAGTTGCCTTCACCGCCATCCCCATCCCACAGTTGCAGCAGTACTCGGTGTCCTACTCGCCATACGGCGCCGGCGTATATCCTCTTGCGTTTGGTGTGTTCGGCTACAGAGGTGTCCAGCCCGGCCCCTACACTGTGCAGCAGCGACAACAACAACAGCTCTAGCCACAGTCGCTCGTCCACAACTCAGCACCGTGACATTGAACCAGCCGGCGTCCGAGAGGTATGCTGATTCCGGCGCTGGCTCTCACATGGTCGACAACGTTGGTATACTATCATCTTCTCATCCTCCTTCATCATCAAGTCCTTCGTTTATCATTGTTGGTAATGGAGCTTTCATTCCTGTTACCTCTATTGCGTCATACTAATCTTTTTCGTTCTAATTTCTAGTCTCGCCTAACATTATTAGGAATTTAATTTTCGTTCGCCTTTCACCAATGATAATAACTGTTCCATCGAGTTTGACCCATTTGGCGTTTTTGTGAAGGACCTACAGACACGGAGAGTGATCGCTAGGTGCAATAGCACGGGTGACCTCTACCCATTCTTTCCACTAGCACCAGCCAACACCACAACCCTTACCACAGTCTCATCCTCTACAACCCTTTGGCATCGTTGCCTTGGTCACATTGGTCATGAGGCATTGCCCAAGCTCATTAGTTCCAATGCTATTTCCTATAGTAAGTGCCACCCTGATTATATTTGCCATGCTTGCCAATTAGGCCGTTGTGTGGGTCTTTCTTTTAGCATGACAAATTCTTGAGCGTTTCATCCGTTTCATTTAATACATTGTGACCTTTGGACCTCCAGTTGTTAGTGTGTCCCGCTATAAATATTATTTTGTCATTCTTGATGATTGCACCCACTATACCTGGACACTTCCTTTACACCTCCACTTGTTTGGTGTTTTATCTAACCTTTTCTCATTTGTGCTCATGCAGTTTGACTGCCCCTTTAAGGCGGTTCAGTGCGACAATGGCTGTGAGTTGGCTCACTCCTCAGCCCACACGTTCTTCCTCACCCACGGTGTAGTTCTCCGTTTGTCGTGTCCATACAATCACAACAGAACGGACGTGCTGAGTGCACTCTTCGCATACTTAACAACATTGTGCACTCAATTCTTTTTCAGGCTGGTCTTCCTCCGGTTTATTGGGCTGACACCCGTCACATATGTTGCCCAGATATGGGCCGTCACACTGCCACCTACATGATAAATCATCACCCAACAAAAACACTACACGGCTGCACTCCTTTCCTTGCACTCAATGGCACACAGACCTGCTACAGTCATGTTAGAGTTTTCGGTTGTGCGTGCTATCCTAACCTATCCTCCACAGTTCCACATAAATTATCACTTCACTCCTCCTTGTGTGTTTTCCTCGGATACTCCTCCGACCACAAAGGATATCGATGTCTTGATCTTCATTCCAATCGGATCATTTTGTCTCGTCACGTTGTTTTCGACAAGATTTGTTTACATTCTTCGAGATGTCCACCACCCCGAGGACCCTAACACAGTTGCATTCTTGGACGATGATGGTGATTCCTCTTCGCCTATTTGGCCACGAGGTGTGACTGCAGGTACTCGCCTCCCGGCGGCATGGATGCCACCCCAGGACCCCTAGCGCCCCTCACCCCGTGCCTCTTTTGTCGGCGACACGGTGCACGACACATTGTTAGGTGCTGCCACGGCGCCCATAGGTGGCGCCCCTTTGCTTGGGCCGACTGGTGCTGCTGCCCTTGTGGACTCAGCGTCCCAGGTTGTTGCCAGCAGCGCCGGATGGACCACCGGCTGCACCACCACAATCGCCCCGGAGGTGATCGTCACTATCACCAATGCGCACAGCATGCGCACACGTGGCAAGGATGGTTTTCGGCAACCCGTAGATCGACTCAATCTCCACGCGATGACTGCGACTCCTTTTCCAGTACCTTCGTCTGTCTGTGGTGCTCTTTTGGACCCGGCCTTGCGTGTTGCTATGCAAGCTGAGTTTGACACCTAGCAGGAGAATGACACCTGGACCTTGGTGCCTCGCCCTCCTGGCGTCAACCTTGTCACCGGCAAGTGAGTTTTTCTTCGCAAGTTCAAGTCCAATGGCTCTCTTGACTGCTACAAAGCCCGGTGGGCGCTTCGCGGTTTCACACAGCGTCCGGGTATTGACTATGATGAAACCTTCAGTCTAGTTGCCAAGCCAGCAACCATCCAGATGGTACTCACTTTGGCACTCTCTCTCTTCTGGCCAATTCCCGGCTTGATGTGAAGAATGCATTTCTTCATGGCACCTTGTACTACACACAACCGGCTAGGTTTGTCGACTCTTCCAAGCCCAATTATGTCTGTCATCTAAACAAGTCACTCTATGGGTTGAAGCAAGCTTCTCGCGCCTGGCATAGTCGCTTCGCCTCTCACATCACCTCACTTGGTTTTATTGAGGCCAAGTCTGTCACATCACTATTCATCTACTGCAAAGGCGATGACATGACTTTTCTTCTACTATATGTTGATGACATTGTTCTCACTGCGTCGTCTCCGAGTCTCCTCCATCGGATAATCGTTGGACTTTGCCAGGAATTCTCCATGACGGACAAGGGGCCTCTTCATCACTTTCTAGGTGTCAGTGTTCAGCGCAGAGGTGACAGGAATTCCCCACTCACCACCGGAGGCGCACGACCACTTGTGCATGCCACAGCTCGATGCGTAGTACCCCGGCACCACAGGCAGTGTGACGGGGAATGGCACCGAGCAGCGACATGGCCACGGGCAAGATAGTTGAAGCAAAGGCCCACCGAGTCCACGAGGAACCGGACGACGTCGCTTTGGGGCGGCCTTTCCTTGGCCAGGCGCCGTAAGTGGCCGGCGGAGGATCTCTTGCCACCCATTAGCATTGGGGGCGGAAAGGCGTTGGCGGACAGGGATACGGCCCTCGACCGGGTGATCGGGCATGTTGTGGACCAGCTGCGGGCATGCTCGACCACGCTTCCGCTGTCTATAGCCTGAGCGTGCTTGCGCACGTGGGGGAGACACCATCACCGGTAGCGCCGGGTGACGCACGACGTCTAGGTAGGAGATGGGAATGGTGTCCTCGGACTCATCACCATCAGTGTGAGCCTAACGGCGCTGCTTCGTGCGTCCCCCAATCCTGGGATAAAACGGGGCGCATTAGGCGACAGTGGAGGGGAGCCGGGGGACGCGGCCGCGACCACAAGCGACGGGGCGGCGGCCCCAGCAGCAGCAGCCCCAACCCGCCGGCTGTAGACTCGACGGCGACAGCGGCGGCACCGGTCCCACACGTTTGACGCCGGAGCCGACGGTGGTGGGCGCCGGGACAGGAACCGCGTCGTCGTCTTCCTCGTCCTTGAAGATGTCCTCGACGACGACCTTGTCCTCGAGCAGATGCGTCGACGTCCTCAGCACGCCCCCACACGGGCAGCTGCAGTGGAGAAGAGGGGTGGAGTAGAGGCCTCAAGACGGCGTCGATGCCGTCACCGGACGGGCAACGGCAGCCATGGCCCCTCCCTGGGCCTCCCTGTCCATCCCGCAAGTAGCGAAGGTTGTAGCCGGCCCCAGGGACGTCTTCGACTGGGAGTGACAGCGGGCAGAAGCCCTCGGCGAGCTGGTGTCCGAGAATCCCGAAGAATAGCACCCATGAACTGGTAGATTAGGACCTGGGGAACTCGAATATGGTGGTGGATTTGGGGGAGAGGGGCTGGGAATGGTGATCGACGAGGGGGTGGTGGAGCAGCGTCACCGTCGCCGTGCATCTCTGCTAACTCTCCGCAATGAAGGAATAGAGTCATCATATATAGACGTTTTTTTGCTACTCACATCTGTGATGACACTGCTTTAGTGATGTGATTGTTCCACCGTCTCTCGTGACTTTTTACCCACGTCTCTAATCTACGGATTGCGGTTCTAATAGTGTGTGTCGCGGTGCTTGATGTTGAACATACATAGTTTAGAGTAAAATACAAATCTGGTCCTTAAACTTTTCATAGTGTATCACCCCGATCTATAAACTCTTAAAGTATGTCATTCCGATGCCTAAATTTAATTTAGGTCTCAAATTGGCCCGTTAAAGATCCAATACCCTTCACAGTAATACCCTTAACTCGAATGGACGATTTACTTCTGCTCCTTGACCCGTGCGAGTAACCCTCGCAACTCTCACGACGGCGCTGGTCGTCGCAAGAGGGTCGGATCCTCCACGATTCATCGCTGTGCGAGGGTCTGGATCCTTGAGGACTGCTCGCGACGACTGGACTGATCGTGTGGTCGATCTTCACGTAGGTTTGTTCCATATACCTGACTATGGATACTTGTTTTCCATCCGTGACCATCGTATACAAAAAGTTTGATCCTGGAAAACATACGCATGGTGTTGACACTCAAAATTGGCAAAGGAAAGACAACACAAGTCAACGCATTAACGAACGGCGGAAACGGATGACTTTGGCGCGAAACAATAGCGCCGGACGCACCCTAGGCCCGCGCCGGACGCGCCGGCATGCGCCGGACACGGTCCAGAGCCGCTCGCGGGAGGCCTAGGCACCGGACGCCGCATCGGACGAGGCCACAGGCGCGCGCACGCGAGGTCCACAGCGCCGGACGCGGGCTGCCCAGGCGCCGAACGCGGCCACGGGCGCGCGCGCGGTCCACAGTGCTGGACGCGGGACCCCGGGCGTCCGGTGCGCGCCGGACGCTGTACAGAGGCGCCCGAGCGCGTGGAGGCGCCGGACGCGCCCCGGCGCTGTTGACGTAAAAGCGATTCCGTACGGAATCACGTTTTTGGTAATTTGTGATGTGGGAAACTTGGAGAACGCGAGTTAGAGTTGTTTCCATCAGGATAAGACCACCCCCCTCTATTTATATGAGAGGATCATGGCCGATTGATCCCATCCACATCAATCGACAAAACACAACACGATCAAACATGATTTAGTCTATCTTCTTCTATCTCTAGCCCTAATCTCCTCTTCCTTCTCCGTCGCCGCTGCCATGAACAGGTGATCGACGATGACGATAAGCCCTAGATCGGTCAGGCCGGCTAGGGCGCCCCATTGCCGCCGCACGTCCACACGGGGTCCGTCCCGGACGTGTAGGGTTTCGGGTTTCAAGAGACATCGCCGGCGTGTCTTGCGTATCGCGCTCCCGACGAGGGTCCTCCGGCGACGTGTCTTGCGTATCGCGCTCATCACTGGAGGCATAAGGTCCAGTTGTGGACATCTTCAGGTACCGGCCGATCCCTGTATTCGGCTTGCCCTACATCGAGCAATCTAGCTCCTTACCTGGTGTGTTGGCCTAATTTTAGCGTCAACACACTTTTTGGCGACTCCGCTGGGGAACGATTGCTTCGGCTCTACTTTGTAGTTGAATCTTTCTGACCAAGCCTATCCATTGATTCCATGTTTTGTGTTCGCCAGTACCGTTGCATTTGGCCCGCAAGGCCGATCGCATCTGGTTTTGATCTCCCGTGATTTTGTGCTATTCATCGGAGGAATTCAGCAAGGAGGTCAAAGGTCTAAGTCATGGAGCACTAAGGGAATTCATCACATTATTACTACAATGATCCTGAGGTACGACTTGCAAGTGCAGATGATGAGTTTTACAATTATTTTGCAAGTTATACAAATCATGATGTTGATGTTGCTAGCTGTGATGATAATAAATATTGTTCATCGGTTAATGCTTTAGATGAATATCATGATCAAGAACCGATGTTTGATGATTTTAATTCCTTTAATACTATACAACATGTAGATTCATATTCATCGGCTAGTAGCTCACATTATTTGTTCTCACCACAAGAGAAGCCGATGAATGAGACAATTGGCTATGATGAAAACTTAGCCGATTACTCCCAAAATTTAGCACCCTATACCAATGAAATTTATAATTCGGCTTCATATGATTTTAGCCGGATCAATGAAAATTCAACAAGGTGCATTAATGGCAATTTTCATAATTCGGCTTCATGTGTTACTACTAACTCTAGTCGAATCAATGAGGACTCAGCAAAGTTCAAGAAAGCCATTACTTGTGACTCGGCTTCATATGCTACTTGTATCTTTAGCCGAATCGAAGAGGATTTAGCTCACGCCAGAAATCCATTTGGCTCTTCTCAATAGAAAGTGCCCACTTATCATAGGCCGAAATTTGAAAAATTTAGCGGTGAAGATGATTATACTTGCTTCAGAACACGTTATTTGGTATCTTCGGTATCTACGGTTAAGTGGTGCATGTAAAGAAGACTATATGAAAGTGTGAAATTTTCCTTTATTTCTTACTCGTACCGCCTTTGTATGGTTTACATCTTTACCAGAAAATTCTGTTGGATCATGGTCTTGTTTGATGAAGTTGTTCTATAAATATTTTGGCAAGACCAATGAAAAAAGGCCGATTACAATTAAGTCATCAGCCAAAGCTCAATCCAAATTGGTCCCTTTGGCGCCTGAAACCGATAAGACCAGTTTAGAAAAGACTAATATTATACCTCCCGGTATGAGATTGTCCTACTGTTACATTGATAAACAGGGCAAGCTTGTTTTTAGAAAACAACCTGAATTGGTCCTTTCGGCGCCTGAAACCGATAAGACCAATTTAGAAAAGGCTAGCACTATACTTCCTAGAGATGCAAATCCTTCACCTTGCAATAAAGTGCTTTCCATGGCTGAGACTTTGGAGATAAATAATCCAGCCATCTTAATCAGGTCGTAGCAAGCCGATTCTACTATTGGGAAGAATGTGATAATCGGCGAGCCAAGAGAGCCTAAGAAAGGAAGACAGATTGTGAACCGTGAAGTGGTGCTAGAGAAGTCCAATGGCAATCAGGAGAATCTCAAGATTACTATCAAGTCTTCTGAGCTCGGGGGGCAAGCCCAAACTCCCAGGAATAAGCAAAAATCGGTTAGTAATACTATTATGCAGAAGATAGTGAATAAGCCGACTTTGAAAGTCCACCAAACCGATTTTAATAATGCTAAGTAGAAAAATCAGCAAGACCAATTTCTCAAATCGGACAAGCTAGTGATAAGCAGAAAAAGTAGCACTGCGTTTCCCATGGCCGATTGAGCTATAGCCAATCGAGCCTCAACAAATTAAGACCGATTAAGCCAGTTCCATGTAAACTTGCTAATCTGGTCCAGCGAAAGATCAATGAGCGAGTTGTTGCTAAAGTTGTTTCTACAGGTGCTCCAGCAAAGAAAATGATGGACCGATTATCATTGATAATCTGGACCAATCAAAAATTGAGAAGATGTCAAGGGGCACTAGTGCTAGTAATTATGAAGCTCAGAGCAAAGCATCAACTCCTAAGAACTTCAAGCCACCATGGTGCCCTACGGGTGTGTCAAGAACACAAAAGAGTAAACTTCAGCGTACTTGGTGCATGAGAGATACACTTATTGTAGTGCCTACCGATGAGAGTTCGGTTTATTTGGTTTCCACTATTGATGGTCTTGCTTTTGCACATGTCAGAGAATTTTGTGAAGGTCATGATGATTGCATACCTCAGGACGCTATCTTCAAGAGGCCATCAGACCCAGTGAAACATCTTAGAGCATTGCATGTGACAGGGTATATCAATGACAACTTGGTCAATCACATGTTAGTGGTGTCATACCCAAATTTCGAAGGAACAAGATGGATATATTAGACCTTATGTGCGCCCCGGATCGGTCACACACATAACTGACAAATTGTGGAAATGTATCATCACAATGCTTATTCCATAACAAATAGTATCTGATACAAATTATTAAACATTATTATAGCGAAATCTATGAGAATCTCTCAACGCGGAAGCTCCAAACAACGGGTACATTGACTTGTTGACTACAAGTCTAGTACTCCTGGCGGTAATCCTCATTGTAGTCTTGATCTGGTGTGGGTGGGAAAAACAAGGGTGAGTACAAACGTACTCAAAAAGTATAGCAAGTAATTTGATCCCATGAACTCATGAACAATGTAACATAAATAATATAAAGCATAAACGGTAAAGAAATGAGTAAGTTAACAATCAAAAGTTAGCATCTTAGTGTAAGGATTCAAGGCCACTGGTGTCCTTGAGCAAGGCTAGCATACCAGTTTAATAAACTCTGCGCAGAGGTGTACACTATCCCTGTGGGTCGTGATTTACCCTTTCATCCGAGATGATCAGCCTCTTAGCTCTCTACCAAGGAAAGCCGACAGGGATCACTATGAAGCCTTTCAAAGGTTCGCCTAACAAGTTAGGGCCACTAGGGTTTCTGTGATCTGCAAGTGTAGGGCCCTCCTTCCAACGGCACAACGACCCGCAGCCTATACACATGACAGAAGCCACACTACACCCAACTCGAGTCACACCCCTCATGCGCCCTTTCAGGGAACCTCTAACAAGCTAGAAAAGGTCCCCATACTAAGCTAAAGCTAGAGCCATATAGCCCTCACAGCTGTACAGTAAATCCAGGAGGTTCTCTTGCAGATAAATCTTCAAGTTGCTAAACAGTTATTTTGATCGTTCATTGCATAAATATTAATTAAGTTACAGGGATAATAGACATAGAAGGAAACCCAAACTATACTTGCCTTGATTATCAAATTCCTGTTGACACTGCTGATCTTCAATATATTGCTTCTGCTCAACGTGATATAGCTCACCGTCTATACGCGATAATACATCCACATAAAATCATGCATAGGCAATCATACACGAAGAAAACAATTCTATAATTAGAACAGTACACCAACAGTGATAAAACAAATATTAAAGTCTATAAAATTAATCTATGCATCGCTACGAACACATAGGCGTGAAAATCACCGAAATCGGACTTAAAACAGAGAAGTTATGAATTTAACAAGTTTGCCTACTATAAAATAATGAATTAATTATAAAATCAAATTTTAAAAGTTGTAAACAGTACTAAAGGTGCCACTAACATAAAGTTTACGATATTACGAATCTAACGCAATTTGAACGGGTCAAAACGGAGTTAAAACGGGCATTTTATAGGCATTTGAATCTAGTGGCAAACCTCTAATTTGCTGGAACTTTAATGGCATTGAACTAAATAAGGAATTCTGAAGTTCTAATTCATCCAGGGACCTAACTGTAAATATAATAAACTACAGGGGCTCTTTATGAAGATTACCCGCGAAGGGGCATCTTCTAATCTGGATCGTCCGATCCAGATCGGACGGCTGCGGTGGCTTGGGAGGGAAGGAGCTCTCCAGCACATTGGCCCTGGCGGCGGTTCGCGACAGCGCTCCGCCGGAAACTCACCGGCGACGGGCGGCGCGGCGCTGTTGTGCACAGGAGACGACGGCGCTAGCATCGGGAGAGAGAGGATTCGATTGCGAACTCACCTAGGACGAAGATGAAGGCCGGGGAAGGACGGGGACGGCGCGCTACGGAGAGCGCAGTCGACGGCTCCGGCGAGGTCGGGACGAGCACCAGGGCGTCACCAATTTGCGGAATTGAGCGGCGCTATGGATGCAGCTTGACTGCGCGAACTCGATGGAGGAATCAGTGGGGCATGGGGTGGTCTGTGGAGTAGAAATTGCGAGCTCGGGCGGAGCTTCGTCAATGGCGGCGGCGCTGCGGCTTGCGTGGAGGCGGCGCTAGTGCTCGGGCAAGGCGAGAGAGGAGGAGCGGGTGCGCGAGGTTGCCAGGTCATGGACTCGGTTCCATGCCGTCAATGGCGGCCGCGATTTCAATCGGGAGCGCGAGGGAGCGGGTCGGGGCGGCTGGCGGCATGCGTGAGCTGCGACACGGAGGAAGCGGAGGGCTCGGTCCTAGGCGACTTGGTCGGGAAGAAGCGCTCGACGCGCGGAGGGGCACGGACCAGCTTGGTCCTTGAGTGCCGGCTCGTGCGGGGATGAGGCCGGTTGAAGGTGGAAGCTGACAGGGCCGGGCCCACGTGGCAGTGAGTGAGAGAGAAGGGAGCTGGCGGCTGCTTGCCGCCACTGCTGGGCCGGCTCCTCAATTGGGCCGTGGCCAAATTGGCCTCGCGGGATGGAGAACAGGCCGGCTGAAGCTGGGTTGGGCCAGCAGGCCGAAAGAGAGAGGGGGGAGGAGTTGGGCCCGTGCTGTAAAAAAAAAGAAAGGGAAGAAGGCAGGCTGGTTTGGGCCTTCGGGCCAAAATGAAAGGAAAGGAGGAAGAGCAAAAGATTTCCTTTTTCTCTTTATTTTCAAAGTTTGCAAATCCATTTTCAAAAGTATTTAAATCACAATTCAATTTTGGTCAAAACCAAATAACACAAAATAAAATATGTAGCAGAATGAGTGCATCAAAAATGTATTTAACCTTATGATGACTTCTAATCTCATATAAATATTATTTTGCCCATGTTAAATATTCCCAAAATAGCATAATTAAATCATTTTAGCTATTTTAAAATATTGTAAAATTTTGAGTATTACAAGTGGACACCGGGGCCAGTGTGAATTTGATGCCTTATTCGCTTTCTAAGAAGCTTGGTGGATCTGATGAGGAACTAGTTAAAACCAAGAGAAAGATCAATGGAATTGGAGGAGGAAAACCTACTTTAGTCAAGGGACTTGTCTCAATGATGCTTACCATTGGGAGCAAGACATTAGCCACCAAATTCTCCACTGTACCTTCTAGTTTGCACCAGTTCCTTATTCAGTGGGTGGATAACAAGGTTGAAATTGTTCATGCAGATTTATTCACCTATGCTATGCTTGATGCCTCTATGCATGGGGGGCATGGTGATATGACATGCTTGTCAGGGAGAGATCTTACTAATGTTGAATTAATAAAATAGAAGAAGTCACGTTCCAGTCTCTCTAGAGCCGATCGACGATCGGTTCCATATCATCATATTATATGAATTTGCTTGAGCAAGAAAATCATCGGCCAATCTATATGGGCAAGTTGATATTGGAATTATTTCATGGCCGATGCATACTGAACAAAATTTGGAAGCCGATTATAATTTAGTTAATCAAGCTTCTCATGGATTTTTTGTCAACACTACTTGTTCTTCGTGCATCTAGAAGTTGATTTTCATCCATAACATTGCCGAAGTGATTGCAAATATGTTGCTTTGATTCAAAGGAGATAAGAAAAGGAGGTGTGTTATTATTGATTAATGTCTTCTTGATCCCAAGATGAGGTATGCCCATGTTTTAAATATATATGCATGTTCTTTGTATTATGTACTTGGGCTATTCCTTGCCAAATATATGTGTCATTGCATGGCGAGCCTATGTGTGCATTTTATATCGGCTAATCCTCATTGTTAGGATGGGCAAGTGGGCATGCACTTTTGCTGAAATATGAATTGACTCTTGAGCCACTAGAAATAATTAAAAGTCAAGTCATTGATGATTTTATTTTTGAGCATGTTTGTTACCCATAGGAGGCTTTAATCTTGATTAATCGGCATGCAAATAAGGCCAAGGTGTTGACATGATCATTGTTTCTTACAGTGTGCGTTATTTGAGACATGAAGCCGATTAAAATCATATTTGCTTCAAACATTAGAGCCGAACATAATTCTTTCATTCGGCTTGGGGTTATTCACTCCATGCAGGTAAAACATGTTGAAGCCAAAGGCATGAAAATTTAAAGGCCAACATGATAAGCTCAATGAGCATCTGGCTATTGCATCAGTGATAACTTTCATATATAAGAATAGCCGATGCGTATTTTTCTATGCGGATGCAAGTAAATTGGTTCAGCCAACCGCAACAGTCGGATTAACCAGTTCTTCTGAGACATATACCGCTGATTTCTCAAACGATGTCCCAAATCGGTCTAGTTCAAATTCTGGTAATGCTAATGCCGATTTAGGGAAATTGGAAGACTCCCTTGATAAAATATTTGCAGGATCCTAGCATCAAGTTGATAAGGGCATCGGAGAGTTGCATTTAAATGAACCCTATTGGATAACTGATGGTGATTTGCTGCTCAAATGCCTAGGATCTGATCAAGCAAAAGTGGCTATGGGAGAAATCCATGAAGAGATTTGTGGTACGTATCAATCGGCTTCAGAGATGAAGTGGTTGTTGAAAGATCCGGTTTTATTGGCTCACTATGATGGCCGATTGTTTCTGTTACTACAAAGGATGTAGAAATTCAATATAAGCTGGAGATGATGCAAGGTTGATAAGTCTCCCAAGAGCAATCAACAGAGAGTGCTTAATAAGAATTTCTAAGTGTTTGGCAAAAAGCTTAGAGCTCTTTCAAGCAATGGCCGATACATGTATCACCCTTAGAACAAAAATGGCCGATGTATATATCGCCCTTAGTCACCGACTAGCCGATATGATGGGCATCGTTGCTAGTTGGTTCAGGTGAAAGAGTATTTTCAAGTTCATTGACTAATTTACTTGAAAATATGGGGGCATGTGTGGACACTCAAGATTGGCAAAGGAAAGACAACGCAAGTCAACACATCAACGAACGGCGGAAACGGACGACTTCGGTGCGAAACAACAGCGCCGGACGCACCCTAGGGCCGCGTCGGCATGCGCCGGACGCGGTCCAGAGCCGCCTGCGGGAGGCCCAGGCGCTGGACGTCGCGTCGGACGCGGCCACAGGCGCGCGCACGTGCGGTCCACAGCGCCGGACGTGGGACCCCGGGTGTCCGGCATGCGCCGGACGCTGTACAGAGGCGCCCCCGAGCGCGTGGAGGCGCAGGACGTGCTGTTGACGTAAAATCGATTCCGTACGGAATCATGTTTTGGTAATTTGTGACATGGGAAACATGGAGAACGCGAGTTGCAGTTGTTTTCCACCGGGATAAGGCCACCCCCCTCCATATATATGAGAGGATCATGGCCGATTGATCCCATCCACATCAATCGACAAAACACAACACGGTCAAACATGATCTAGTCTATCTTCTTCTATCTCTAGCCCTAATTTCCTATTCCTTCTTCGTCGCCGGTGCCATGAACAGGTGATCGACGATGACGACAAGCCCTAGAGCGGTTAGGCCGGCTGGGGCGCCCCATTTCCGCCGCACGTCCACACGGGGTCCGTCCCAGGCGTGTAGGGTTTCGGGTTTCAAGAGACTTCGCCGACGTGTCTTGCGTATCGCGCTCCCGACGAGGTTCCTCCGGCGACGTGTCTTGCATATCGCGCTCATCGCTAGAGGCACAAGGTCCAGGTGTGGACATCTTCTGGTATCGGCCGATCCTCGTATTCGGCTTGCCCTACACCTACCAGGCGCCGGCCGATCACCGTATTTGGTTTGCCCTACATTGAGCGATCTAGCTCCTTACCCGGTGTGTTGGCCTAATTTTAGTGTCAACACATATATGCGGCCGGTTAGTTTAATAAATTGTACCACAACCAATCTGTTGTGTCAGACAACGGTCACTATAACCTAATAATGATGTCTGACCATCGGTCGTGCTATAACTTTCTAACCGATCATCGTTCACTATTTTTACTTGAACTCACCGGAACATCGGTCGCTACAGATTTACTGCAGACCATCGGTTGGTAAACAGACATCTTAGAGGCCATCGATTGGTCGGTGTAGCCCGTTTCCCTATTAGTGCGCTAAGCCAGCCCACCCATACAGACTGAAATTGATTTGGTCCACTAGTCAGTGTTTGCTGAAACCCTAAACCATTCACAAAAGAAAAAGGCAGGCCCATCTCAGCTTAGGGTGGGCGTTCAGGTTACCCAATTACTTCGGGTCGGGTAGTTCGTGTTTTAAAAACATCAGATAATGAATATTATTACCCGATTACAGTCAAAAAAATACTACCGCAAATTCGGGTACCCACAATTTTGGATTTTGGTTCGGGTATTATCCAATTTACACGAAATATATAAGATCACTGGATACACTCAAACAACATAAAATTTCTAATACAACTAGAACTAGAAAGAATATATAATAGATAGGTTGATAACTGATAAGCTCAATAGACTTGATACTTAATAGTCTTGACGTCTTGTGCAAATGCAACATGTACTATACACATTAAGAAAGATACATGTACTACATATTCGACAAGATAAAAAAAAACACAAATTCAAAAGTTCGGGTAGTTCAGGTACCGGTCGTAGTTACCCGAATTACCCAATATAAATTCAGGTAACAGGATTCACTATCAAAAATAGACATCGAGTAGTGCGGGTTTGGGTATTTTAGGTGCGGGTAACGGGTAGCTGTTAATATGCTGAGGCTTAATCTCAGCCGCCGCCCTCACGTCACCGCGGTCCGCTCCGTGTGCCTGCCCCACCCTCTCGTAACGAGGGCTCATGGCCACCGTCATGGCGCCGCACCTGCCGACCTCGCCGTCGCCGCGATCCCGATCTCGCCTGGGCCCAGCACGGCATCGCGGACGCATCCCGGCACCGTTCCTACCGACCTCATCGTCGCAAACGCGTCCCCAGTGTTGTGCCCACTGTTCTCGCCGTCCTCGCCATCGACGCGGTGGCGCGGCCATCTTTCGGGCCGCCTTTCCCTCCGTGCGCTCGTCGGGGTTGCAGCACCCGTTGTCTTCTTCCTCAGGAGAGGGCATGGACATCTGGGACCCTGATGCCATCTTTTTCCTCGAGATACCGCCATCTGTATCTGTGGTGATTAACTCCTCCCTTATCTTACTACTTGAGCCTGGCATCTCTGGATCTGAGTTTCTGCGACGCCAGGACGACCATGGCTGCTGCTGCTGCAACTAGGCCAGGGCCGATGTCTGCTACTGATGGCCACTTGGCTTCAGATTCTGAGGAGGATGAGGGCGGCCGCACGAATCCGGCCGGTGATGGCAGCTGCTTAAGCCCTTCCTCTCCTGCTACGAACGTATGACACCATGTTCTAGACAAAGCAACTGGTGAGTTTCCTTGTGCAAATTTAGGCTCTGTTCTTGTGTGGTATTTTCAAGCCTTCAGCAGCATAGAAGATTAGATAGATCTTGGAAACGACGAATCACATGTCTCTGTTCTTGTGCGGAAATTTTGTTTAGTTCATCTGTTCTCAATCTGAAGTATTGTACTCGTGAAAAAATTGAATAGGTTGCATAACCTGAATATTTATACAGACTTGCAAGCTAATATGATTCCGGTGTTACAGTACTATGTTCTTGAAGTTTCAAAAAAGGTACTCTGTTCTTGTGTAAATTAGATCGAGTTCATAACGAGTAAAACTAAAGAACACTGCTCAATGCTCATGATTGGGACAAACAGATCTTTGCGCGTGTTCTGATTTTTTCCGTTACACAATCTTGCATGACTATTTGACAGGCCAGAACAAAGAAATTTGATCCCTTCACCCCTTCTGTTACTAGCTTAATCGTGGGGTGGTGATGTCCTGCAGCGACAGGTTTGTTTCATTTCTCTCCTTTTACCTTTCTATCTTGGATATGAGATTAATTTGATACAACTTTTTTTTTTTGTTAATCAAGTCAAAATAAGTTATACATGCATATTGGATTTTGAGGTTTTGCTTGTTGTGATAAATAATTGATCTTACAGTATGGCTGTATGCAATTTCTTTAGTAAGTGAATACGATTACTACTGGATGGGTATGGCTATCTCATTAGTATACCAACAAGTGTTACTGCAGTCTTTTCAGCTGGAGAATTATCAATAAGTAGTTATTTCTAGCTGCAGCCAACTGCCTAATATCTCTATTAATAAACCAGTCACACATGTTTCATGTTGTCATTTCAGCCACATTTTTTTTTGACAAAGAATATATGCAGGAAGCAGTACTTTTGTACTACCAAGTGAGCAAGACTTATATGTGCACTACTATCTGTGCTTATATGATGATGGCAATGTCAAAAACTAGCTGAAAGTCTGAAACTAGTGAGTGGTGGTTATAGGTATCTATTAGATCCTTCAATTATGATTTTTTTTAATGTATCACACGAATAATAAACTCAGTATTGGTGACTGTTATAGTAAATGGTGGTTCTTGTTTGGCAGATATCTGGTTGAGTTACTTACAGAGAGGAAGAAGTGCCTCCTTTGTATACCCGACCCTCGAACCAGGTTTATTATGCTGAACTATTTTTCTTTTTCAATATATTATGACAACCGAAGTTTAATGTACAATATCATTTGTGATTGATCTGATGAACCAATGTACATGGATAAATTCCTAACTATTTTGATATATCTAGAAAATAAATAACTAGACAGAGATATATATTATTTTTTAAAAAATTTACCCACCTTGCCATTACAAAAATACCCTAAAGTAACCCCCTAAACTTAAGCGTTAATTACCCACATTTGCCATTATTAAACATAATGCACACTATACCACAGCCCAAGCTAGCGTCCAACCAAGGGTTGCTAAAAATATCGATATAGCGTTGGACGGTCGGTCGGTATAACTTCGTGGCTAACAGTCGGACGCTAAATCTTTTTCTGTTGTCCCTCGGTCGGTCGCTATTGTCATTAAAGTTTACCATCCAACAGTCGGTCGCTAAATCCTATGTTTTGGGTCCGCATGTCGGTCGGTATATTGAATTGGGCCTGCGTCCACAGCATTTAGCCCGATTCGCGTGTATGAGCCTGCTAAAGTTTTGTGGAGCTCGCCTGTCATACCAGCCCATATGGTTTTATGAAAACCCTACCGCTTCTCTTTCTTTCCTCCTCCCCGCCGCCGCTCAGGTCCTTGCACGCGCGACCATGCTCCTCGCTCGACTGCCTCGGCGGCGCGGCTCCCCTGCGCACCCCTGCTCCTCCGAAGCGCCTCCTCCACCTCACCCGACATTCGCGATGGCGGCGCGGCTCCCCGGCGCCCCCTGCCGGCCGGCCGCACGGCGCCCACCCGATGCCTCCTGCCAGTCCCCGGTATCTCCCTCCCAATTCCAATCCACCCCATCCCACCCATACGCGTGACTCTAGCAGACCTTAGTTCTTCCGGGGCTCGGTGGATCTGGTCCTCGGAGGAGCGGATCCGGCCGGCGGGCGGCCCTAGGGCGGCGGCTCCTTCGTTGTCGATTTAGATATGGCGATGAAGGCACCGGATTAGTGGAGTCATGGAGAGCCTCCAGCCCCAGTCTCGAACCACCTTGATGCAGCTAAGGGCGCTCGTTGGTGGCGCTCCAATCGAAGGTGTTGTCAGTCCGTGTGGTGCTGCGACAGCTCCCTCTTCCGGTCTCGCGCGCTCCCAGCTCCTGGCAGACGGCAGCAGGCTAGCAGCAGCCGTGGCTGTGCCCAGCGTTCAGCACGCAGTGCTGCTTTGCGCCTAGAGCCTGGGGCTGCGGCGTGCCCCTGGTGCTGGCCTTCCAGGTACTCACGGATACATACATTGGGCTTTGCATGTCTTGTAGTTTGGCCACGAGCTCATCTGCAATTTTATTAAGCCTGTAATTTGATAATGTAGATCTACAACGATGTAATCTTCCAGACCTACGCTACTACCTGCAGGATCAATCGAGTGTTAGAGTGTGGTACTTTGTTTGATATTTTGTGAAAAAGAAGAGAAGACTCTTTGATTATATCTTAATTTTGCAACCGCAGCTCAGTAGAATTGATATACATACATGATTTGACCACTAAAGTTTGGTATTTGTTTTTAACAACCTGTCCTAGCCGGAGAAAAATGAGCATAGGTAGCTTGTTTCTGAATAATAACATTTTAGTTCCCTTTTACAATATTAGTCCTTTTGTCATTTAAGTTCCCTATTACAATATTAGACCTACTGTGACTATAGTTTCATGACATAGAAAATTAGAGATATTTCTAATAGCTAAAGCTCGGCATGACATCAAAATTGTTCCAATCTGGTGAGGCTGCTGGGGAACTGCTGGGAGGACAAGGAGCTCCTCTGGTGTACAAGTACATGGCCAAAGGCAGCCTGGAGAACCATCTCTTCAGAAGTGAGCCATGTAAGTCACATTCTCTTTTAAATGAAAGCATGCGGAGGCCACAATTTGATTAAAAGAGCAATGCAAGATGCAACTGATACTTGCTTGGCCACCTGCTGCAATAATAATGTCATCTGCTTAAGCTGCATATTTTTTTATTAAAAGAGCAATGCAAGATGCAATTTGATTAAAAGAGCAATGCAAGTTTTTCCTTCTTTCTTTTACATTGATACACATTTTTGCTCAAGCTGCAGTAGCCATCATGCCTGATTGAGATTGGATTTGGGACTGATCCTTGCTAGTTTTCAAACTGAATTGGGTAATTGAATTAGAACAGCTGTGTGCATGTGCTTGTGATTGTGCCATTTATATTAATTATTAGTTGGCTTGTTATCTAGTCAATTCCTGGAGCCATATTCTTGCAAACCACGGCCGTAAAGCCTCTGCGAACTGCTTTCTTCACTACCTATGCATCTAGGCTATTGTCGTTCAATTTCAAACTCTAGATCTGTACAACTACTACTCATGAACCTTAGAACTTTGTAGGAGTTATGTACTGCCATGGTCATTATCTCAAATCATGTGAGGACAGGGAGCAAAGCATGTGGAGGACAAGGAGCTCCTGTTGGTGTACGAGTACATGGCCAAGGGCAACGTGAAGAACCATCTTTTCACAAGTGAGCCACGGAGTAAGTCACATTCTCTTTTAAATGAAAGCATGTGGAGGCCACAATTTGATTAAAACAACAATGCAAGATGCAACTGATACTTGCTTGCCCACCTGCTGCAATCATTGATAGATCAGTAACCATCATGCCTAATTGAGATTGGATTTGGGACTAATCCTTGCCCACCTGCTTGAATCATTGAGAGATTAGTAACTCATACTTTCTATTGCATTGACACACATTTTTGCTTAAGCTGCAGTAGCCATCATGCCTAATTAAGATTGGATTTGGGACTGATCCTTGCTAGTTTTCGAATTGAATTGGGTAATTGAACTAGAACAGTAGTGTGGAGCTCAAGTTTATTCTTTTTCAACTCCAAATCTGTACAACTACTGTTCATGAATCTTAGAACTTTGTAGGAGTTGGATCTCTAGTTTTCATTGATGGATGTAATCTTTTATTTGCAGGTGGGAGGTAATAGCTAGAGGTGGCCATGGAGGAAGCAGTTGGCTGGAATTGTGCATGACTAGTGCATTATTTTGGACATCCTAACTAGAGATGAATGCTTTTGTTAAGACTTAAGTTATGAATCATTTTGTAATGAGTGCAAGCAAACCATGAGATGTGAGTTGTGCAACTAGTGCAAGCATCTATGAGCTATGCACATATCTTGATGGCCAAACCGTATGCCATGTAACTTATTTGTGCAAGTTGTGGAAAATGACACAAGACAAATGTTTATGGATATAATATAGTTGTGAGCTATGATGAACCTCATTGTCATGATTGTGTATTGTTCAAAATGGAATTGGTGATTTTATGGCTCATTGATTGTATGTTTGATTGTATGATTAGTACTAATCTTGATGTTAATGAATAACTGTGTTGTTATTTAGTATGGATAGCGTTCGATAGTTGGACGCTATATAATACTAGCGTCTGACTAATCGTCGATATAAGTTTCTAAAAGGCGTCGAACGTTTGGTCGCTATATCTTCAACGTACTGACCAACGGTCGGTCGCTATAAGTATGGTCGGACGCTAAAACTTATACCGACGCCACTTATGGGGACCGGCCAAGTCGGTCGCTATATGTTTATAGCGACCGTCTGTAGGTCGCTATACCGACTTCTAGCGACCGTCCGTAGGTCGTTATAGATAGGCTGTGGTATAGTGAATCCCATAGCACCTGATTTGTGCATTAGACAACATGTTCAACATTTAATCTTGATCATATGATATTTTAGTACATTTAATGTTAGAGGACTAACATCCAGAATTAGTAACTTACTTTCCAACTGTTGAGCATACCTTAGCAGTGAAGTCTTCTTTGAAATCTTGATCAATCACTTCAAGGAAATCAACAAGTTCCTTAGTCAATGGCAGTATGTTTAATTTTAATAATAACTAGCTCAGTACAGTGTGAAAGCAATTGTATGCAATAAAATACAACGAATCAGCAAGATAATTGAGTTGGGCCGCATCCAGCAGCTTGGTTCCTTGTCATTGGGCGGCATGACGCTGATCTTTCTTGTCCCTCAGCAGCGTTCAGGGCAAGCTATAGACCTATAGATGCACTGGGGAGAAACGGACAGATAAGTTAGCTAAATTTGCTTCTTCACTTGTGGTATTTTTTGAGCATACATGAAACCTATATGGTCTACAATTCAGATTGATTTTTCTAGTAGTAAATCTCTAGCTAGTAGTTAAAATTTCTCTAACAGTAGTAATTTGCTAATAGAGCTCCTTTCTCGACAAATAATAATTCACTTATAATCTGGACACTAGCTAGTAGTAAATATCTAGTTTAAATTATCAAGACAATGTCTAGATTGATAGAAGGAATGGAGTTAGTAACCTTGTTTGATGGTTGGGCCAAAAGATTCAGGTAGAAAACAGACATTTGAAATAGCAGTATTACCAGATCGTTGTGCATACATAGCAGTATTATGAAAAGGGATTCAGGTAGTACAATTTCTCATCAGAGAAGTATTTGCAAACAATATTACTAACAAAAGTAAAACTAAGAGTAGGAAAACTGAAGAGTTCAGCGCATCACAACCAGATCGACAGAATGGGAAGCAGCAGGAAGGGAGGAAGACGCCGCCAGAGGGGGTGTACCGGGATACCGCCGCAGGGAAGGACGAAGTTGTCGCCGGAGGGAGGACAGGGAAGCCAACAGGCGCCACAATCCCCTGCCACGCCGATGGATCCGCGATGCCGCAGGGGAGAACAAGGACGTCGCCAGATGAGGACGCCGAAGAGGTGGCCGCGCTCCCAGCCGGTGATGGTGATCTCGCCCTCCATCGAACGATGATCTACCCAGGATCCATGGCCGCCACTGGGGAATGGCTCGGGGGCCGCTGCCACTAGCACCCCCGATTTGGATCTCGGTAGAGGCGCATTCGACCTTGCGGTTGGAGAAGAGAGGCGTCGGTGGGGATGATGGGGTCGACGCTGCCGGTGGGAATGATGCGGTCGACGCCGCTGGTGGGGATGACGAGGCCGACGCCACCGGTTGGGAGGCCGAACTGCCGAGGAACGCCGGTGGGTTGGGGTGTGGAGGGGGGCCAGCGACCGGTGGGTACGATGTGTTTTTTTGAAATTATAAATTTGAATCATTCAAAATTTGTCAAATGAAAAAGTGGTCAATGTATCAAATGTTCATCTTGATGAGTGGAGCAAAGTTGCTATTCATTACCTTTTGAGTTGAGGCCATCTAGGGTTTCAAAAACTTGGTCAAACGATATGTTTTTTTGAAATTTTAAATTTGAATCATTCAAAATTTATCAAATACAAAAATGGTCAATGTATAAAATGCTCATCTTAATTATTGGAGTAAACTTTCTATTCACAAGTTTTCATTTTGTAACCATCTAAAGCTTCAAAAACTTGGTCAAACTTGGGCAAAAAAAAGGACTGGTCAACCTTTATCAAACTTGGACTAAATGACCCTAGATGAAAAACTTTTTAATAGCAAGATTATTAAACTCATCATAATAAACATTTGTTATACAGGACTTTGTTGCATTTGAGAAAGTGAAATTAAACACTTTCTACAAACCATGAAATCTACGTAGACGTTTATGAAACCTTAAGAGGCAAATGTAAATTTAGAGCCACACTTTGTTGAAAAATGCTCAAATGCAAAAAAGTCCTTTGTAACAAATGTGCATTTTGATGGGCTTGATACTTTTGCTTTTGAAATTTTTTTCATTTGAGCTCATTTAGTGTTTCAAAAACCAAAAAAACAAACATTTTAATTTTTTTATTTTTTAAAAAATTATTTACCGCAGCCGGGTCCATTAAGTTGTCCGCTGCATTTAATATTTACCGCGGTGGGCGGTAAATGCGCCCGGCAATCCACCCTAGCCCAACGGGCCCAATTTTCGCCTCCACCTATATATACCAGACTTAGGGTTTTCTTACCTCCTCCTTCACTCTCTCCCCACGCAGCCGCCTCCCCTCCGCAAGCGCGACCGTGAGCGCATGCTTCCCTCTCCACTCCGACCGATCCTCTCCACTGCCACCCTCACTTCTCTCTCTCCACCACCTCCCTCATTTGAGATTTTGGCCGCATGCTCGTCTGAGAGCGCCAGAAATAGCCAGGGCGAGATGGAGAGGCGCTCCTTCCTCCTCCAGCCAGAAATAGCACACGTACAATCAAAGCCCCCCCCCGCACCGCTCTCCTGGGGGTGGCCCGGGTGGGTCCAAACCCTAGCGCCGCCGCCCTTCCCGCGCGTCTCCCCGGCCGCCGCCGTCGCCACGGGTGTGCGGCGGCGGCGGCCGCGGTGGCCGAAAAACGGACTCGTCGTGGCACCTTCCCTTCCCTACCCTTCCCACGCGCCCTGCCCCCACCACTTCTCCCCCTCAACCTCCATCTCCCGGCGTTCACCGTGGTCGGCGGCGGCTCCGTTCCCGCGCCCCCGGGGCCCGGATTCGCCCCTTCCTGGGCTGGATCTGGCCATACGGTGGCCGACGCGCGCTCCGGGGCCCGGATTCGCGTCGCCCTCGGCCGGTTCCGGCCGTCGGCAGGCCTGCCGCTCCCTCCTCTCGCCTCGTGGTCGGCGGTGGGTGTATGATGCCTCTGGGCCCGGATCCCGCGGCCCTCGGGTCGGATCTGGCCATCGGTGGGCCTGCGCGACTCCCTGAGGCGGCGGCGGCCGGCTTTCTTCTCGGCGGCGACGGCTAGCCAGCCGGATCCGGCGCCCCTCCGCTGGGATCCGGTGGGTTTGGCCAAGGTGACCGCTTGCCCTCCCTCTCTCCCTCTGGCGCCGTTCTTGCCTCTGTGGGTGGGTGCGGCAGTGTGCCCTGGCTACCTGGCTGGTCGGCTGGCCTGCCCGAGCGTCTGGTCTGGGTTCCCTGGGCTCAGATCCGGCTGGCCTTGCCCCGGTTCTGGGTGTGGCAGTGGCTTGGTGTTGACGAAGCTGCGTAGTGCTGGCTGGCGACCTGCCGTCCAGGCCCCCATTGCAGGTGCTTCGAGTGGTCATCCTTGACGTGTGCAGTAGCTAGGTGAAAACCTGCCCGCCTTACCCGGGCCAGCGGCAGTGACGCCGTTGGCATCATGTTCCTCGTTGGAGGTGCCGTCGAAGCTCCTGCATGTATAGGTTGACTATGGTCGAAAGACCTACTCCTGCTTCGGTTAGTGTTGTTGGCGTCCTTGGATGTCAAGCTCCTTCCTGAAGGCTTCGCTACAATGCCTATGCTGCCTACCTCCTGCCGCTCTCAGTGTCGCCCATTGTCTCTGCCTGTGTGTGTCTCGTGGTCATCTACGCAACATTGTGTCAGGTGTTTGGTGTCATCGTCGTCATTTTACCCCGCATCGACTTCCTTGTCGTTGGCGGTTGTGGTGTTTTGCCCCGCAGTGACTATCTGGTCACTGGCGCGGCCCTTTGCGCCGCAGCTTCCTGGTCACTGCGCTCTACTTCACAGCGACTTCTTGGTCGTTGGCGGACTCTGTCGATTATACCCCGCAGCGGCTACCTCGTCGCTGGGGAAGAACACTACCATCCTGGCGAACGTTGCGTCGATGTATTTTTTCTTTGCAGGCATAGAATAGATAGTTGGTTGGGGTTGAGGCGGGGTTGTCCCCTTGCCCCGTGTTTTCTTTCTGTTGTTTTTGGTTTCTTGTCTGTAGGGCTTTGCAGGTAATCTTTCGATTACTTGTGAGCTCTTTGTATCCGTGTGCTCTGGCCTTTCTTTTGGCCCTTCCTCTCAATGAAATACAGGCATAAGACCTGCTCACGAAAAAATACAATCAAAGGGCTGGGCGGTGGTGGTGAGCGAGGTGGCGTAGAGAAACTAGCAGGTACGCTCCATCGCTGGCATGGATTCGGGCGGCCCTGTCCTTCCCCGTGCTCAGATCCGGGTGAGATTTAAAGTCCGCTCTCACCTCCCAGGTTTCCTCTCCGTCCCATGCAGGTGCGGCTCTAGGTCCTGAAGTGGAGGCTGCGGTACGCAGATCTCGCCGGGGCCGCCGTACGCGCGCTCGAGGGGTGGCCGCCGTCGTCGGTGGTGCGGCAGCTGGACTCGCAGGATGTGAGCCCCGAGGACTCGGCCGAGTAGAGCAGGGTCACGGGCGGCGGCGGCGTGGGATTGCCGTGCGTCACGGACTCGGCGATGGCCGCAGGCGTCGAGCCGTACTGCGCCAGCCCTTGCCCTTACCCCGAGGACGGCAGGCGCATCGCCCCGTGGTGCGCCGGCGTCAGGCCGCATGCTGCTGCTGGAGGCCGCACAACGGAGCTCGCGGCGGCAGGATCCCTCAAGGTGGAGCTCCCGGCGGCGGCGGGCTCGGCGGGGCCAGATCGAGCAACGGCGGCGCAGATCGAGCAATGGTGGCGGCATAGATCGAGCAACAGCGGCGGATGGGCTCGTAACCCTAGATGGTCTCGTCGGGCCCAGATGGGCTCGACGGGCCTTTCTAGGGTTTTCTTTTTTTTTTTTTGAAGCATTTATCGCAGCGGGCATTATAACAGGTCCGTTGCGGTAAATGAGATTAACCGCAGTGGGTCTGTTACGGTGCCCGCTGCGGTAAATAGCTACAACTGCATGACGCTCGCTGCGGTGCACCACGATTTACCGTGGCGTCGTCACCGTGACAGACCTGTTTGCCCGCTGCTCAAAAAGAAAGCGACCGCTGCGGGAAATCAATTTAGACGTAGTGGATATATTTTGAAATTAATTTAAAGGATAGATTAGTATTTTTGCAGCCCCTTAACTCCCTTTTTTATTACTCTGATCGACAACTTCTCCGATCGGTGACCTCGCGATCCAATTACTGAACCATCACCGACTAACGCCGCCGGCACCCTGTTGGCACTCACACACATGATGTTGTCCATCTGCAATGCGACGACGCATAGGCGCCATTCGTCCAGATGGTGAGGTTGCCCAAAGAGTCAACGAGACCCCTTTGAGCGCAAGTAAGGTCGTCGCCACCGTTGCTGGCATCAATTCTTCCTAACCAGATGGAACACCCTACGACTAGCTAGCAAAACCAATCAAGGCTGGACAAAAATCTGGCAGCTCGGTAGCTTGCTCGACTCGACTTCTTATTGACTCGGTTCGGCTCGGCTTGTTTATATTTTTCAACGAGTTGAGTCAGCACTTTAGCTTGTGTAGTTAATGAGCCAGCTCGCGATCTGGCTCAAGCCGACTCATGAATTAAACATGCTAAAGTTGTCGGCCTGAAACTTTTAGTGTTATATTTTTTGAGAGAATTTTATTAGTGTTATATGACTTCATGTTTTATATTTTACAATTTGTTGATGAATGGACTTTAGCTCTATAAACTTGGGATTAGTATGACTCTATTTTATTTTAAATGAATATATGGATACTTGGTGCATGATATATAGTGTCACAACCGGCCCATTTGGCCCTAGTAGCCCATGTGTATTAATGAGATGTTGTGGAGAGTTTAGTCCCACCTTGGTTGCTAAAGGTGGGATAGACCAACATATAGGCTTCTAGAGTCCATCCCACCATCCCCAGGTTAATCCTTTTAAACGAAGCGAGGACGAAAGCTTAAGTGGGATGGTGTGGCAGGTTTGTTTCGCTCAGCGCTCAGAGTGAAGCTGAGCCGTTTAGACTCTGGGGCATTACAAATGGTATCAGAGACGACCTTCGCAGCCACGGGCGCGTGCGGGCCAGGTGTGCGAACATGTGGTTTCATTGCGCGTGTAGGCTCTGTGGAGTTCACGGGGTGGCACATGTGCCGGCACTGGGCGCACGATCACGTGTGCTAAGAGGGGAACGTTCCTGGTCATCGTTTACGTGTGGGTATGTTGGGCTCGACGAGGATGTCGAGTTCTTTGAGGAGGGGTGTATGTCACACCCGGCCCATTTGGCCCGTAGTAGCCCATGTGTGTTAATGAGATGTTGTGGAGAGTTTAGTCCCACCTTGGTTGCTAAAGGTGGGATAGACCAACATATAAGGCTTCTAGAGTCTATCCCACCATCCCCAGGTTAATCCTTTTAAGCGAAGCGAGGACGAAAACTTGGGGCGTTACATATAGCAAGGAGTATGAACCATAAACGATGTCTGGTGCAATATTATATGTAATAGTATATAATATTTTTAATAGTTGTGCTATTCTACACCCATTCTACACCAAGGCACGATATACTAAAAAATACTGGCCATGAATACTGAGTAATAATGCTATTATAGAAACATAGTATAAAATCTCACAGCTTTGCCATCATTTGTTACATGCAAAGCAATGGCTTCAACCTAGACATTGGAGGCACTGGGAATTGAACCACGGTTCTTCTTGTCCTTTGCACGTAGTGATCAATAATAACGTCCACAGATAACATTTATTTGACGCGGAGAAAAGATAACAGAAAAAATAGAGCTACATGGAGCCAGCAAGCCATATACTGCCATGGCCACTGATGAATCCACATTGTACAGATTAGAGCGCCCCCAATCTTAAGCCGTATCTTTTCTTGTATGCAAACAATTCGGTGATCAAAAACACTGAACGTTGCACTATAACCCATCCGACACAGCCAATGAGAAAAATTAACATTAGAGGCTTTGGGGATTGCACCATACATTCAGTATTGGTCCCTTGCGGGCGTACTACACATTCCCGAGATGTTCGAGCATCGACTGTTTCCTTTGTCAGCAGGTCTCTCTAAGTGAGCAACTCAAGCCAAACAATAAGCTTGCATGCCGGCAGATCTGCAGAATATTCTTGAGAACTGAGTTCATGCTCACTCGTTGTACAAATCTATAAGTACAAGGAAGACACGATGCACCAGGGCTGCAGCAGGAAAGGCACAAATGGAATGGAATATCTCTTCTAATTGAAAAACAAGCCATGGACTAGATATGCTTAGAAGCCAAATATTCTACAAAGATCCAGTCGGATGTGACTCAAACTAAAACAATGAATTATCAATATTTTTAGTATAATTTATACAGAATTCTCAGTGTCATTATTTGTATGTGGCATGTTAACGTGAGATTTTTCATGATTGGTGATGTTTCAAAATTTATATTTCTTGCAATGTTCTAATTTATGTGTACAATTTACACAAGCTAACTGACACACACAATTTATTTTTACTCGTGTCTTTAGGAGGTCTCCAATTAGGAAAATTAAGATGTTATCAAGTTAAGTATCATAGGATACCAATTTTCTTGTAGTCTTCATGCAGGTGGCAATGTGGCTACCAAATAGATATTACCCAGCAAGCACACTGACGTAGTCTTGTAAGAACATGATTATACATAAAAAGGTGTATTTTGAAAAATGAGGAATCTATAAAAGCCTTTAAACGTGGTGAAGGATACTATTCATCCACCCGCATGCAAGACTCAACTTACTATTCATCCACAGTTATTTAATTTCCACCGTTCAGCCTTCACGTTCACATACACGATGCCATCCAATTGAGGCCACGGCCCTAGAACCATGAGTGCGCTCCCCACCAGACTGGGTCCTCGCATCATCATTACCCATCTGCCCTCCCCTCCACGACGGTGCAACAGAATCGGTAGAAGGAAATCCATCTCGCGTGCTCCGCGGAAGCAGCCCACCTCGCCGTCGCCGCTTCGGTTTCGCATAGCGCCTTCGACCCCGCCTACGTCCGTCTCCCCCTCCACTGACACCTCGCTCTAGCGCAAGAGGCAGGGGAGCGCAGCAGGCAGCCGGATCGACGCTGCCCCAGCGCCGCAAGGCCGCGCATCGGTGGTTGCCGCCTCCCGGTAAGCTGCGGTGCCGCACTCACCTCCGCCCCCGCATACCGAAACTCTTTTACCCTGAGGTGAGTTCACATTTGAAGGTCCCCAATTGCTGTGTCCTCTGCTCTTGCTGTTGACCTGTTGTGAGGTCCTCGACAAAATATCCAAAAGGAGCATGCTTCCTAATTTTGTATGCGTGTGTCAAGTTTCATGTATCGATGCGTGCAGGTTATTTTGTGCGATTAACCTGCATTTAACTGCCTTCTAAAACCAGATGGAGAGCTTATTTATTTGGTGAGGATTCACTCTGTGTCACCTCCCACTCATTGTTCAAATTACACAATGCTCTTTTGTCAGACTATAGTTTCAAATTCCATTATCTCATTTAATATTAATACCTACTCTAATGTTACATGTATTCTAGCTCCACAAGGTTGAAAATTCCATTATCTCATTTAATCTTAACTACCTACTCTAATGTTACATTTCTTCTAGCTCTTCAAGGTTGTACTCCGGTACCTCTTTTGATCTTTAATGGATTATGATATGATGGACTCCACTACAAGTTAGATTGGGGAATGTCATATATTGGTGCAAATTAGATTGAGACTATGGATTTTCCTTACTTAGTCAAACCTTAGTGCTTGCCAGTTGACAGGTACCCAAAACCAGTCAGGCATCTATGCAGTATGTATTCTTGGTTGCTCTCATCATCATGTGTCCGTGTTCAGAGCTTTGAGAGAGAGAGAGAGAGAGAGAGAGAGAGAGCGCCATGAAAAGTGAGGAATGAACTTGGTGTGTTCTGTGAGCATCAGCTCAGGTGGTTACCATTGTACAAACGCATGATCAAAGTGGTAATACCATTGTCATTGTAAGGGCCACATAGGTTCTGTGCCCTTCATATAATTTTGTTTAGCTCCAGGATCCATACCACTACAACACCCTGTTGTTACCAGGTAATAATCCCCATCCCATTTATCCAACAACATATTTATCAGTACAGCACTCTGTTTATATTATTTAACACTGCAAATACTTTGTTTGCTAACCATATTTACTTGTACCATCAGGTTCGGATATGTAAACAGGGATCAGTTGCTTCAGACGCAAGCAACAGCACATTTCTGTCGTTTTTTGTTCTCCACCTGTGCAAAATTACTATTTTCCAAACATCAACAATTGTTGGGCTAAGCTTTAATAGAGTTCAGATGCAACATAGCATGTCTCTTTTCGTTTCCATGTATATTGTCAGTTTCCAATAGTACATTTCTCTCGATGCTTGAGCTGTTTCTCATGCACCCTGCTGCTCCTATGGGTACGCTTATGTCTTACATACACTGCTAGCCCGCTGGTTGCGTTTGGATACAGTAGGTTCCACCATCCTCCACAATGTCAGTTTTATCTCCCCAAAATGATTTTGTTCTGTGCATTTTGACTTTTCCTTTCTTTTAATGCTATAAGTATGCTGATTGCAGATCATAAGTTGACTGCTCTCGAACTACTCGATATGGTTTTGAATATTCCTACACATCTTCGACTTAGTTGTGTGCTATTTATCGGACCATAATATGCTTCTGTTTCCTTTTCCTTTCTTTTGCTTCCCCTCTCAGTCCATCTTACCTTCTAGACATTTGTACTGCTACACCTTAATTATTCTTAAAACTGTCCACTTTGACTAGTGTCCCAATGCATGAAGTCCTTTCTACAGGCTCATCATTATGTCTGTGCAATCCTTATTTCTGTCCCGTGCGAAGCACAGCGGTGCAAGCTAGTGTATTTATAAAATGCAATAAACTGTGGTGGGTGTGCCCGCAGTCAAATATCTTTACTTTTGGTGCCATGAAGTGTATTATTGTTCCTCGCTGCGAAGAAAATAAGTAGTTGAGCTGTACTTACTGTTACCGCAAATCCCTAAATAAAGCTCTGCAAGGATGATTCAGAATACAAATATCTATGCGCACGAGACTGTGACAGCATACAGCCCCTGTCCATGTCTGTACGCTTATAAATTGCTGTCTCCTAACTCAAAGCTCTTGTATGCAAGATATATGCCACGAGATGTCAGACATATATATGAGGAATATATATGCGATTGCAATTTGCTAGCGATAGAGCATGTCATATCTCGTCAGCTCTTGGCTGCCATGCCTTGCTAGCTATCTGGTTAAGAGTGCGAGGCATTGGGAAGCAAGCTCCTCCATCCTGCGTGATGCCGCATGCCACTTGACAAAATTGACTATTTGGCCTTGGAGCGACAGTATAAGGCTGCACAGTAATACGTGGACCTTTCAGACTGAAATGACACGCTTGGTCGATCTTTGGAAGTCTTTGTCAGGCAGGATAAGGAGGTATAGCAGCAGCCTGCACCCGTGGACTCGGTGGTCCAGTGAGCCAAGACCATTATGGGAGTGCATTTTTTTTTTTTTGGTGGCATGAAGCGAGATAATTGTGTAGAATCAGTAGAGCTAGCTCACCAGCTAGCTAGCTACTGCACATTCGTTGCAGATTAATTCCACCCATATCGTATACATTGCGTGGTCAGACTCCATATTATTATTATACTAGCAGATAACCCCGCGCGAAGCGCAGGTAACACACACACATTATTGTGTCGTGTCGAAGGTGTATATACAGGTAATTATGATTGAAATACAACATTTTGAAACAAAATGAACAGATTAACATATTTTACACAGGAAGAGTGGGACTACCAAATTACGAACGTTTGGTCATTCTAAGATGCTGATCTTGCATATGTGCTTAACAAAAAAAAACACAGAAATGTACTCTCTTTACAGTTGAACGAATTGATACCTGTGCATAGATTGGAAAGGAGGTTTGTGAGTTCATAGCAGAAGTATAAGAGACTAATAGACAGCGCATTTATCTACGGTAAAGGGATTGTTCGATTTCAGTTATGAGAATGTAAAGTTCACAGCAGTATTATAGAGATTAGTAAGATATATATGTGTGGTGGACTATATATGGTATGGAAGTTACCTTGTTCAATTCCAAGTGATGTTTGATGGATTTTCAATTTTTTGGCCATCGGACACATAGCAGTAAACAACATCACGGGGGAGTAGATATCTAAATTTGGTATTACATAGCAGCTGCCTGCCCCGCAGGGGCTCTAAGACTATCATTGCTGAGTCGGAAGGACTATTCTGTCCATTGTTTGAAGCAAATTATCATGCGGCAGCGGGAGGGCCAAGCAGTGGCGGATCTAGAAACGGATCACGAGGGGGGCTAATTGCTACAAGCTTTTCAGATGTAACAAAGAGCAAAACAAAGGAAATTTAAGGCAAGCATGAAAGCACTTAGAATTAGCACGACTGTCCTGATAAGCACTAACTGCCGGCCAAGGATACTATGATTAATTACTGAACGAATCAAAGGTGCACTCTATGCAGATGAATAGACCTGTTCATAAACTGAAGCAACAGTCAAAAACTATATGAAAGGAATCTCATTGAATAACCACATCTGCACATGAGTACATAGGGATGGGATGAGTTTTTAAAAAAATACATAGGATGGAGTATAGAGTTTACCTCTTGTAGGCGTCGCAGTGATTCAGAGTACATGAGGAGTCGTGTCAAGCATCAGGGAACCAAAAGGAAAAAGTATTTGTTCATTGGATTAGCACTTGAATCAGTAAGAAATCTTGCGCAGGAAAAAAGAAGGGATTAGCACTTGAATAAGTAAGAAAATTTGCGCATCAGGAAGAGGATAAGCAAGCAGCCGAGGTGTGCCACCGTAGCCGATGGAGAGGAAGAGGCAGCCGGTGACGCATCGGCCGCGCCGCCGGGATGTCTTGCTCGCGACGCAGGCGGGGGGTGGGTGGTGGGCGCGAGTAGGGGACGGACGGTCTGCGGCGGCGGCGTTTGCGGCGGGTGCGGAGACGCGTGGAGGGAGTCGCGCTGTGGGGGGAGGCGGCGGAAGGATGGTGCGATTTGTTCTCTGTGTCTCTCTCCATTTTCTTTTTTCTTGGGTTGCTGGGCCTGGTAGAGCGTTCCGGAAGTCGCTGGTTTGTGGGCACAAGTCGCTGGACGTGGGCGGAGGACGTGGCTAAATTACGGCCGGCCGTAAGGCTAGTCTCAATGCATGTTTCATGGGTGTGTCATGCACATTAAATAGTGTGCCACATCAGCAAATTGCTGACTTGGCAGGGTCATTAAATGAGTGAGTTTCATCATATGAGAGAGAAGTTTCATCCCCATGAAACTCATTTGGCTCGATTACCTAGTTTGCAGTCTTGGTAACTGTGTCATGAAACTATGCATTGAGACTAGCCTAATTAGTCTAATCGCACGGCGGGTCCATTTTTAGAAAACGTGCAAATGCTATGATCCATTTTCGGCAACATGCTAACTAGCCCCCGCAGCGGCTTGCTTTTTCCCGCCATCTCAGCCTGCATGCCAGCACGGCCCAGGCCCAGTTACTCGCCGACCAAAAACTCAAAAAAAAAAAATCTATTCATGTAGTGACCCCCAAATGAGTGAGGTTTTGCGTATGAGTGACAGTTTTAAGAAGCCCATGAACTCCAAAACATGCATGATTAAAATTTAGCATTATTGGATAAAACGAATGAAACATTGTGCAACTCGTTAAAAGTGAATCCGGATAATGTCATACCTGTAGTGGCATTACATTAGAGAAAAATTCACTACTACCGCGAGGAACTTCAGTAGCGGGCACATTGGATTTATCGCAGCGGGCAAACGCGGTCGCTACAATGGAAAGGTCACTGTAAATTGTGGCCTCCCCGCAGTGGACGTCGGTTGCCCGCTGCGGTTAATATATGTACTGCAGCGGGCACATTAGGATGCCTGCTGCGGTAAATAATTTGGAAAAAAAAGAAAAAATCTCAACCGTTGTTACCATTGAAACCGTAGCGCCGCCAGGGGTGTGTCTGGCCACCCACACTGCCGCCACTGCCGGGAGGAGCACGTCAAGGTCGATCCGAGGCCCCGATGTTGATTTGTACCGCTCCGCGCCGCTGGGAGGAGACCGTCGCTGTAGTCCCGAGCGCCGTTGCGGCCCGCACCGCCATGGACGACGAGGGCGCCGGATCTGCCTAATCCATACTCTTCTCCACCGGAAGTGCAAAAGGAAGGGAGTGGGGGAGAGAGTGAGGGAGATGAAGAGGGGAAAGGAGTGGGGAAGAGAGAGATGGAGCACCCGGTATAAAAGACGCACCTCTTGCATGCCGGATTTGGTCGGGATTGAGTGGAAGAGGAGGAGCGTCGGGTGTTGAATCCAACCTCGCACCCCGCGCCTCCTCGCGACGCCGCGGATCACCTCACGCCTGGTGTGGAAGAGGATGGAGTACAAGAGGAGGATCGCCCGGGGCCACCTCGTGCTACCGCGGATTATGGGGCCACCTAATGGCCCCACGCCGCCAACAGACAGCGGGCACCGCGACGCCCACGGCCACACGCGCCTTGCCGCGGCGCTACACTCGATGGAGGGAGGAAAGAGGCATTGAGGAGGGGGTGCCGTCATGGGAGAGGCGCGGAGGCAGGGGCGCTGTCGGGGGAGAGAATTGCGTGGAGACACAGAGACAGGGAGAGAATCGCGAGCGGCTGAGGAGAGAGAACTGAATGGCGGATACCCTAAGTCTTCCTTTTTTACTCAACCTGGTAACGGGCCCAGATGGGCAACCCGCTGGGCGTCGATTTATGGCAGTGGGCGCAATAGGTTGCCTGTTGGGGTAAATTGATTTACCACAATGGGCATATTAAAATTCCGGTCACGAAAAATACCTATTTTCGTGACGGGCATTTTAAGTCGTCCGCTACGGTAAATCGATTTACCGTGGTAGGCGAAAATATACGCTGTAGTAAATAAAAAGTGTCCGTTGTGGTAAATCGTGTGATTTACCATGGTGGGCAAAAAAGAGCCCCGCCACGGAGGGGTTCTGGGAGTCGTTGTGCAAACTCATTTTTGTACTAGTGATTCATACGACATAAAACAGAGAAATTAATTGTGATGAATTTCTAATATTGTGCTTATACCTAACGATAGGTCTGAAGTACAACTGTTTCTAGGTCCTGGGACAAATTGGGAATGAAAAATTGATGCCCATTTTCACAATGAATCTGGTACATAACAATCTAAACGGAGCTAGCGTCAATGAATCTGGTAGGTGAATTATTATGAGCGTTCATGTGTGCACCTATAATTCGTCACACTGGGATCTGAATTTTAATTGATCAGGCAGAGTAATGTCTTCACACCATTCAACATCTGTCCCTTTAAAATGCTCGTATCCACACATTCGTATCAATATATACTAATTAAGCACCCAAACAAAACATTATACATTGGATCATCTTGTAGTTGAGTTCTGCATAGCGCGTATCATACAATGTATTTGTCCATATCACAACCAGATCAATTCATAGCTTATTAGAGGAGTAGGGTGCAATGGGAAGCAATACCCTGTGTGTAAATTTCATGAGTCCTCTTTGGATTGCTGAAGAAGAATTTCTCGGACGTGTACAAGTATCCCAATGTTTCACAAGTCATAAATGTACAATCTGCTGCTGTGTATAATAAGAATTTCTCAAGATGGCCACAAGGATAAAGCAGAGGTGACTGCAGTCTGCAGCAATATGTTCCTTCGAATTGATGTATCGGGCACGTGGTTTATGTGTATATGGTTGTTCCAGATCACTTCGTCCAAGATAATACTAATTAGGCATCTATAAAGCTTCGGGAACTAAATTTGGGCACACCTGCCACCACACACACAATTGTTACCTAGCTAGGTCAACTGTTTTTCAGTTTCCTTGGTTATTCATATGTTGTGATCAAACACTAGAATTAGATTGTCCTGTAACAAACACAAACATGAGGATGGCCATGGTTCAGATGCACAAAATGGTCCTTACAAATAAACCTGGGAACAAGCAAGTTCCAACCTGAATTAGCTAGGTATAGATTTTTTTTTCCTGCTGTTCCATTAGGCATACATGTTGTGCGCCTCATTCCACGCATTTCTTATTATTAGATGTATTAGAATGATGTGTCTAAAAGTACACATTAACTGGTGCAATATATTCCACATAATTTTATATCATATGGAATGAGATCATATTCTCAGTGTGTAGACATGACTAATTACAGCATGACCAAATTTTCGACATGGAAAAAAATAGCCCGCTGTTTTTGCCGCTATAGTCTGCTAATTACGGTTTACACCTTGGCCTTAGCTCGCTATTTAAAACATGGTTTTTTGTTAAAATTTATGGGATTTGCTTAACTCTGGTTCCATAATTTCGTAGTGCTTATTCCCACTTAGAACAACAATCTAGAAGAGCGTAGTGTACATGCTTCAGCATCAGCATAGTGCGGCTGATACGTGATACAGAGCATCTTCTAAAACCGGCACTGAATCAAAAAGATGTGATGTAGTTTAGGCCTTCTAATCATATGAAACAGATCGCACGCATAAACCAAAGTGACCAGCACTATGAACAAGAAGGCACATCATCGCTAGTATACTCTCTACAAATTTATTTGTCTCTGCTTTGTGGCATTTGTGTTAGCAGTAGGTTCTCCAGTTGTTGCAGTTATTCGTCTTATTTCAATTAGTCCTGAAAAAATATGTAACAAGTCCCCCTAAATAACTTGAGTCAGCTCCAGGACAATCACTTTATTGGCTTATTGCTTGGACAATCACTTCAGTGTGTGCTGGATCCTATAAATATATGAAGTACGCTTATCCCAGCGGCCAGTCGGGCATCGACTACCTCAGCCGCCTCCCCGATTCGCCTCCCCATCCGCACTATGTTAAGCCGTGCACGGGATGCTAGCCGCACGGCGGTGCTCTCCCGTCGTTGGGGCACCATCTGGTGCGCTGCCCCGTTCCTCGCCAAGAACGACCCCGGCGGCTGCCTCGTCACCAGCGTGCAACGGCGGGGACCCAAACCAGCGTCGCCATTCCGTGCGCCGCCCCTTCCGCAACTTCGTCACGCTCGCCGATGCGCTCGGGCACTTCTCCGTCGCGCGTCACGCTGTGCGCGTCATCAGGCCCCACGACCCGGGCACCAGATTCGTCGGCGGGCGGCGGCACCGAGGACACACGTATGAAGACATTCGCCATGGACCCTCCTTTCCCACAGAGCCCGAACCTGGCCCGACCACCGCCTCAACGTCGCCCACCTCTTCCTTGACCTCCACTCCGATCCAGGAAGGCTTCCAATTTGGCGTCACCGAGCTCCTCATTGCTTCGCCCACCAGGTGTGCGATACTATGCCTATACCAGTATGCCTACATTCCGATGATGATCGATGCACCAACACAACACATCATCAACAACCATACTGACATGGTTGGAAGGTACTGCTGCCTATTTGGTTTCCACATTCAGTCATTCACATCACTGCCATTTGCTCCATGGGCGTTTGCAAGATTGTTCGGAACTTGGGTTCTTTTGCTCTCTCCGCTGTCACTTTTGCACCCTCCAGATACATCAAGTTATACCTGCAAGTCTTGCATGGACAGCAGCTGCACAATCACCTTTGATCCTGGCATCACATTATTATCTACAGGCTTAGTCATGTCCATGAGTTTGCTTAACAGCAGCATAGATACTTTGCATAAGCTTTATGCATTGCTTCTGAAGGTGGCTAGTGGTTTATATGAAAAAGAAAAGGGTCATTACCTCAGTAAGAAAGAGCTCATGAGTATGCTAGAGCTAGACAAATGCATGACTGAATATTTAGAAGGCAAATTGCTTTGTACACTGCTACAAATTCCATCGCCACCATCCAATTACAAAATGATGATGATGCTTTTATGTGTCAGTTCTGTACTTTCTGTGCCAGTAAGAAGGCTTATGTTGAGCAGAGTGATAGAAAGGCTTTCTGTCACATATGTCTGTGTACAGAGAACAAATTTGTGTTGTTTCAAATTGAAGAACAAGGTGATGCATATCAGTGTGTCATAGTTAAAAACAACAATGTTGGGTTATTGATGCAACAGTTATGGCCATCAATAACGATAGCAGAACCTTGGCCACCACCTTTTAGTGACATAATTCCAAGCAGTCAATGTATTGTGTTTGTGCAGTTGACAATCACTTGGCCATCTCAACCTCAAGAAAACTCTAGAGGTGCTTCTCTGTTTCTCAAGACAAATTTGTCTGCGTTGTGCATACAAGAGCAAAAACCGTGGCACTCACTGCATGCTCTAGTACAAGCAATGGTTTCAGACTGGCGAAACCTTCATGTACCGCAGCAACAGCACCTCAGCCTGAGTGATTACAGTAAAAACTCTATGCTCACTTTGGCCATTGCCCGGATGTTGACAAGTGCTCTTTCTGTGTTCGACTACTTCAGGATCAGCCCTGTTCTATCTATTGGCACGAATCAACTGTGTTTCGACTCCAGTGCTGTTGATACACATGAGTTGTTTGAGGTATTGCTTTCGACTCCAGTGCTGTTGATACACATGAGTTGTTTGAGGTATTGCTTCTCTGCACCTGTGTTCTTTCAGTGGATGACAGACAGTACATAGTACATATTTTGCCAAAGCCCCCATGGTCACCAGTTTGTTCAAAATTTGGGTTGCCATGTGTTTCCCTGTCAGCTGTTGTTAGCATAGGGCCTGAGTTACAACGAATGCCCTGGCCATCTTCTTCCAAGGACAATGGCAAGGAAATGAAATATGAGTTGCTCCCATTATTTCTGTTGAACTTTGGATTCAGTCAAAGTGCTCTAGTTTCGATGTCTCCAAGGACTCTATCTGAAAGCAAGTTGTTCCAGCTTCAGTTTTATGCTAGTTGAGTGCTTGGTGGTGCCGTCAGTAAATGCATGGTGACTCTTCCCCGTTGTGTTATCAGCTGGGATTATACAGATAATTGGTTTGAAGTACTTGCAGGGGCAATACCACTGGATGTATGCTACAGAAGACATGCAGTTAGTTGGTCTGAGTCAGACCATAATTTTTGGGCCTATGATGCTTACATGTTGATAATTTGGCTCTGATCAGTTTCCTCGACTACTGCTTGTGAAGGCATCAGCTTCCTTGTGCGTCTACTATCTGCTCCCAACCTGAGTGATTACTTTCAGAAGTATATGATCACTGTGACCATTACTCCAACATCAACAACTACCAGTTGTATGCTCCACTGTTTCACCATTAGACATATTCTATCTGTTGGCATGAATAAATTGTGTTTCTGCACCAGCATCTGTACTGCATACAAGGTGTTTGAGGTAACACCACATGCTTCTTATACCTTTTCATGAAAGGACTGCAAGTCAATGGAAATGTGCTTCCATAGAGAGCATGTTAGTATGGACTACTTCCTTGCTTGTTCTGGTGCTGAGTTTGGGATCGCCACCGCTGAATTGTTTTATTTTACTGATGGCCAAGAATGGAATGG